>OW203729.1:14987704-15587704 GCA_934045075.1 Yponomeuta sedellus | reverse complement strand
TGCAAAAAATTGCTATCAGATGAACGTTTCCCAGGTACTTAGGTTTCCTAGTCTATAACTCTTACTTATCTTATATGTATAGATATGACTACATCGTTGTCTATGGTTGGCGGTATCACGTCTGATTAACACGGAGGTCGTGATTTCCCACAGGGGGCGCTGCGGTATATTTCCATATTTGTGATGTCCTTACCTGGTTACCAAGGTAAAAAGTATCCTAGTTTGGGACCAGGCTCTGGAGTCTATTGCTTACATAGTTTTTCAATTGAATAATTTAAGCACGACAATGGTTGTTATTTGCCTCAATTTGGCAGTCTACAAAGCAATAGGAGGACAATATCATTCCAGAGGTAAAACCCGCGCAAATTAAATAGCAATCTCTCGCGAAGAGGATTGCATCGCGCGAGGCGCCGAGTTAAGTAGCACGGGTTATACCATTGCAATGAGATGGCTGCTAGACTACCGATGGTGTGAATGAATTACAGAACTAATATGACTTTATTTAACAACTATGCCTTTTAGAGACTCGCCCCCAGGACAAGGGATCGTGTGGTGTAGAATTTAATTTTCTAATAAAATTAGTACCCTTTATAAATATTTTGTATTTTAAAAACCTATTTAGAGGCTAAAAAATTGTCCTTAGCACGGGTTAGTGCACTAGAAATAATATAATTTTGTATTTGTTGTTTTTTCCAGTGTATATTTTATATTTAAGATAAGATAAGAATATTCCTATCTTTTCTTCTAATAATATTGTTACTATAATATTCTTTAGAATATTCTTATCTTATCTTAAATATAAACATTGTTAATATTAATTAACTTGTGCTGTGGGTTTTGTAAATAAATAGTTCAATAAAACTTTTGAAAAATGTGATCTGAGGGTTTGATGCAATATTACGGACATTTTAATTACATTTATGTATTTCTATACATAGTGTTTAACAAGGAAAGGTTGTTCCCAAAATTATTAATCTTAGTACTAAAAACCACAGGATTTATCTGAATATTATTCCTAAAAAAACTAAGATACCCTGCGCTATGGTACTGTAATGAATTGGATTAAACTCTACCGAAATGTAATGCTCTACTTTTAAAATAAGTAAATCAGTAATAATATAGTATATTTCATTACAAGTGCGGAAAGGCTGAAATAGGCCATTGTCTACTAAGAATAAATCGGATGGAAGAAAGTCTTTAAATACTGATTATGATATGCAGATGGGAAAAAACAAAGCTATTTATGATAAAATATAAAGATTATTATTATTTTCTGAAAAGAAATTCGAAAAACTTTGTCATTAAGTCACGATGCAGTAAACAACAATCAGAGCGTGCCACGTCACGTCGTGGCGAACATCGTTGTTGTTGACATTTTAGTATGTGTTTAGTTGATGAATCTTTCGTTTTTGATATGTACAACTGTTATTATTTTACTAAGAAACGCAGAGGTATTGAAAGTTATTTAGTGAAACATATTAGGCAAGATGGAAATAGGTTTTAGGAAAGCTATTGGCAATAATTTGTCCAGAATTGACCCCGTAATGCTTGGTAGATTTTTTGCATCAAATAGTGACTTTTACTCGTCGAAATTCCGTAATATTAAAACTTCATAAAGTGTTAAAATATTAATTATAAGCTTAAAGCGTAATATTTCAGTTTTTTAATCAGATTTATTTCACTATTAAATCACGAAGATTACGTCACATAGTTCACAAAAATACATTATTCAATTTGTCGATAAACAAAGAGGATCGCTCCTTCTTGCAAATGTTAACCACTTTTTTGTATTTCTTGCTTGTGTGGGACATATATAAATAATTTATTTGGTGTTTTTACTTTTGTGCTTTCTCACTGGGGCACCATGCCGATTTTGCAATACGAGAAAGTCATATTTAATTGAAATAACAGCAGAAACTAACAATCGCCTACTGAAACAGTGTTCGTACACCACCTCGTGACGTCACTCAAGACGCCATGACAGTCTTGAGCGTTTTTGTGGGAATGATTTTTTTAGATTTAAAATACTTATTGAATATGTTAAGTTTTATTTAATAAAAACACATATTTGTTGTATAATACACGTAATAGTACGTTATAAAACCATTTCCCAAATTCAGTCAACTATAGCATATTGCAAAGAGTTCCGACAAATATTTACCCGAGCCGAGGCGCAGCCGAAGGCGAGGGTTGACAGTCGGAACAAGTTGCAATGACGGTTCCGTACGTGTACTGAACGACTATTTTTAATACAGTTGCGAAAAAGTCTTTTTAATACAGTTGCTCCAAAAGTGGCGTATTGCAGGGACGTATAGCGTGCGGGATGTGGGCTATTACACACTCGTGCTTTTTTTTACCTTTCCCGCACTCGTGCGTTCTCTTTCCCAACTGTCAAAATATTTTCTTTTAAAAAGAAAAACCAACCATGAAGTTTTTACTAAAAAAAATCATAGAAGTTTTCTAAAAAGAAGCTACTAATTTGTTTCAATATCAGATTTAATAATTTGATTGAATGAGTTTGGTTAGGTTTCATTTCATCTCATTAAATTTAATTTTCATTTCATATAAAAAAAAAAACCTACTGAAGACTTGGCTGTATGGGCATAGTTCCCTTTGCCTACCAGAATGGGTGAAGAAAAAAAAATCTCTGCTATATTTTAAAAGAATATATTTTACGGTTGGCGACATTTTCCAACTAATTTTTCTTTATTAAAGTGCTTCATTTTTTCGCAACTGTATTAAAAATAGTCGTTCTGTACACGTGCGGAACCGTCATTGCAACTTGTTCCGACTGTCAACCCTCGCCTTCGGCTGCTCCTCGGCTCGGGTAGACATTTGTCGGAACTCTTTGCAATGACAGCCTTTCCGCACTTGTAATGAAATATTCTATTTTATTATCTCTTTTTCATCAAAACCCTAGCCTAGCTGGGTCTCGACAGACACCTGAACCAAAAAACTTGACTAGACCGCTGTGCCGGCAAGCTACATTAAATAAGTAACGTTACAGTACCCAGGGATATCATAAACAGGAAATTTATACAAATTTCATAAACAGTACGGCGGCGGGCACGGTGATTAAGTCCATACTAGCTCTCCGAGAGTTCTATATTATGTGCCACTGCAGGGAATAGACCTTCTATTCCCTGCAGTGGAACATATATACTCTGTATTATTTATTAATTATTATGTACGGAGGACTTCAGTGGGATGGTGGGAACAGAACCCATATCCGGTGTTTAGGTAGTCAACTGTGTTAGGCTTAGCAAACATTGCGAATAATTTCTAATATCGCCGCGATTTTTTTGCGACGGATCTTACATTTTCTTCTAATGTAGTTGAGGAATAATTTTCCCCAATTTTTTTTTCGCAAGGACGTGCACCTTCATACATTTTCCATATCTCACAGATTTTGTCGACGAAAACCGCGCAGTGAAATATCGTAATGCGTGTTAAAAAGCTATAGTGTGGCCATTAGTGCTATGCACTCCCTGAGGTATGCGCGGCGAGGTGGGAGGCGAACAATCAATAAAGGCAGGCATAATTATTAAAGAAAAGAGTAAAGAAGTCGGTCTGACTAAGGCTTCTGCTCTTATAAGGGGGTGACCAGTTAAATTTGGGGAATCATTCACATATTTTTGTTGGTATCATAGGTATACCCTGAAGCTCGAAGGTGTCTGAACAGATACATGGTTACCTTCGTTCACCTGCCGAAAGGCATGACAAAAGATTTTTTAATCCTCTTCCATAATATGGGGACACATTTATTATTTACAAAAAACCTATATTTCAGTAATAAACAAAGTTTCACGAAGTATAAAGCCATTTTTCTAAAATTATTTTAAATCTTTGGGAAAACAGCTCGCAGTGTCATAGGCGTCGAATCTGACGTCACGCCCAGGTAAACAAACATCGTGATCACTAGTAGTCTCAAGTCACAACAAAAGCAACAAAGTAAGTTAACAAGAGTTACCTATGTTAACCTAAGTTTGACGTCACGCGGTGTGATGAGTGTTTCAGTGAAAATGGATGAAATTAGTATTATATTATCTTTTATTTTATTGAAAATATTGGTAAGTAATCTCTTTTTTTATAAAATTAAATTAGTGTTTTAAATTCAATCCTTTTATGTACTTTCCCCTAATATCGCTAAATCTTTGATTATTTGATACTGTCGTCACGCCTATTGTTTTTATGAAAGTATTGTACTGTACCTGGAACATCATATTGGCACTAGCGCTCAGCGTGGACTCGTCGGGAGAGTCGATCGGTGTCTGCAGCGTAAATCTGGTATCAAACTGGGATACGTCGTCGTCTCCCGCCTGTGAAATTATATGCCATCGATTTTAAACATTTTTCTTGGGCAGAATTTCTCGTATAAAGTATTAAGAAACATATTATATTACTACTACTAAGTAGATTATTATTACTGTTAACGTACGCACATGGGCAAACACCGTGAAGAAACCTGAGTATCGGAGGTGTTCACATACGTCAGCGCTCTAAATTTGCAATCCGTGGTGGGCACGCGTTGTAATTAAGCCCATACTTTCTCTGTGTCCTGCAGTCGGACTTATATAAGCTACATAAAAAATAATGGCGAAATAAACTTAGTATCAAAATTAAATTACAGCCTTTCAAATAGTTTCTATAAAAAGTCTTACGGATTACGAGGCTATATACTCGTGGTCTTTTATGCCATTCGCCCTAAGCTTAGTAAGCTTAACTAAGTGACTAAGAAGCACTTTTAATTACAATTTTGGTGTTTGAAATTAGAACACATTATATTCGATTGCATCTCAATGCTATTACAAATTTACAACCTTCTTGCGCAAAAATACTCGATACGAACTTCTGCGAAGCATAATGGACATGTAAACTTCTTGTGCAAATAACACCTCGAGATATGATTTGATGTTCGACAATAGAATAAAATCCGTTTTCTGTTCTTTGCTGTGCTTACTGAATAAGTTCACCATAATAATGGTAAGAAAATTGCTAATGATTTTAGTACAATTGTTCCAGTTTTACGGTTAATAATTACGACATTATAATTTATTTAACCTTCCTTTCTTCTTCATTATACGTATGTCTTTTGTGAACCTTCTTTTTCTGGTAGTCGTGGTATAAACTAACAACTCGGGAATATAAAAAAAATAAAACCGACTTCAAATGCGTGAACACAAAAAAAACTAAAAATTAAAAAATAATTCCTAATATCTATTACCTAATACTATAATTTTTCGCCGCGAGCAAGAGCCGCGCGCGCCCGCGTCCCCCGCAGCACCGCGCGGCCCCGCCTCGCGCCTTGCGTCCCCCGCCACCGCGCCGCACGTCTCTTGTTCGCGGCTAAACTTAATACGGCTGGCACCGACTCCAAAAAGTATAACTATTGTAAGATATTTAGCTGGTTTAACTTTAATTACTTTGACATAGTTTAGGAAAATTATAGTATTAGGTAATAGATATTAGGAATTATTTTTTAATTTTTAGTTTTTTTTTTGTGTTCACGCATTTGAAGTCGGTTTTTTTTTTTTAAAGTTAATTATTTTTTAGTTTTTTTTGTGTTCACGCATTTGAAGTCGGTTTTTTTTTTAAAGTTATTATTTTATTATTAAATTTAAATGGGACCACCCTTGAGGTATTACCTATACGCCGAAAAAAGATTTGTTCAAATCGGTTCATAATTGGCGGAGTTATCGCGTAACAAACATAGAAAAACATAAGGGTCGAATTGAGAACCTCCTCCTTTTTTTGAAGTCGGTTGAAAACGGATTTATATCAAGGGCCGTGAATCACACGCACCAGTTAAGGTTTCTAACACTACTCTAATCATCATGAGTTACTTCCTACGGTCGTGATTCAGTCGTTGAAATCCCTCACTTGCTCTTTACTCATCTATGGCCCTAATATACTAATTTATTGTTACTCTCAGTTATAAGCACCATCAAACCTTGATTTCTGTGCTTTAAACGCATTGCCACAGTTTCATTGCGATGGTGTTTGTACATAAAAACCAAAATAAAGAGATTTCTCCCTAAGACGCAACCTTACGGAGGGAAAGAAGACAGTCAAACTTAATAATATTCTTTCAAAGAGTACGAGTAAATAACAACCTCTCACTCTTTGTATTTCAATAAAATGCAATAAAGAGTTATAACGCAATCTAATCGTTAAGCCGGGAGAGCCCCTCGTCCTACTCCAACAAAGATTTGCTCTTTAAAGCTAACTCTTCGCAAACGCATCCTTAAATCAAAAAAGTTTTTTTACACACAAAATAATTTTAAAAGACCAATTCAACAACAACACTTTGGTATTTTTCGAAATAATTTTTAACCGAAATAAAGAAATAAGATAAAGTATTATTCGAATAGCGGTGGTAGAGCGGGTCAGTAGAATGTCAGTTTCTCATTTGGGAAGTCGTGGGTTCAAATCCTGTGATCCGATGTAACTAATGATTTAGATTTTCTATTTATGAACTTTTCGTAGAAAAATACCAGTCGCTAATCGTGAAGGAAAACATTGTGAGGAAACCTGAGTGTCTGAGGTGTTCACATACATCAGCGCTTCACATTACCAATCCGCGGTGGGCACGCGTGCTGATTACTGTCACTTCATACTCTCTCTCCGAGAGAAGGCCTGTGCCCTGCAGTGGGAAATAAGTAGGCTATAATTATTATTATTCTACCATTTTCAGCGTGATTAATTAGCATATCGATGCCTAATTTTAGCTTTCTAGTACTAATAGTGTCCAAGCCAAGCTACGGACGGACGGACAGACAGACAGACAGACAGACGGACGGACGGACGGACCGACCGACCGACCGACCGACCGACCGACCGACCGACCGACCGACCGACCGACCGACCGACCGACCGACCGACCGACCGACCGACCGACCGACCGACCGACCGACCGACCGACCGACCGACCGACCGACCGTCTGTCTGTCTGTCTGTCCGTCCGTCCGTAGCTTGGCTTGGACACTATTAGTACTAGAAAGCTAAAATTAGGCATCGATATGCTAATTAATCACGCTGAAAATGGTAGAATAATAATAATTATAGCCTACTTATTTCCCACTGCAGGGCACAGGCCTTCTCTCGGAGAGAGAGTATGAAGTGACAGTAATCAGCACGCGTGCCCACCGCGGATTGGTAATGTGAAGCGCTGATGTATGTGAACACCTCAGACACTCAGGTTTCCTCACAATGTTTTCCTTCACGATTACCGACCGACCGACCGACCGACAGACCGACAGACCGACAGACCGACAGACCGACAGACCGACAGACCGACAGACCGACAGACCGACAGACCGACAGACCGACAGACCGACAGACCGACAGACCGACAGACCGACAGACCGACAGACCGACAGACCGACAGACCGACAGACCGACAGACCGACAGACCGACAGACCGACAGACCGACAGACCGACAGACCGACAGACCGACAGACCGACAGACCGACAGACCGACAGACCGACAGACCGACAGACCGACAGACCGACAGACCGACAGACCGACAGACCGACAGACCGACAGACCGACAGACCGACAGACCGACAGACCGACAGACCGACAGACCGACAGACCGACAGACCGACAGACCGACAGACCGACAGACCGACAGACCGACAGACCGACAGACCGACAGACCGACAGACCGACAGACCGACAGACCGACAGACCGACAGACCGACAGACCGACAGACCGACAGACCGACAGACCGACAGACCGACAGACCGACAGACCGACAGACCGACAGACCGACAGACCGACAGACCGACAGACCGACAGACCGACAGACCGACAGACCGACAGACCGACAGACCGACAGACCGACAGACCGACAGACCGACAGACCGACAGACCGACAGACCGACAGACCGACAGACCGACAGACCGACAGACCGACAGACCGACAGACAGACAGACAGACAGACAGACAGACAGACAGACAGACAGACAGACAGACAGACAGACAGACAGACAGACAGACAGACAGACAGACAGACAGACAGACAGACAGACAGACAGACAGACAGACAGACAGACAGACAGACAGACAGACAGACAGACAGACAGACAGACAGACAGACAGACAGACAGACAGACAGACAGACAGACAGACAGACAGACAGACAGACAGACAGACAGACAGACAGACAGACAGACAGACAGACAGACAGACAGACAGACAGACAGACAGACAGACAGACAGACAGACAGACAGACAGACAGACAGACAGACAGACAGACAGACAGACAGACAGACAGACAGACAGACAGACAGACAGACAGACAGACAGACAGACAGACAGACAGACAGACAGACAGACAGACAGACAGACAGACAGACAGACAGACAGACAGACAGACAGACAGACAGACAGACAGACAGACAGACAGACAGACAGACAGACAGACAGACAGACAGACAGACAGACAGACAGACAGACAGACAGACAGACAGACAGACAGACAGACAGACAGACAGACAGACAGACAGACAGACAGACAGACAGACAGACCGACAGACCGACAGACCGACAGACCGACAGACCGACAGACCGACAGACCGACAGACCGACAGACCGACAGACCGACAGACCGACAGACAGACAGACAGACAGACAGACAGACAGACAGACAGACAGACAGACAGACAGACAGACAGACAGACAGACAGACAGACAGACAGACAGACAGACAGACAGACAGACAGACAGACAGACAGACAGACAGACAGACAGACAGACAGACAGACAGACAGACAGACAGACAGACAGACAGACAGACAGACAGACAGACAGACAGACAGACAGACAGACAGACAGACAGACAGACAGACAGACAGACAGACAGACAGACAGACAGACAGACAGACAGACAGACAGACAGACAGACAGACAGACAGACAGACAGACAGACAGACAGACAGACAGACAGACAGACAGACAGACAGACAGACAGACAGACAGACAGACAGACAGACAGACAGACAGACAGACAGACAGACAGACAGACAGACAGACAGACAGACAGACAGACAGACAGACAGACAGACAGACAGACAGACAGACAGACAGACAGACAGACAGACAGACAGACAGACAGACAGACAGACCGACAGACCGACAGACCGACAGACCGACAGACCGACAGACCGACAGACCGACAGACCGACAGACCGACAGACCGACAGACCGACAGACCGACAGACCGACAGACCGACAGACCGACAGACCGACAGACCGACAGACCGACAGACCGACAGACCGACAGACCGACAGACCGACAGACCGACAGACCGACAGACCGACAGACCGACAGACCGACAGACCGACAGACCGACAGACCGACAGACCGACAGACCGACAGACCGACAGACCGACAGACCGACAGACCGACAGACCGACAGACCGACAGACCGACAGACCGACAGACCGACAGACCGACAGACCGACAGACCGACAGACCGACAGACCGACAGACCGACAGACCGACAGACCGACAGACCGACAGACCGACAGACCGACAGACCGACAGACCGACAGACCGACAGACCGACAGACCGACAGACCGACAGACCGACAGACCGACAGACCGACAGACCGACAGACCGACAGACCGACAGACCGACAGACCGACAGACCGACAGACCGACAGACCGACAGACCGACAGACCGACAGACCGACAGACCGACAGACCGACAGACCGACAGACCGACAGACCGACAGACCGACAGACCGACAGACCGACAGACCGACAGACCGACAGACCGACAGACCGACAGACCGACAGACCGACAGACCGACAGACCGACAGACCGACAGACCGACAGACCGACAGACCGACAGACCGACAGACCGACAGACCGACAGACCGACAGACCGACAGACCGACAGACCGACAGACCGACAGACCGACAGACCGACAGACCGACAGACCGACAGACCGACAGACCGACAGACCGACAGACCGACAGACCGACAGACCGACAGACCGACAGACCGACAGACCGACAGACCGACAGACCGACAGACAGACAGACAGACAGACAGACAGACAGACAGACAGACAGACAGACAGACAGACAGACAGACAGACAGACAGACAGACAGACAGACAGACAGACAGACAGACAGACAGACAGACAGACAGACAGACAGACAGACAGACAGACAGACAGACAGACAGACAGACAGACAGACAGACAGACAGACAGACAGACAGACAGACAGACAGACAGACAGACAGACAGACAGACAGACAGACAGACAGACAGACAGACAGACAGACAGACAGACAGACAGACAGACAGACAGACAGACAGACAGACAGACAGACAGACAGACAGACAGACAGACAGACAGACAGACAGACAGACAGACAGACAGACAGACAGACAGACAGACAGACAGACAGACAGACAGACAGACAGACAGACAGACAGACAGACAGACAGACAGACAGACAGACAGACAGACAGACAGACAGACAGACAGACAGACAGACAGACAGACAGACAGACAGACAGACAGACAGACAGACAGACAGACAGACAGACAGACAGACAGACAGACAGACAGACAGACAGACAGACAGACAGACAGACAGACAGACAGACAGACAGACAGACAGACAGACCGACAGACCGACAGACCGACAGACCGACAGACCGACAGACCGACAGACCGACAGACCGACAGACCGACAGACCGACAGACCGACAGACCGACAGACCGACAGACCGACAGACCGACAGACCGACAGACCGACAGACCGACAGACCGACAGACCGACAGACCGACAGACCGACAGACCGACAGACCGACAGACCGACAGACCGACAGACCGACAGACCGACAGACCGACAGACCGACAGACCGACAGACCGACAGACCGACAGACCGACAGACCGACAGACCGACAGACCGACAGACCGACAGACCGACAGACCGACAGACCGACAGACCGACAGACCGACAGACCGACAGACCGACAGACCGACAGACCGACAGACCGACAGACCGACAGACCGACAGACCGACAGACCGACAGACCGACAGACCGACAGACCGACAGACCGACAGACCGACAGACCGACAGACCGACAGACCGACAGACCGACAGACCGACAGACCGACAGACCGACAGACCGACAGACCGACAGACCGACAGACAGACAGACAGACAGACAGACAGACAGACAGACAGACAGACAGACAGACAGACAGACAGACAGACAGACAGACAGACAGACAGACAGACAGACAGACAGACAGACAGACAGACAGACAGACAGACAGACAGACAGACAGACAGACAGACAGACAGACAGACAGACAGACAGACAGACAGACAGACAGACAGACAGACAGACAGACAGACAGACAGACAGACAGACAGACAGACAGACAGACAGACAGACAGACAGACAGACAGACAGACAGACCGACAGACCGACAGACCGACAGACCGACAGACCGACAGACCGACAGACCGACAGACCGACAGACCGACAGACCGACAGACCGACAGACCGACAGACCGACAGACCGACAGACCGACAGACCGACAGACCGACAGACCGACAGACCGACAGACCGACAGACCGACAGACCGACAGACCGACAGACCGACAGACCGACAGACCGACAGACCGACAGACCGACAGACCGACAGACCGACAGACCGACAGACCGACAGACCGACAGACCGACAGACCGACAGACCGACAGACCGACAGACCGACAGACCGACAGACCGACAGACCGACAGACCGACAGACCGACAGACCGACAGACCGACAGACCGACAGACCGACAGACCGACAGACCGACAGACCGACAGACCGACAGACCGACAGACCGACAGACCGACAGACCGACAGACCGACAGACCGACAGACCGACAGACAGACAGACAGACAGACAGACAGACAGACAGACAGACAGACAGACAGACAGACAGACAGACAGACAGACAGACAGACAGACAGACAGACAGACAGACAGACAGACAGACAGACAGACAGACAGACAGACAGACAGACAGACAGACAGACAGACAGACAGACAGACAGACAGACAGACAGACAGACAGACAGACAGACAGACAGACAGACAGACAGACAGACAGACAGACAGACAGACAGACAGACAGACAGACAGACAGACAGACAGACAGACAAGCGGACATGGTCGAACAATAATACCTTGGCCATAAATAAGGGTTCCTTGTTGACTATGGAACAGTAACATTATTAAAAATACAGATTCACGTAAAGAAATCTTTGCATTCTGCATTGGCGACCACTCTAAAAACTATTTAAAACAAGCGAGATTCGGTTATGTATGCGTTTAGCGACGTGTACTTACGCGAAACGAAATGTGGCTATGTATGTGTGTGTGTGCAGCTTCGCTCGCGCCTTTCTATGGAGATTACCAAGCGTGCCTCTGGTCTAACTACCTGACACTCAAAAATTTTGCGATCATACTTTTCAACATTGATTCTCACCAGTTTGGGTTTGATGGGTGGCTCGAGTCTGCGTGCAAATACATCGTCCCAGCGCACGTGTTTGAAGAAAGGGTGGCCGCGAACGGCGGCGGCGCCGGTGGCCCCCAGTCGCTGCAGCTCGGACCTCTTCATCAGCAGCCTGATGAGCTGACGCGCGTCGTTGGTCAAGTATGCTGGCAGTGCTAACTTGCCCTTCAAAATTTTCTCTATTGTTTTTGTCCGGTTGTCGCCGGTGAATGGTGGCTGTAGGAAAATGCAATATAGAACAATACACAGAATATGCCACTGTTTACAGATTTACTCATATATGTATATTTTGATAAGTTACATACTTGACCAATCAGCATGTCGTACATAAGTGCACCCAAACTCCACCAGTCGACTGCTTTGCCATGACCACTTCTTGTCAATATTTCTGGTGCCCTAAATGTAAAGATAAGTGTACAATTTCACTGAGAACATAGGGAAATCTCACTATGATTGAAGTTTAGATGTTGTAATCTACAACTTACATATATTCTATTGTGCCACAGAATGTGTGCGTTACAATTCCTTCTTGTATGTGTTCCTTACATAATCCAAAATCTGTCAGCTTGACATGGCCTTGAGCATCAAGTAGCACATTTTCTGGTTTGAGGTCACGATAAATTATTCCTAAGCTATGCAAGTGTTCTAGGGCCAATATAATTTCTGATAGATAGAAGCTGGAAACAAAATAAAAACAATTATTGCACTATACTATTTGTTGGTAATTCTTAAAATGTGACTAAGTCAGATGATTCAGAGTGTTTACTCACCAAGCTGTGTCCTCTAAAAAGATGCCTTCACGTTCAAGATGCATAAATAGCTCACCACCACTTAAGTATTCCAAAATTAAGTATAACTTGCCACCAGTTTGGAAAGCATATACTAGTTCCACAATAAATGGATGCTGAAATTAGCACATAATTTGAATAATGTAATAAAACAAATCATGAAATTGAGAATTTAATGGATAATTTATATTATGTATACCTTTACAGCCTCCAGTATATTTCTCTCAGCTTTAGTGTGAGCTGTGTCCTTTTGATTGCGGACAATGGAAGCCTTTTTTAGAACTTTCATGGCAAAGTGGGACCCCGCATCAGGGCCTGTGATTTTACGAACTTGGAACACCTTTCCATAGCCTCCCTTACCAAGAACCTTACGTAGTTCAAAATCTTGAGGTCCAAGACGTTTACATAGACCAGGGTTCACATTCTCTTCAGATAGTTGAATGGTTTCATTATCTTCAGAGCTAGATGAACAAAAAATTCTTTACTAACATATTTACAAAAATGTTAAGTATTTTATCTCATCTCAGATTTTATTTTTTAGCTGTTGAAATAATTTTGATAACACTATCTAATCAAACAATGTAAGAGATTACTTACTCTACTATTGAATTCAACTGAAGTTCAGGATCGTAATCAACCTGTAGAATAAAATTTATGTGATCAAAGGCATTACTTTTAAATAAATAAAATATAATACAGTCACTTGTCCTGGTCCTAAACTAAGATTTTCTGTGCTATGGTAATCAGGCAAGAACATAACTAACACAGAATCCATTTGTGTGTGGTGGAACACTTGTATGTATTGTTTTAATGGAAACCCTTGATATGTCACTCCTCTACCTAGATTGTGATTAAAGTGGAAGAATTTGTGTTATTTTGGATTTTCATGGCCAAAATATCACTTATATCGATTATTCCAGGTAACATGAACTAAACATAACTAAAATAATTCATGAGGGCAAAAAGGGTCTATGTATAAATAGTACTTCATAAAGATAGGCAAGGCTTGATATGTCCAGATTAAAATGTTAATAAACAAAAAGCAGAGGGATTTCGTACGTTAATTGTGTCAGGAGGTCTAGTACGATGTTTATCCTTGAACACACGTCTGATCTGTATAGCCCAGCAGTTAGGTTAGTTGGCAATGAAAATAAGATCGCGATCATAGTAAAAAAATTGTTAAGTTGGTCGGCTCCGTACCCACCTCATCGATTTCAATAATATCATCATCATCCGAGTCCGCGACGGTAACAGTATCCACATCTAAATCTAAATCAAAAACACCTGCCATATACGATGACATTTCAGGTCTACCACATCAGCGATTGCACGTATCCCCAGTAACGACAAATTAATGGTTCACTTTGATAATTCCTTAATTTGTATTCTCCCTAAAATGCCAAGTAAATTTCTTTAATTTTCACAATAAAAATAAATGTTAAACGTGCGAAGCCAGCAAGTACCCTTCTGTCATTTTTTCCACAGAGCATTGAATTGAATTGAAACTTGCGTTTATATGCTCTGTGAAACTTGCTTGAATGAAGTTGAAGTTCATCACATCACAGACTAAATAGAAATACTACGTATTGGGTTGGGTATGATCATTGCAAGGGGTAGCAGTAACTTAGCAGAAACCTTTGACAGTAATGCTGTCCTGCTTTCGCTAACCAACCTTCCATAAGAAAAAAAGAGATGGCACTACGTTTGTCATTGCACCGATTTCAAGGTGCGTACATGCCCTACTGTCAAACGCTACCGACTAGGGATGGGCCTAACTCTCCATCGATGTCGATAAAAACGTTGAAAAATGAAGACTCTTGAATTAATTGTAATGTATCTTTGTAATTATGTTTTGTTTGTTTTTTTCCTGGTGTACAATAAATAATGTTCTTATCTTAAGCAATGTAATAAATTAAAAAAAAAATGTATTGTATACAAGTTTTCAATAATGTTTTATCAAAAAAAGTAACAATAATTTAAAAAGCGACACTTTTTCACACAAAATTGCTTATTTATAATTATATTCGTCAACTTCAACATAATACTCTGTCTCGAATTTCTTGCTGAAGGCCTATGCTTCAGAAAAAAATCCGTGACGACGTATTAGATTGACGTTACGTTTCTTCCTCACATTTAGTTAACATACAGATCGAGCTAGGACCTTGTATTATATATAAGTTAATTGAAAAAGTTATCAAAACTTAATACTCATGTTTATCTTGCAATAAAATTCGAAAAGGAAAATACTATTGCTAATATTGATTAGGTAAATCCATCTTCGGCCGCAATCTGTCGCTAAAAGTTGCCAGCAAACCTTATTTAATAATCACAATATTATATTGCAAGTAATAATTCAGTAATTCGATGCACGCAGTAATTTAATGTGTCATGTGAGGAATGCTGATATTTAAATAAGTTTCGTTGACAGATTTTAGACAATAGATAGGGCTGGTCATCAACGAAGGAATTTTCGAACGGATGACTATACTACGTCAGTCTTCAGTAAATTTGATCAAGAAAGAAGAATATGACCGTGGCATTGGCAGATAACAGAAATTTTTGCTCAGTTTCCATGTTCAGTACTGACCTGAAAACAAAAAGAAACTTAATAAAGGCATACCTACAAAAGAGAGCTACTTAAATAATAAAATATTAAGAGAGCTACTTAAATAATAAAATATTCCATTATTGACTGATCCTGATAAGTAATTACATACTTTGAAGTAAGGTACAATTTGCATCTATGTGTCAGATATTTTTTTGCAATAAGGTGATCACCACACAATTTATTAATTGTGAAACTAACAGCTTTGATGTTCATTCATTTAACATTTTATTTTTACCTTTCAACCATTCTTAATCCATCTATCTATGATTTACACTGTTGGAGAGATGGTTTTTTTGTGGGAAAGTTTATGGTAGTTTGTATTATTGTTGGGTACGATTTAAATTCAGGACAAACATAAAACAGCTGATGGGGTTTAGAAAACCATTTTTTTTACTCGTAGAAGTCTTAATATAAGCAACATCGTGATGTGGGAATTTAGGGCCTGTTTTTTTATATTATCAATTCTCACATCACACTGTTTATTTAATATGATTTAGAAATACTGAAATAAAGATAAATTATTAAATGGATAAAGGCACCACTCGGACGCTGTGGTGCCTGGTACACTGTCTGGATGTAGAAGACTACTAAGGAAGTATGGTGAAAAAAATATTTTGTAAACTTTCATAGTTATTCTCGTTATGCTTGAAATCAAAATAAACTCCTGGGAGCATCCTATTTTGTAAAAACATGTCATAAGTGTATATGAAAAGGTAGCGATAAATATTATGTAACAAATGTTTAACTTTCTTACCATTACTTCAATTTTTACTGGAGTAAGGTGGGCACCACAACTTCCTTCAGGCGTGTTCACAATAAGTTTCTTCGTTCAAATCACTCGGGTCTACAGTGCCTTGTGCGCAGTCGTTTCTGTCCTGCTTTTTATTTCTGCGTTTTAGCATGCTATTGCGTCCATATATCAATTTGGGAAAACTTGAACAAGAATAAACAATGGATTAAGTACTAAGAAGGAGTAATGAACAAGTATCGACTATACTACTACTATGGCGAATTTTCATCGACCATGCTTTTGTCATCACTAGTACAACCTACAAATGGATTGGTTTATTTTCCTAATTTTAGGGCGTAGAAGGGTTCTAGAAGCTACAATTACGGTAATTTTGGTTACCGAGTCGTTAGGAAGTTTATTTTCAAAGTGATATTTCATTCCTCGGTCCTTTTACGCGAGAAAATATAGGTTTTAGGTACTCACCTTTGGAAGTTCATATTATAAACTGCGTTTTCTTTGTTTCTTATATGACCTGCCGCAACCACGCACTTTTCACCTCATTGTGCATTTATCGTACAATATCCCAGGGTAGTTTGTTTGCACCAAAATGTTTTAGTTATTTCAATTTTCTAAAAGAATCCGACGACGTCTTCACAGATTTTACACTTGCGATAACCCGACTAAATTTGAAAACATTCAGAGTGTTGCCACTATTGTAAGTTACAATACCATCTTAATTTGGACTCTTACTCAGGGCATCAAGGTATCGTTTTGACAATTAGGCATGTACGCTGTCACGTGACCATCGTTTCTTCTATTGATTTAATTGTTCTGTGGATCATTGTCATTGATGAATCCAGTGTTGCAATGTCCTGATCGGCTAACGTGACATTTATTTAAGTAGCATTTTAGTGCAAACCCGCCTTGTATTGTTTGTCAAGAAATTCAAGAAACCGGAAGTGAAACTTTATTATTGGTATTAACGAAAATCACAACCCTTTATTACGTTTAATTAAGTACAATACATAATTTTGATGCAATGACTGTAGTTTTTATTTTTATAATGCTTGCAACTGCAAGGAATTTACTAAAACAGACAAAAAGTTTGAGCATAACCTTACTCTTTAATTTCTACACTTTTTGGACAAAGTATACCTAAGCATAAACGAGAGGAATGTTCTCGCATGTTGTCATGTGACATTTTGCGAAAACTTAAGAATAAAAAAAGTACCATCAATAATTTCAAGTGAAATTACGGATAGCCAGAGGTTGCGGGTTCGAATCCCGGCATGGGTGAAAATTTTTAGCCTCTAAATAGGTTTTTAAATTTCAAGTGAAGTTATTTCCTGTAAATTCTGTTTGTTCTTTGAAGTTAACCCAACACCCGATAACACACGATCTCACACATAATTATTTTATGATTGTAGCAGAATATTGCGCCACCAACGGCCTCGGTGGCGCAGCAGTTTGGCATGCTGACTGCAAAACCGAAGGTCTCGGGTTCGATCCCTGGCCGAGTCAAACTAGGAATTGAACTTTTCTAGTTTGTCTCGGGTCTTGGATGTTATCTATGTACACTATTTTTATTTTTAATGCACTAACCCGTGCTAACCCGGGTTCGAATCCCGGCATGGGTGAAATTTTTAGCCTCTAAATAGGTTTTTAAATTTGTTCCTTAGCACGGGTTAGTGCATTAAAAATAAAAATAGTGTAATCATGTGGGTACAGTGATATCGTTCCGATGTTAAAACCTAACTGCAAAGTAGGTAGTCGGGGCTGTAAGTTATACTTAGTATAGGGCTAACGAGATCCACGAATATTTATTATTATTATTTATTATTTATTGAACTTATACCTTTGAAAAAACCTATTTATACCTTTGAAATGCCATATCAATCCACTACTGGACTCGTATCAATATTGACGCAATAAATGAATATTTCCTGTAGTACTTAACGTAAGAAACTGAAATAATGTATTGACTTTGCTAAGTAATTATGTAAGATGGCTGCAAAATTTACAAATTAAAAAATATTTTCCGCTTTTAATTCGGAACGATGGAAACGCTATCCGCCATGTTGAAAGCATCTTTGGTTTCTAAACAAACATATGTCAGGAAGAGCCAGAGTACATTGATTATTATAGCACTTACATCAAAGTGATCTTCACGTAAATACACCTGAGTTTTTAGTCGTTAAAGTATCGGGGTCTCTTTTGGCAAGTTTGAACCAATTGTTTCGTATGTTTATTTTACTGGCTATACGAATCCACAACCTCCCGGGGGTCTTTATTGTCATGTTGTTGCAATCTAGAACAATGCAACAATGATAATTGCTATATTTTGCATGTAAACTCGATGAAATCATGGTTGCATTGTTGTTATTTCACTATGCTCACAAATCACTCGCAGATGTTGAATGTCAAACTTTGTTTACAAGTCTTCAGGTCTTCAAACCATAGACAAAAATGGTTAACCGAGTTTTTGGTTGTTATGAAAGCAAAGTTGTAAAAGATATATTTTTTTTGTTGCTTTTAGGTCCTCAAAAAATATATTAAAATATTTTTTGGTCTAGTGGAAGAGATATTTACCATTTAAGACTTACTTGAAAAGAGAGTCAAATAGCGGATTGTAACTATTGTCAAAATTTTACCCATTGGGTATCGTTTCTACTCAGTCAAATTATGGAAATTTGGTCGCTTTGTCACCTGCCGAGATGCCTTAATTGGTGATAAATCGCCTCATTTGGCAGCACTGAGTGATTGATTGAATGATATCTATTTTACTCACTTCTTATGAATAGCAAATTGCTCTGTGGCATATCGGAGTAGCATATACGAGAACCGATTCCTCTACACGATCAATATAAATAAAATCTAAAGGTTTTTTATACAGTAATCACAGACAGGTTATTATTGTTCTGTGGGTTATTCGTAAAAAAATACCGAAAAAAAAGTGACATCAAAATGGGAAACATTCGAAAACCAATTTTTATTATTTTATTTTATTATTCAGCGTTTTTAACTGTTGAACTATAGTTTTATACTAAAAAATAAGTCACACCTTTTAGATGAGATTTTGAAATTTCTCGTTCTTCTTTGTTATTTAATAATGGGTATTTTTTTTTTCGATTTATAAATATCGACAAAAAAAATTACCCATATTTATGCATACATATATTTTTGGTTTCGAACGGAATTTAATTGAGGGTGTGTGTAAACAGGTACAAATATTTTGTAATTTAATGTCTTTTTTGCCAATTTAAGGCCTTTAGTTAAGTTTGTAACGTAGATTTTTCTACATTTCATACGTAACAATGTTTAAGACTGTTAAAAAGTTATAAAAATACATTGGATTGCTCCTGACTTCAATGGCCAATGACGAGAGTAGTTGTAAGAATACCGACTCTGGTGGATCCTTCAAGAGTTTCAAAAAACAAAGAAGCACTGGGGACATAGGTGAGTGATATTTGATTAAAACATACTTTTGGTTTTAATATAGCAAACCTAACCTATGATTCGGTTGCATGAAGCTATAGATACACACAATTTGAACGCCTATCCTGTCCTAACCTTATCCCGTCATATTGTAACTGTCTGATGAAGTATAGATAAAGATAATAACATTAATAATCCAAGAAAAATAAAGCAAGCAGACAGACCAAAAAATAAGTGCAACCAAACCAAAGACAGAAACCGGAGAGTGCACGAGAAAAATTTGCAGGTGTGTCAAATGCAAAAGGGTATTGGCTCGTTTTGGGCTGGAGAGGCTGTCTCCAGCCTCGGTGATATTAGGTGATATTGCTAAACAATAGTTAATTTCAAGGTCAGCACTCAAAACGATTTAAATCAAACTAGCTGTGCCCCACTGTGTTACCTGCAGTTCATCGATATTCCCATGGAAATAAGATATTTTCCTGGAGTAAAATATAGCTTATGTGTTAATACAGGATGCCAGCTAACTCCATACCAAATTTTATTAAAATCCCTCTAGCCGTTTAGATGTGAAGAAGTAACAAACGTTCAAAAACTTTTGCTTTTGTAATATTAATGTGATGTTGTGGATTTTGCTATTCTAAGTATTTGATTTTAATAATGAACTTAATGATATTTCCATGTTAGTGATATTAAAAACTAAATATGTCTGTTAGAGTGAGTTCGTGATTTGAGTAAATGTGGCTTTGGAAATAAGACTCATAGATAGATAGAGAGAAATAGAGAACACTATTGCACAACCAGAAAAAGAATACAACCATGGTTTCTTAAATCTAAGATAGAATATTAGATTTTGACTGGATCAACTTACTAGGCTTTGATCCGATCAAAATCAAATAATGTGTAGTACTTACGAAAGTTTTAGTTCAAAGACTGATAGTTTTTTAAATTAATTGTGACTTAATTAAAATGATTGGTGACTGCCTGATGTTTTTTATAAAACATAGGTTTGACAATCAAGACAACTCTGTAAGTTCGCGATTATTGTTTGCAGTAAGTAAAAAAATACATGTAATGTTTATTTACATAAAGGCTTAGTATCATTAAATCAATTTAAGCTAATAATAAATAAAGTATGGGTTGTTGATGCCCTTCTTAAAAACTGTATTGCATGTACAGTTGACAGTAGCCCAAATACATATTTGTCATTGTCACCATTGTCAGAAATTCAGATATATTTTTTTTTAATTCCTTAATGTACCCAAAGGCTGGCGAGTAATATCCAAAGATAGGGGCAAGTGGAAAGCATTAACGGAGCCTGTCAGTAGACAAACTGACTGATGTAGTTGTGGATGTTGAGAAAATTCATAGAGCCAATGGTGAGAGGATATTGGCTGACACTTGACTAGTCTGACACAGTCAGGAGCGAATGTTCTAACATGAGGTGAGGCCTTTGCCAGGCAGGAAGAAACATAAGAGGTTTTTATACTATTTTTATTTTTAATGCACTAACCTGTGCTAAGGACAAATTTAAAAACCTATTTAGAGGCTAAAAATTTCACCCATGCCGGGATTAGAACCGAGAAATGGCTAAAAAAGTGGAGAATAAAAACCAGTACCGCAAAATCCTGGGTGGATTACTTTTGCGTTACGAAGAGATGACTGGCCACCTGTAAGCCTAGGAGGAGAAATTCTCCCACACAAAGATAGTGTCAAATACCTCGGGTTCTACCTTGATCGTAGACTGACGTGGAATCACCATGTCAAGGTTAAACGAAAGGAGCTGGACGCTCGATTTAAGGAACTACACTGGCTATTGGAGCGGGGATCTCACCTGTCACTCTCCAACAAGCTTTGGTCTACAATACAATCTTAAAACCTATATGGACGTATGGATGCCAAATTTGGGGCTCTATATGTCAATCAAATCTTCTCGTAATACAGCGTGCGCATAATAAAATATTACGATCTATCTCCAACGCAGCGTGGTATACCAGGAATAATGAGATACATGAATACCTTGAGATCCCTACAGTGGTTGAGGAACTAAAATTGTATGGGCATAGGTATAAAGAATGACTGGCCCATCACAAGAATCCACTGGCTGCTGCACTGCTTGATACCAGACACAATGTCAGGCGACTGAGGCGAAAACACGTCATTGATGATACTATTTTTATTTTTTTAATGCACTAACCCGTGCTAAGGAACAAATTTAAAAACCTATTTAGAGGCTAAAAATTTCACCCATGCCGGGGTTCAAACCCGCAACCTCTGGCTATCCGTGCCACGGATAGCCAGAGGTTGCGAGTTCGAATCCCAGCATGGGTGAAATTTTTAGCCTCTAAATAGGTTTTTAAACGTCATTGATGACGAAGCTACTGAGGATGGATAGTAAAAAATTCAATGACTGTACTCCTACCGCCAGATCTACCCAGAAACCATCTGATTATAGCCAAACATGGGCTGATGGCAGATACAGAGAAGAAAAAAAAAAAAATTTTTTTAAGAGGTTTTTGTTTTTTTTATGGTACTCTAGGTCTTCTGAATTATGTTCAGAATACCTAGAGTACCTGCTTAGGTCTTATTTATATAAACATGGTACCTAAAACATTTCTCAGAGGCTGTTTAAAAAAATCTGTGGTTACGACTTTCCGTTTACCACAAACTATTTAAACTGCATTTTAGGAGTGTTTTAAGGAAATGTTGTATTTTTATACAAATTACTAAATAAATAGCACATACATTAACACCCTAAGAAAACACGATACCTTATAGAGTGTGTGAATAAATAAATAAATATTCATGGACATATTACACAGATCTCGTTAGCCCTATGCTAAGTACAACTAAATGACTTGTGTTATAGGAGCTAACTCGACGAAAAATTTACTATAATAAATAAATACGTAGATAACATCCAAGACCCGATACAAACTAGAAAAGTTCGTTTCCTAGTTTGACCCGGCCGGGGATCGAACCCGAGACCTTCAATTTACAGTCAGCGTGCCAAACCGCTGCGCCACAAAGCGGAATACTTTTTTTATTAGACCGGTAGGTTTTTTGTGCTTTATACTGGAAACTAATTTGGTAATGGCAACACCCTAGAAAGAAAAAGCTTGACTGGCAGACTGAGCAGTGTTGTCAGATTAGTAAAAAAATACTCAATATTATCCATAACTGCTTAATCTATCGTTTGATTTTGAAAAGCTTAATCGAGTCGTTATAGTTTTGCGAAGTGTCATGGGCTATTATAAAATGAAATCACAAAAAAACCGAAATACACACATCCGCTCTATTTTTCAAGAATTCCCTAAATGGTGTGGTGCTACATTCAGCGTGTAAATCTGCATACTTTCCATATTTATATGTGAAAAGTAAATCATGTTACAGCTAACGGTCTTAGGACTAACAAAATCTGTTATCTTTCGAATTTTTTGGCTGTCTGTTTTTATATCAGGTTTGTAATATTATATTTTAAAAACCTATTTAGAGGCTAAAAATTCCACCCATGCCGGGATTCGAACCCGCGACCTCTGGCTATCCGTGCCGTATCCGAGCCTCTAAATAGGTTTTTAAAATTGTCCTTAGCATGGGTTAGTGCATTAAAAAAAGAAATATAATATTATATTTGTTCAGTCACAATATTCCTAAGTATTAATTAAATAAATAACTGAAGGAGTGGCACAGTACCTAAAGACGGGTACGGCCGTCATAGTTCCGCTTTATAAAGGCAAAGGGTCTTAGCAGGTATGCAAAAACTACCGCGGCATCAGCCTTCTCAGCATTGTCGGCAAACTATATGCAAAGGTGTTGATTGCAAGAGTACTGGATGTGACTGAAGAAAAGATATGGGATTTTCAAGCGGGTTTTAGAAAGGGAATGGGATGCTTGGATCAAATCTTCTCCTTGAGACGTATGGCGGAGAAGCTCTTGGCCTGTGCGTTCGTAGACCTGGAGAAGGCTTATGATAGAGTTTGAGGAATGACTTGTGGCGGCACTGTCTGTGTATGGGGTGGACGGCATCTTGCTGCGAGCTCTGAAGTCTCTCTATCAAGACTCCAGTGCTTGCGTTACAATAAATGGGGCATATACTGACTGGTTTAGCATCCGCAAGGGTGTGAGACAGGGTTGTGTCGCATCCCTGTGGTTGTTTAATTTATTCATGGATAGTTGCCTGACTGATCTGAAAGAGAATTACTGTGGGAAAAGGATGGGTGAGCTACTTGTGAAATGCTTTTTATACGCCGATGATCAAGTTGTGTTCGCGTCGTCGGTCGAAGAACTGCAGACACTAGTCACGGTATTGGATTTAAAAGGAAAGGTATGAACATTAATGTGAGTAAGACGAAAGTACTGGTCTTTGAAAAAAATGATGAAATGACTGAGTGCAAGATAACGATTAGAGGCGAAAGAATGGAACAAGTAAAATAATTTGTCTATTTGGGGAGCCTGTTTACGCAGGATGGAAAGTGTGAAGGTGATATAGAAAGAAGAGTAAAAGCGGGAAATTGTGTAAACGGTGTCTTGCACTCCATTGTGTGCAGCCGAAACGTCTTCAAAAGAGCTAGTTTGGCTATTCATAATGGTGTGCTGTTCCCAACACTTATGTATGGTAGCGAGACTTGGGTGTGGCAAAAGAAGCAAGAAAGTAGAATTAATGCAGTAGAAATGAGGTCCTTGAGAAGTATGCGTAGTGTTACTTTGAATGACAGGATACGCAATAGTCTGATTAGAGAACGTTGTGGACTGAAAAAGGGGGTATTGACTAGAATTGAGAAAGGAATGTTGCGTTGGTTTGGACATGTGGAGAGGATGAAGGAAGAAAGATTACGAAACAAATATATATTGCGAATGTGAGTGCTGGTAAGGGACGTCCCAGGTGGGCATACATCGACCAAATAGAGGATGTATTACCAAAGGGAAAGATAAAAAGTACCCGGAACTGGCGGGCGTGCATGCAACGACATATGAATGTTGATGAAGCGAAGGTGATCTGTCACGATCGTGGTAAGTGGCAGTGCCTGGTCTCTGCCTACCCCTCTGGGATACAGGCGTGAGGTTATGTATGTATGTAAATAACTGCTTTGGGGAACAGTAGGAACCTACCTACTTAGTGCAAAGTTTTCGTCGATGTATTTATAATATATGATATGGTTCCTGATCAAAATAAATAAATCAAATTATCAAGACCTCACCGTACTGATGCGATGTGGCCTTAGCGGAGTTTACTCGTTCAGTCTTTCGTCAGTCAATTCCATCAGTCTGGTGAGACTGATGTCGGCAAACTGATTGTCTATTCAGTGGACTTATGGACCAGACTGACGGATATTCAAATATTTTGATGCTTCATCTCGTCGGTCTGGTATCAATCCGACCTTGATGAAGGTCACGGACTGTCCCTCACGTGCACTTATATATTTTATCTCTGACATAACTTGACCTAAACACATTGTTAAATGAATTCTGACACGAGTACAATACAATGTGAACTTTCGTCATTTTCTTAATGCAAAATTTTGATCTAGTTAAACTTCATACGTTTTGGCACCTACACATTCGAGCCCTAGACATTCCGTCACGTGCCCCGGAACGCGACACGGCGAGCGCGGCGTGGAGGAGGGGTAAGCAGGAGGGGCATGACATTCCATTACACAGATATTGCGACTGTTTTATTATGTCTCTCTTCATACTAGATTAAATTTTAAATTATTTATATTTTTACCAATGGATCCATATTTTTTAATATTTTATCTGCGGGTTTTGATCTTTATCCCTTATTTCTGTTTAAACTGGCGATTTAGCTGGTTTGCACCTGGCAACACTCAGACTTACAGCCATTTATTTATAACCTAATTTTAAATATAAACAAACAACACAATTTGGGAATTAGACGTTCATATTGTGAAAAGCCAAGACATTTTTGGGTACAATGGATTTAAAGCTTGAAGAAAGTACGACGGTACGGGTTTCACGTCCGCTGCACGAAATTGTAGAAAGAGTTTTGTCACAAAGTAATTCACACGATTTAATGCAAAGGGATTTGATCTTCATAGTCATCGTTGTTTTGATGTTCGAAAACGGATTTCTGCCCTTGGACAAAAATGTTGAGATAAGAAACCCAGCAAAATTCATCGATCTGCAAACGTTACACAGTTGGAAATCACCAGTTGGCATCTATGAAACAAAATTTGTATTGAGTGAATTCAGTCATTTGCCAGTGAAATTATTAATGAGTCCTCTTGGTGCGACCGTGTTAGTCAATGCTAAAGTGGAAGGAATGCAAGAAGAAATCTATTCAGTATGTTTGCCTGTCAGTCGCTATGTAGTGTCACCACAAGCCTCAACAGTTCCAATGATTTTCAGAGACTTAAAACACTTTTCACTAACATTCAAGAATAAAATCCTGTGTGCTATTAAAAGTAACATATTAAGTCATTGTGGTTATCCCAGTGGCAGCCTCATTGGGTTGCCAGATGAATTACTAAGAAACATTATTTTAAATCTTCCCATAATTGATATAATTAATGTCAGAAGATCATGCCATAGACTGCACTCTCTTTTTGATAATCAGGCAGTGTGGCATAAATTATTTAAAAGGGATTTCAATAACAACTTGAGTGAAGACACTGGAAACTGGATGGAGCTTTATAAGCATACTTATAAACTGCAGCAAGATGGTATTATACGTGGAAGAAGGCATCATGCAGCAGGCTCCCTACATGATTACATGGATCATTCTGACTATATGTCATATGTGGACAATCCATTGTGGGATGTACTGTGAAACGGAGATTAGTATTGCAATGTTTTGTGGTTCCAGTTGGTGTAATACAATATGACACTGATGCTAATACTAAGAACAATCAAGTGTTAGGAAATTTGCAACAGTTTAGACGGTTTTGAAACCTTAAGCTTAATTTATTACGACTTGAATAATTTATTAGATATTTCAAAATAAATGCACATTCTTTTCATAGATGTTTGTAAGTATTAAAACTATTTGAAATGCCAAGTTAGACTTAAATTAAATAGACACATAACAGCAAATTGAGTCTGGTTGCTGAGAAATTTATTAATAAAATGTTATTGTGAACATCAGTGGTTTTATTTTTATTTATACACAATAATGATTAGTACTCAGATTAATGTCAGTAAAATGTTATTATTTTTTTTATTATTAAATAAGAAACATTATTTGAAAATATAGCATACAAATAACGAAACTTTAAAATGACATTCATTCGCTAAAAGTAACACTAATTACATAACGTGACATTTACATAGAGGCACATACATTGCTTCCGGCCCCATACTAGGTTGCAACAGAAAACACTGAATAAGCAGTCCCGGGACACATACAACCCAAAGGTCCCCACTATGCTGGCAGCGTTACCTCGCTGCACTGCAAGGGAAATTCTTTGCAAGATATAGGACCCAGCGCGGGCAGTCATTGACCTGGTCTCTCAAGCTATGATTATTAATTTTGTTTTGTACGAGTAAAATTTGTATAATTGGTGGGTTATCTAAATATCTATTGGTTTACCCTTTTCGTGCTAATTTAGAAAGTGTCTATACTACTGTTAGCTGTGCTTTGTTTACAGGTGAAAGTGAAAACAGAACCCATTTGAATGTGCCACCAATTGGAAAAGGCGGGAGGCATTTATCCATACCATTTGACTCCACAACTGCCAATGGTGATATAAGTAAGTTTGTACCTATATATTTTTTCCCTTGGGTAGCAAGAGCTCTTAATAGAATGCCGCGCACGCAACATCAATATCCTATTTAGAGCTTGTATTAGCTTCAATCAAAAATATTGTTTGGGGTTTACTTACATACATAAAGTAATAGACGATAATATTATGTACGACCTCAATCTAGGCCTATAGGACATATACCTACCTTAACTTCGGTACTAACATACTATAGGTGCCTAGTTACTCTCATTGAGGCACGCTATGAGAGATAACAACAAAACAACAGTAAAGTATTAAGTTACTCATGAAAAAAGCAACAAAACAATTTCGTCTAAATCACGGCTGTGACAAATGCGACATAATTTTCATATCCACACATGTCCGAGTATCATAGACGGTTCTTACACGTATCCTCACATTATATAAAGAGGTACATTTGTTGTAAATCGGATGGAAGTGGCTCGGCGCTCGCGGGCAGGAAGGGAGATTAGAGGGTGTGAGGGGTGAGACATGCGCGCGCGAGATGCGCCGCGCAGCCTCCCTCGGCAGCCGACGCGCCGTGCCTGCGCTCGTTGAGTTGTGTCTCCCGCACCGCGAGGTGGACGCTGCGTGAGCCTTGGCTAGGCGGACAAGCCTCGGGGCTGCTTGCGAGGTGATGGCGGGCCGCAGGTGAGCGCCGCCGTGGAGGGCCCGCGGGCGCCGCGCGACCGGCCGCCGTGGCGGTGCTACGGACCCATGCTCACCCATAGCCGCTCCGACGGCGATTTCCCTATATACACTAGAGGTGAGCGCCCAACACTCTGTTGTGCTTGTTAGTAGACACACTTTAGGTGTTTTTTTGTGTTCTCCATCGACAAACGTGCATGTACATCCTTCCATAGTGCGACGGAGAGTACGATCTTATTGTCATGTCGTTATCTCAATGTAGAGTCAGCGACTCGACTGATGCGGAGCGTCCAAATTGATACAATAAGTATCTATAGAATTCGACAATGTCAATGTCCAGTTGTCCACCCATTCTGTTAATGTATTTCCTTGCGTTTGATAGTACGATATGACTGATTGGGGATAGTGAGTAGACTAGTTAGGGATGTGAGAGGAGATTGCCCGAGTAAAGATTTCAGAATCAATAATGCGAGCCGGTGTTTATCATATCACCAATGAATTTAATTTCTAACGCGCGCTCTACTGTCGTTTGTCTCACGCTATGCATACTCAATGTTGGATAGTCATGTGTTGCATGATTCTGTAAAGAATATTAATTAGAAGTTATAGAAAACACGTAACTGTGTAGTTTCTCGACATAGTTATCGTTGCTTCATAATCTAATATCTTACGATTTATTTGATTGTCTGAGAATGTCACACATCCGCTCTGAGAGGGGCATATTATTATTATCTAGTCTGTATCTGACGGTTCCCGATGTCCTACATCTTTTGATAATAAAATGTTCCTCGAATTAGCTTCCCATGTCTGGTTCAATGGCGCGACTTAGATAGATGGGCGACATAATGTAGGCTTCGCCGCGTGCATTATACGCTACGCAGGCTCTTGGCAGATACCTCTGGTTGGATAACTTTCTAGGGCAATAGGCAGCTATTTATAAATAAAGCCTACACGCTTGCCCACGTCTGAATCACCTTGCCCAGTGACCATAGCCTTCATCATGTCAGGACTGCGCTGTGATCGTCCAAGCAACTAATATTTTATCTCGTACAGCGCAAAATATGTTTCAAGGTGCTTATAAACCTTCACCTTCAGAACGAGTTCTAGTTTCAAATGAGTAGATGCTTGTACCAAACACGGTATGGCTACATCCTACTTCCTCTACTTTATATTGATGGAGTTCAGTAAAGTTTGAATTGAAGTCTTCCTCGATGTTTTTCGATATCCATCATTACATTAGGAACTCAGTAAGTTCATCTTGCATATTAGATAACATTGTATTGTCCCTAGTATAAACGAATATGATTGTCCTGTGCCTCGTCAAGTTTTAAATACTTAGTTTAACTAGTTTTATCTATAGTAAGTAGATTGTTCCTTCACATGTTAATTGTACCTCTTCAGCACTCTGGAAAACAATTTGATAAGCTGGCTTCGTTATCACTGCTGTTATCTAATCAACCAGTGTAGAACGTCTTAGGTAGTTGAATTTCGGTTTTCATGCGAATTAGAACTAGTATTTATTTTTATTAAATTGTCGTGTGTTCAAAATTACTATTAGATGTGTGGTTAAGTGGTTGCTCTGTGTATCAGATATGGACGATTTAACTCTTAACGCCAAGACGAGGCGACGACCCGTTGATGAGGATACGAGGAGTGATAGTGGAGTTATAGACGGGAGCGGAGAGTCCCGTAAGTATCCGCACTCTATCGAAATGCATCCATTCCTGTTGCGCTATATAATACGCTTTACAAGCTTCCTTGTGTACGGTATTTTGTTACATTCGATGCAATCCTGTACTTTATACTATTCATTGATTGAGTGCTTTTTATTTTTCCTCAAATTTGATTCGAATCGAGTAAATTATACTTTCATATCTTATTCATGTACACCTCGTACCTACACGTAATAGAAAATGTTGATATCATTCCCAAACTATTTATAGTAATTACAATGTTGTGTATTCTCGCATTCGTACCGTATCCCACGAGCCTCGTTTACGCTACCTGCTTGGCCTGATCCAACTGGCCAATGCACTGTTCCAAACTTGTAAAAGAAAAAAAGTCGCCCGGGGGGTGCATTAAGGTGCGGAGTGGAGCGCGAGGGGCGCTACCACCTGCCCGCTGAGGTGAGTTCAACTCAGCCTTTATCGGCCCGAAACAGGAGCCCCAACGCCTATTATGCTTTTGTCAGCAATGTTGGCTTACATTCACACGTTTCTGCTAGGGCTTCTGACGTTAATACCTGCCCGCTTGTTTAATACCTACATGTTCGTACACACTTGCTCTACTAAATAGAGTAACAAATTTTCTTTGCCGATCAGCCATGCCTTACCATCTTCGGCCGTTGTGAGAATGTTTTCATTACCCTGACCAGAGTCGGCTTTTGTTATTGTAATTGGATAGGTATTGGGCTCTGCAAATGGAACAAAACGAAGTGTACACCGGGCGGTACAGAGGCGAGCGGTGCGGCGCGGCGGGTGCGTTGATGATGTGACGTGACGTCGGAGCGCGCGCGGAGGCTCGCCGCGAATCGGCGAGGCGAGGCGAGCGAGTGCACCGCAACTTGCAGGAGAGACAGACGAGGCCCCCTCCTAGCCCCGCGCCGCCCGTTGCGCGCCAGTCAGCCGGCGCGCGTCTCCCCCGACGCAGCCACAGTCGCGCCTCGTGCCCGCGCTGCCGCCGGCTCGTGTGTGCTTTGTTTAGTGCTCCGCGCTGTGTGCTTGTTGTTGTTTTGTGTTGTCTCGGTTGTCCGGCACGATGGCGACGCGCAGTTGACATGTCGCTGAGCGCGTCCGCCACGGCGGTGCGCGGTACTCGCACGAGCAGCCTCGACCAGCTCGACTTCCAGGAGCGGCGGCAGATCATCGCCAGCTCTCTGTCGCTCAGCGACATTCTGCATGTCGGCGCCAAGGAGGTGGCCGCCGTCGCCGGTCAGTACACGCCGTCGCTCTCGTCGCTCGCTCTACCTCGCACGCCCTGTCGCATTCCTCACAATGGCGTTGCGAAATCAAAGGCTCATGACTCTTGGCCTATACAATTACCAAGCAAGAGGCGTGCAGAGTATCTAATCTGCTGGCTGCTCGGCCCAGGCGCTAGCTCATCGCTCGATTCGTTTGATAAAAAATAAACACTGCGTAGCACCATCAAGTTATGTCTGCCTTATTGTTGGGGCTCTTTATATTTGTGAGAAACGTTTTTATCATTCGCGCGAACGGCAGGCAGGTACCTTGGCAGATCCACCGAGATTTCCTTTTCACGGTTCGTTATTTTCTACTATCTCTTGGGAAGAGACCGCTACTGTTGGAGAGAAAAAGGTGTCTAGACATACTGGTATATGTGCAATTTGGTAGCTAATTAGTAATTTTACTTTTAAAGTAATTATTAGATAAGTAATTATGGTTACGTTACGTATTTTGCCTTTTGAGCCTTCCTTTCTTTTTAGTTACATATCATCAGTATCTATAGGCCCACTCTATTTACCGACCTAGTAATACCAAAACATATTTGATTCCATTTGATTCCTTGCTACCATGATTAGGTATTCTAATAGTAGAGTACTCAGTAGCTATCACGTAGGTATCAATAGCGCAGTAATTTCCTTCTGTACAGAGAACCTCTTAAGATAATATTCAGTAGATACTAGGCACCAACAAATAACTGGTCAATGTTATTAATAATGTAGGTACAGTAGGCAGCACGTCGACCTTTATATACGTGCGCTGTACGTAAAGGTGTAAAGGTTGAACTGCTATCGAATGCCCCTATGTAGGTGTGGTTGCGTATTTGGCCACGTGAGATAATTATGCTAAATTAGGTAAGTACTTTTGGCTATTATAAAAAAGCCCTTGCGTGTTTATTACATACCTACCTACCAACTAAAGTAAAAAATATAACACGATGAATTTAACCCGATGCGACGTGGGATCGTGTTTTGTTCAACATTATTCTTTGTAGAGTTTGATCACCAAATAAGGTTCAAGATACCGGCCAGGTATCGACCTAACCTTTATGGAGGCCACCAATGCACCTAAGGTCAAATTCGCTCATTTAGAAAATGGAAGAAACCTATCAGTATGATTGAGAGCGAGCAGTGGAATAAACACATCCTTACAGTACTTGCAACAGCTGTAAACTGACGCAAACAACATGTCACATGCTCATGAAAATGGTACTTACGAAGATAACAATACAATAGAAATAGGACGAATAATGAGATATTATTTACATTTTCTGTCACAAGTTCATAACTTTATGATGTCACGTTGTAGTTCTCGCGTGTGGCAGGCATGATTTATAAAGAGTAACTGTTAATTTTTAACTTGAGCTCTAGATGGAAAACGATTGATCACCTTACGGTACTACGTCCCATTGTAAGGCGAATCATTGTGTTGATCTGAACCAGAGACCATTTGTTACTTGCCGCAGAAGTGGTGATATTTGGGCCCTAACGAGGACAAATAGGTTTGCCGATTTGGCTTTGACACAAGTAACTTGGGCGCGGGTCAAAATAAGCTGAAGTGCCAACTGGCCGCTTTCCAGAAACATTTGTGACGGAAAGCAGCATCCAACGACCAGGAGCTTATGTTGCGTTCAATGCACCTTAAACTGGTGCTCGTATCGGCGACTGCAGGTTGAATCGAATATAATTATCTACAATAACACACCCTTTTGGATGGAGACTCGGCGCGCCTTGGCACCCGTTAATTGAAGTCAATAAAGGCACTGATGAAGCAACAAAAGCATATTACTTGTGTGTTGATCATCTGTATAAAGATGTCAGCGTATTTTTGCACAGGAGTATCTTCATAAGCTTAATACTTGGATTGGGCCTAAATCTGACACATTCAATTAGTCCACTTGTAACTAAGTTCCTAAACACTTGTAATGATTCACAAAGAATAGTAGAAGAGAGATGTGCCACATGGAGAATGCAACACAAGGAATGCTTGCATGCAGGCGTGAGGATTATACGCATAGCATGTTAATCAAATATTTATAATCCTAGTAGCGCATGAAGGTACCTATTAATCATGAGGCGCAGTAGAATATTGAATCGTGAATCATAACGTTTTACTTGCCTCATATGCCATGCCACATACATAAGTACCTACAATACCTAGGCTGGTACAATACATAATTAAGGCAACACGGGTATCGGTTACGTTCTGTAGTGCTACCATACCAATGACACTTGTTTAAAACTGTGTTAGGTAACTTCCCTAACAATAGTGAGCTACTGACTGCTGACACGCTCTATATGCTGCACAACCGTAGAGCAGTAATCTGTGTGAGGTAGGCACTAGCAAAGCGAGAGCCGAGTAATTCATTGGAATCGATACAAGCCTATCAGAAGTGGCAGAAATCTAGAGCTGATTGACTTCCGCTACGCTTTAATTAGGGAATGAAGGCTCCATGAGAGAGTACGATACACGACGTGCTTTTGGGAAAACGTAGTCGGGCTATTAAGGCGCTTTGAGATGCTAACTAGCGCCACAAATAGAATAAAAATCATAACTTGTTTTATAATACGTTTTTGTCAAAAAATAAACATAAAAAATGTTAATATCATTGATAACTATTTTTAGAACATACAGCCTTGATCATAGAATCAAGGACTAGGACTACTAATACATTTTCGCTAAAAGGGCCGTTTTTGGCGAAAAACGATTTAGGTCCTAGTTTGTTGATCCTAGGTTCCAGACTGCAGGCCCTACAAGTGTCATCGCAGATATAGATTTTAACTTTTTGAAAAAACTCATTATTATAAAACAAAATATGATTTTTATTCCATTGGTGGCGCTAATTAGCACCCCAAAGCGCCTTATATCTGTAGTGTGTGGCGAGCACATGTCAGGAAGAGCACGATCACCCGCTCCTCCCTATATAAGTGATTATTATGTTATAGTGGCTTGGCAATATATAGCGAAATGAGACATCCTTTTTTGGCTAAAAGTACAATCCCTGGTCTTGCAGGTAAAAGCTGTGGGAATACGGCTGGATTTAATAAATTCTATAATACTAACCCCCGGATGTTCGTACGCTATAGAGCTGTTAATCTACTGTTAACAGTTGCCCTCAGAAAATATGGTCAGAGTGGAGTTTTTTTCCCCGTTGCCTTTTAATCACTACACTACGGCCCGAAGGCAGCGGCTTACATTGACGTTCAGCAAACAGAATGTAAATTCTTTACGTTGAAAATATCAAGTTCAATAAAATTTAATTGCTATTTTTTTATGTCACAGCTGTTAAAAGTTGATTAACAGATTGTTACTCTACGAGAAATAGGGGCTTAGTCGGTGTCCATGTTACTTCAAAGGATCGCAGTGTCGTTGGGCGACTGAAATGGTGCGCGCGCAGTCACGGTCTGGCCAAAGGCGAGGACGCGCGAAGGTGCGTCGGCGCCGCGTACCGTGCCGCGCCATCGATCACTCAGACTCCGCTAAGTTCACAGCTCTCTGAACACTAAACTATACCAAACTCGGCACGCGTTTTCATCCTTAATTCTCCATGAGCGAATATTTACAGTTCGGACGGATAAGATGCCGTCGAGAGTTCTCAAATAAGTGGGTAGAGTCGTGACTCACACGCCATTCTGTCACGCCGACGTCTCTACAATTTATCTTTGTCTCAAACGGGCGTTGCAAAACTTTTTGTTTCTGAAATTGTACTCTTTCGACATCCAGCGAGTGATCTATTCTTTTATTTTAATAATGGCCAATTTGTTTAAGAAGTATACTCTAGTGCCTAAGTAATGGTTGGATGTTTCTATTTTAGTAACATTTTCTAGTATAGCAGATGTTTGCTAGATAACAATGCCGATAACATAATGGCCGCGAAGATTTTAAAGTACTAAACGATGCGTCGACCGTCTCCTTATCGAGCGGCGCCGCCACTCGCCGGTGACCGGAATTCTCTAGGCAAAACGAACAGATAGCCGAGGAATTTACTAGAGCAGTTCAAATGGGTGATTGCGTAGGAGAGTAAAATATACAAACTATTTAGAGTTATGAATTCTATTAACCTTAAGCTTTGCTAACTAGTCTTGAGATAGAGCGCGATTCGTACCGTCTCAGTATCGCGCTCGAAAATCTCGGATGTGTTAGGCGCTAACGTTACATGCATATCAATAAGATTACCTGATACGTGGGTTGTTTTATGCATAAAGGATGAAAGGTTCTTGCCTTTCTTACAGGGATTTTATCGGGTCTTAAACGTTTGACTGAGCAACGATCTTTTGCTGTTCACGTTTCACATATTTCCTAAAATAGGTGTTGGAAACATCAAATAGCACTTACTTTTAATTGGAAATATTTTGGTTTAAGGTTTGACGTTCTAAAATAGCAAGTTAAACGTATGGGGTCGGACGCCTCTGCCTACGCTCTTAGCCATGTATAGCCATATAGTAGAGTCGTCAGTGCTGGATGGGAATGTTTTCTCTTCCAACAGTTTCCTTTGGTATTGTCATAGCAGCAGCATTTCTTCAACAATAGACTCTCGATATAATGGTCCTCCCATTGTGTGGATGTGTGCATCGACTAGGGTACCTGCGTACCTACTTTATCATCGATACACATCAAACGTTTTTGTTACGCTGTAGTACAGTGTAGGCTTTTGTTGGATGTATTTTTATAGAAAAATGTATTTTTATCTTTGTGATTTTTACAAGTCCTACCTTGGGCTCGCAGTTCCGCTCGTATTATTTATCAGGATTGCCTCAAGCCAGTATTCGCACCAGCTATTATAATTTGACCTTGATTTTACCTAGGATCTTATAACAGTAAGGGTTCAGTGGATTGACTGATTTCTAATCTAATATCAGATTAGCAATTCCCGTTAATTTTCGAATCTTCGCCGCCAATTGTAAACGAAATCGAAACGCGTCCTAATTAGTCCATTAGTGCACGCTAGCAATATCACGCGATGAGCGAACGAAAATACAGATAAACAAACAAACAAGGTTTACTCATTCATAAAATTAAAATAACTAATCTATTAAAAACCCTGTACTAAAATGTTCGCAAAAAAGATGAGAATATTTGAGATTTATGTGGATATACTCGGTGTAAGATAAATGTAATCCCTTTCCCTGGATGTAATCAAAACGTCTTTAATTTTACATTGAAATAAGAAAAAAAAAATCTAGTCTTGCTGGTAATAGGTCAGTTCTTATTTTAATTGACCTGAGAAAGAGTCGTCCTCTTCCGATTTTTTTTTGTTTTGATCATATTGAAAAATGATCCAGTAAATAAAAAGTAAAAAGGCAAGTATCCAGTGCTTCGACCAAGATACCCATCGCTTATTCTGTAACTCAGATCACTACCTACTACGTCACGCAAGTTTTGCTGCGCTATTCGCATAATTTTGCCTTTTATGGCATACGAAGGTACTTTTTGACCCTGCCTGACATGCTCGTCCTTATTTGTCTACAGCTAAGAAGCAGAATGGCACGGCCGTGCGCACGAACAGCCTGGGATCAGGCGCGCGCACACCGCCAGTCGAGCGCACAAAGTCAAAGTTTTCCGCATTCGGGAGACTCTTCAAGCCCTGGAAGTGGAAACGGAAAAAGAAGTCGGAGAAGATGGAGGCAGTGTCTAGAAGTGAGTATTGTAGTATAACAGTAGCATCATATTATTGTATTTAAGGCGGCCGGCAAGGAGCATCTCTCATACAAACGTAGTTTTTTATAAAAACTATTCTCAAGGCTGTGATTTCTTTTTGATAAGTTAATCCTATGCTCGATCGCACCTCTATGTATGTCATCTAAACGTATTGACAAAGTGTCATTGCGATCCGGCGGGTCGTTTGTAAATAAAACCTAACTTCATTTGTATGGGAATGGCTCCTTGAGGTGCATTCTTAAGAGTTAGAATTTTATCGGTTCGGCATCTTCCACTCGTTCCGGTCACAGGCCAGTAACTTCACCGACTGATACATCATACACCTTCTCTCTTACCAGTTGGGACACTTGTTTTGTCACGATAATTTTATAAAGTAAGCCATATAAGGAAATATAGGTCCAGGAAGGTTACAGTAGCAGCGGTAGGATATGTGGAAATATTTTTTTAAATATTCTACTGTTTCTGTGGAGAAAAAGCATCTTACATCAGTTTCTGTAGCCTGCACTTACGTTCATCTAGCAATTCAGCTAAAATATGCTTTAACGTTCCGACGCGTTTTCAAGTCTATAAAATTGAATGGATGAAGATATGAATCGGTCGTTACGTGTGACTCTGTGCAGTGAAGTTATTGAAGCGCTACTTAGAACAATATTGTTGACATCAATGACCTACGTTGAGAGCTAAAACTTAGCAAATCTAGTGAAAAAACGATTCTTTGTTTATTCTTTAACTAGAGATAGCTAGTGTGTTTAGTCGATATCGTAGGATAACCTTTACATTTGTTACAAAGTCTCACGTAACTTAACGGAGTAGAGTGGGTGAACTAGTATGATAAATTCGATGTCGCCCTACCTATCTGGATTTTGGAACAATTACCAAAGGATTCGGCAAAAGTTTTATAAAACAAATCAGAACATAAGGCACTCCCTGTACTCTTCCAATATGTGTGTCATCCCGTCTTGTCGAAAGTGTCAATCTTATCTGTGTACGTCGAGTTCCCTTATTGTACAACATGGCGCCCCACTCCCGTAATGGTCTATTTTACTATGGACATAATTGTATGTGCTTTAGGAATGTGACCTAAATCTTCACTTATGGATTCCCTTGATTGATTTACGTGGTACTTTGAGCGAGAAAAATCTCTTTCATGATGGTTACTGTAGGTTCCAAAGTAAAATCGTGGTAGTAATTCCTTTTTATTCTGGTTGTGCCACAATGCAAATAAAGTGTTATCTATCTATCTATAGGATGTGTAATAACGTACAGTGAGGTTTGTCTACAATTGCCAACACGAGAAATGTAAATACACCTGTAATTTTTGTAACATTATTTACATACTAAATTACTGACACGAGGGATATGTAGAGTCAACTGTAATTTTAATCATATTGTTTACATAATTTTAGTCTTGCGTTTTTGACTCTCAAGTAATTCAGGAAATAAATTACAAACACGACAAACAGTGCAAGCAGTTCTTACTGAGAAGTATTACTTTGTCAGTGTTCAGTAGTAGGAAACATTAGCATGTTTGAGTGACACATTCTAATCGGGTTTTATATTTCTTCTTTTCCAGCGTTAGAGAGGAAAATATCCGTCCGAGCTAATCGCGATGAGCTGGTACAAAAGGGCATCCTGCTGCCAGAGAGTCCCTGCACGCCTGTACCTGAAGGAAGTAAGCACCTAGATTTGCAACCTATTACCCGACACTGTGGCGAAGTTCAAAAGGAGGGGTTTGTTTTTTGGTGTATGTATGTATGTATGTATGTATGTATGTATGTATGTATGTATGTATGTATGTATGTATGTATGTATGTATGTATGTATGTATGTATGTATGTATGTATGTATGTATGTATGTATGTATGTATGTATGTATGTATGTATGTATGTATGTATGTATGTATGTATGTATGTATGTATGTATGTATGTATGTATGTATGTATGTATGTATGTATGTATGTATGTATGTATGTATGTATGTATGTATGTATGTATGTATTCTGATTCTATGTTCCCTCTTAACTTCTTCACCAATCGTCAGATTTTGAAAATTTAGATCTACATTGATTTGTCACAGGCTATATATTTAAAAAGTATTAGGTAAGTTATATAATGGCAATGGCTTTCCTAAAACTAATTAAAAAATAAAATCTGCATAAATCGAAAGACAAAACTGAAATAAAAAATATCCGACAACCCAAATGCTGAACATTAACTTCTAACGCCTTCACTTCGTAATACGTTATTATCTTTCGGCCGCTTCTGGAAGTTCAGTGGACAGCACATCAACCTTTACATACGTGCACTCAACTAAGTTAGGTCCATGGTGACTATTCAACAAATATGCAAAGCTCCATAATCACCAAATGTCAAAATGGTGTTGATTTGTTTAAACTTTAACACACTCAAATATCCTTTATTTATTTAATATTTGAATCCAAATTTGCTTTTATTTTGCCCTCAATTAGTTTCATCCCGGTTAACAAATAACAACTGCTAACTGTAGATTAACAAATTGTTAATGTTTATAGCTGTCAGGTTGGTATAGGTGCTGGGCAAGCCTACACCATCTTTAAAACCATGTCCCAGGCACTACAGCGTCGGAGTGGTCCCTTCACCCCCCATCTAGTGTGAGTGAAGATGGCACTGGACGCTGTGTAAATCATCTCATTAAGTAGATGCAAAAGGCCAATATTATTATTGTTAATGTTTATATTACGTTAACAATTTGTTAATCAGCTGTCACTTGTTTTTTGTACTCTCGATCCGTGAGCGTCACAGTAGTTTATTGTTGGTATATGTACGTACTCTCTACTTTATTTTGCAATAATAACTTCACACAACACAATCACTTGTCCTGGTCCCAAACTAGGATATCCTATGCCATGGAACCCGACAAGGAAATCACAAATAGGACTTACACCCAAACTGAGGCCATATGTACAAATCAACGGCGGCCTCCAATGGGAGTCGAACCCTCGACCTCCGACGTGGAAATCAGGCGTGATACCGCTACAACAACGAGGCAATAAAAATGTTAAGTTTGATCCGCTGTAGAGTGCCTGAAGTTTATCATTCAACTGTAGAGAGCTATGGCCTTTACTACCCCACTCAAGTATGGCCGCAATCAAGATTAGGAAGTTAGAAAAACCCGTCTACAACAAAACTATTAAAAAGCTATAAACAAAGAAGGGGCAAAGTTGAAGTGGTGTGAAAGCAAAAGTAGAGTGGAAAGTGCTCTGCTATAATAACTACACTCTTTCCCTAGATGTGAAAGTTAGTACGCGGAGTGTTGACATTGACCGCGGAAATTGTACGGGTTTTTGTTTGAGAACTATTGGTGCGGAAACAGCTCTATCTGACGTGCTAGGTTAGAAGTCTAGAGTACAGCGCCTAACAGTACCATGTCGTCGCCATCTCTTATGGGTTATGCTCTCTGCTAGACTGCCTCGTTGGTCGGGTTCGTACAGTCTGGAAACTGTTGTTTATAATTTGGAAACTGGTTTCGCACTCATGGGTCTGATTTCGATATCCGTTTCACCTGCGGAAAAAGAGTAAAAAGTATAATGTGATCGAGTGATCCACAATATATTAAAAATGAACAATATATTAAAAATGTCGACTCTGACAAAGATTACAGTCGTAGAATGATTTTCAGCATAATTTCTAACAGAATTTCAGTTATTTGTTATTGTTTTTGATTCGATATCAACCCTTTGTATGTCCCCAGTGGGGCACGGGTCTCTTTTTGCATCGCAGGAAGGATAGGCCATACTCCACCACTTGGGCCTAGTCCCGGTTGGATGTAAGATAGTGGCAATCCTTACTGTCAGAAGTTATCAATTCGCCCATAATTCCTCTGACATGGCTTAACGACTGCCACGTGGGGGAACTTATTGCTTAATTTCCAAATAGTCTCTAACAGCATTTCAGTTATTTGTTATTGTTTTTTGTTTTGAATAATATAACTAAGTATAAAAGTCAGTTCGATATCCGTACCGAGATCAAAACACAACATGAGAGCGATATCAGTTTCCACCCACAACGGATCGCGTGATCAGATTATACGAACACCGCTGGTCTAGCGGTATCACGTCTGATTACTACGACAGAGGTCGTGGGTTCGATACCCACTGGGAGCCGTCTTACGTTTGTATAAATGTCTGTGTATATTTCTATGTGCGGTGGTAGCTCAATGGGTAGAACCATGGACTGGCAAGCGAAAGCCCCAGGTTCGATCCTGAGTGCGGGCATGTACCAATGACTTTGTTTAATTTCAAAGTTACGTACATTTGCGAATTTGTAGTCGCAATACCACACGCTAACGGTGAAGGAAAACATCGTGAGGAAACCCGCGGCTTGGTTGGCTCCACACGTATTGACTAGTCTTTCCTGTGGGCTAGGCCGACTAAGCTGTCAGGATGGTATAGGTGCTGGGCAAGCCTACACCATCTATAAAACCATGTCCCAGGCACTACAGCGTCGAAGTGGTCCCTTCACCCATCGAGTGTGAGTGAGGATACTAATGGACGCTGTATAAATCATCTCATTACGTAGATGCAAAAAGGCCAATACTATATTTCTATGCTTGTGATGTCCTTGCCTGGTTAAAATATCACAGGGTATACTAGTTTGGGACCAGGGCAAGTGATTGTGTTGTGTGGAAATTACTATTGAAATAGTTAGTGAGATAGACGTGACGTGTGTGATTTTTATTTTGACTGTGGCAAAAGTATTTATTGTCGAAATAAATAGTTTTTCCACTTGCTTCTTAGGGAAAGGCGCACGAGGTTCGCCACCGTAGTGGAAGCATTTGCCAATCAGAGTGAAAAGTCGGCAACTATCGCAATTTCTTCCCAGAAATATATGAATATTTCTGGGAAGAAATTGCAAATATTTTGTAACTCTAATTCTTAATTATTAGTAATTTTATGTGTATAAGGTCACCAACCCGGACTTGGCCTCCGTGGTGGGATATGGCCTAACCTTCCTGTGTTGCAGGAAGAGACCCGTGCCCGAACAGTGGGATCATACATGGGTTGATGTCGAAGGTGACTAAGTGGAATGCCTGTAATCATAAATAAAATAAAATCAATAATTGCTTCTGGGTTTTGCGATTAAATATGTGAGTTTCTTATGACTGACTTACGTTCTTTTTCTCATGCGGATAGCTTTGTAAGAAAGAACGTTTATTATTTTTTAAGATTTGTTTTTTTTTATTTAATTTTTTTTAAGTAAAAAGCACGTTAAGTTTTGACACATTTGGGCGGTGTTGCCATTATTATGTCACAGACATTTCTGCACTTTTATCTTCAACCATTTGTCTTAAAATTTAATTCATAAGTACTTTTATGACATTTTCCAAGACATAAATATGCTATGTGATTATTCTGATTACCTATGGAAAAGGTTATAACTATGTTGCAGTATGAATCATTTCTAGTAAATAACTCACCATATACTGGTTGATATCATGAACGATAAAATAATTAAAACTTGACAGATTAACGAACTGCCATAGAGCAAAGAGATGGCTTCTTATTTAGAATCTCATTCGGCGACGCATTCCCTTCTCGTTCTCGATTACGTAATTACTCAAGTTCTTTAAGTTTTTTCATAAATAAAATACACGTCTTTCCGAGCAACCGGAATGAATTTTACAGTTTCAGCTGCACTCCCGCATTTTAACAGTAATTAAATTGAAATTTAGTACTGTTAAAATCCAGGCAGTTTAGACCGTAATATTCGATTTAATGTGATGATAATGATATCAACCCTTTGTGTGTCCATACTGCTGAGGCACGGGTCTCTTCCTGCATCGCAGGAAGGTTAGGCCATACTCCACGACGGGGGCCAAGTATGGGTTGGTGGAAGATTGAAAGACTGTGGCGCGCCTTACAGTCAGAAGGTATCAAGCCGCCCACTAAGCCTCTGACATGGCTTAACGATTGCCATTACATGACAGCCGGCTTAACGTGCCTTGCGAAGCACGGAAGCGCTCAGAATAAATGCCACAGTCACAGGATCAACACCCATTCAGCACCTGACCGAGTCTGCTGTTCCTAACCCAAGTGATTGATTCCAATCACTAGGTCACGAGCACTTTAATGTAATTTTGGTCAATCTCCGTTATTGAAAACGAAAGACCTCACGGCTTCGCGCAGTTCTAATCTGCCCTTACGTCCGCAGACGAGGAGCTGTCGCCGACGTACGGCGGCGCGGAGGAGGCGCGGGGCGAGGGGCCGCAGGGCATGGACCGCAACATGGTTGGCATGCACGCGGCGCTGCAGGCGCAGCTGGCGCAACAGTTGGCGCACCAGCAGGCGGCGCTCGCCACCGCCATCGCAGCCGCCGCGCATCACCACCAGAACAACAATGTCATTGGTGAGTCATTTGCAGGGGAGTTGCGGAGATACATATTGTCATTGATAGCTATTAAGCGGGTCGGCGCAAGTGGGCGGCGCTCGCCACTGCCATCGCCGCTGCCGCGCATCACCACCAGAACAACAATGTCATTGGTGAGTCATTTGCAGGGGAGTTGCGGAGATACATATTGTCATTGATAGCTATTAAGCGGGTCGGCGCAAGTGGGCGGCGCTCGCCACTGCCATCGCCGCTGCCGCGCATCACCACCAGAACAACAATGTCATTGGTGAGTCATTTGCAGGGGAGTTGCGGAGATACATATTGTCATTGATAGCTATTAAGCGGGTCGGCACAAGTGGGCGGCGCTCGCCACTGCCATCGCCGCTGCCGCGCATCACCACCAGAACAACAATGTCATTGGTGAGTCATTTGCAGGGGAGTTGCGGAGATACATATTGTCATTGATAGCTATTAAGCGGGTCGGCGCAAGTGGGCGGCGCTCGCCACTGCCATCGCCGCTGCCGCGCATCACCACCAGAACAACAATGTCATTGGTGAGTCATTTGCAGGGGAGTTGCGGAGATACATATCGTTATTGAGAGCTATTAGGCGGGTCGGCGCAAGTAGAGCAGTCTCGAGAGTCATTTGCGAGAATGGAATGGACCGCGATCTGGCATGCACGCGCCATTGCAGGTACAGCCGGCGAACCAGCAGTATTCAGCAGCATCCCCACGAGAACAACAATCCGCTATTTGACTCTCTTCAAGTAAGTCTTAAACGTAAAATAACTCTTCCATTAGACCAAAAAATATTTTAGTATATTTTTTGAGGACAACATAAAAATATATTTTAAAACTTCATTTTCCTAAACAGCCAAAAACGCAATCAGCCATTTTTGTCTATGGTTTGAAGTCCAAAAAATTGTAAAAAAAATTTGACATTCAATTTTCTGTAAGTGATCTCTAGGCATAGTGAAATAACAACAACGCAACCATTATTTGATCGAATTTACATCCAAAATATACCAATTATCATTATTGCATCGTTCGAGAATGAAAAAACACGTCATTAAAGACCCCCGGGAAGTTGTGGATTCGTGTACCCAGTGAAATTAACATTCGAAAAACTTGGCTCAAACTTGCCAAAAGAGACCCCGACTCTTTATCAATTGAAACTCGGGTGTATTTATGTGAAGATCATTTTGATGTAAGTCCTATAATAATTAAAGTCCACTGGCTCTGGCTGAATGATGTTTGTTTACATACTTTAGATGAGTTCAAGATGGCGTTTTCGCCGTTAAGAATTAAACGAGCATAATTTTTTTTTACTTTGCAAATTTTGCAGCCATCCTGCATACTTACTTAGCAAAATCAATATATTAACAAAATCAGTGGTGAACCAATGTCATACGCGCGTTATATGCGCGGAAGGCGCGAGGGGCTAGGGATTCTAACCAGCAACCGTATGGACGGATGTGCTCGGCACTGTCTCCTCGACGCCTCCCGGCACCATTAGTACCACAATGTTAGTGGTGTGAATAGCCAATAGACTGATTTCCACTCGAGTTGGGGGAGCAGAAGTCGTCACCACGTCTACACAGCCGAGCTGTTTTGTGCGCCCACATGGCTCGGGTGGATGCTCGGGTTGTTTGAACTCGCCTATTGGCGAGTCGGCGTTTAGATTCATGTCGTTTGTAGTGAAATCACATCATGGAGTTAATTTCTGTCATTCATTACGATTCTCTTAGCACCCAACATTGTCGCAGTAGAAAGTAGTAACTCGACTAAAGATAATCGTCTAAACATGGCATTAATGTTCAATGCCGAATGAATTAATTAGTGAAACACAACGATGCAACAATGTTAGATTCATTCAGCATCTCCTATTTTTCATAGAATGGTTTCATTTTAACAAAATTATAGAAGCCAAACAATGTAGCGGATAAAGACAATATAGACTTCAAATGCCAAATGAACTCATTATTGAATTAGTGAACAAATCCAATGAACGAACATAAACACGGAATTAACTGATCTGTTCATTCGGTATTTTTTATTATTCTAAAATAAGAGTGAATCGTCACGAACGTTAAATTTGGCCATGGCTTGTGAACGAAATAAATAATATAAAAATAACATGTACTCCTGTGAATCGCCTGATATCGTCTTTAGTTCAAGTTTTTTATTCGGCTTTAACGAGCGTTATTGCTACCAAAAAGTTCCTAATTTCCGTAACTCTAGAGTACATACCGGGTTCAAACCCACGATCCCCTCATGGTGTGGGTTCGAACCCCACGGGCACGGGTTCAACCGATGTACTACTTTCGCTCATTCAACCGCAATAGATAACACAAGTCTGCGTGACATAAAACTAGACAATAGGCCCGAGCAGGCGACAAAGGTGTCCCTTTGCCGTCCGCTTCATCGTAATGAATAGAATGGACACACAGTATGGACCGTTTTCCATTGGACCATTGGACGATGACGGTAACTGCAGGACAATTTTCATATAGTTATTTCATAGAGTTACTGTATGATAAATTTTTAGTGAAGTATTTGCGGACTTCAAGATAAATATGAACTAAAAATGAGAGTTGTATGACTTTTTCATGGGTCCCACCAATAGATCTTAACAAATTTAACAAATTTGACACTCAAGTGAATCAAAATTCATAGGGTACTTACGGGTGGCCTAGAACTATGAAATTTGGCAAGTAATATCGTCTTCTTACACTATCACAACGCTTTCTGTTTCTGCATGAGTCTCACGGTCGCACGTTGCGTTCAGCTCAAAATCTGTTGCTGAAGACACCTAGTCACTCGACGAAGTTCTTCAGTAACTCCTTCTCAGCCACAGCCGTCCGACTGTGGAATGCACTGCCACTACTAATAAGACAGTCTCCTTCTGCGATATTTAAGTGTAGAGTGAAGGAATACTACCTTTCAATAATTAAGTAATGCAGTTACTTAAATATTACGTAGGTATATTATATTATTTCCTCTTCCCATGTATAATTTATTTATTAGTATGTATGTATATGTTAATAATCTAATCATTTAATTATTTATGTATGTGGTTTAAGTAAGTTTATATAAATTTCGTTGAATTCCTAATATCAATATTTCTGTATTGCACAGACTACCCGTCCCTAATTTCTTTCTTGTCTCCGTCTATGGTTGCCTGGAAGAAATTGCTAGTTATAAGGCCGCCATTAGTACTGTATTTTTTATATAATTTCTCTGACTGTAATTTCTGTGTACAATAAAGAATATTCTATCTATATATCTATATAACACAGGAAAAAAGCTGGGAACTACACATTAGTGTTTAAATCATAAAAATTAGTCTTTGAAGTTCGGGAAAAACTCGAAAAACTGCGAGACTCGATTTCTAAACTATTTATTATATCTATCTACCTATCTACCAATTTATACGGAACTCTCGGTGAGCGAGACCGACCCTCACTTAGCCGGTTTAATTATTTGTTTATAATCGATGTTCAGAACTCTATTAGTTACTTAGTTGACTGCTTAAGCCTTCATAACCAAGTACGCGCAACATCTCCGGGAGAAGACTGGCTGATAACCAGCCGTGTTCGGGACTGAACTGCCTTTTGCCTTATTTTACTATATCATAGCCTAGGTTTGAGACTTATTTTAAGTTGTATTTTAAATTTAAAATAAGATAAAACAAAAAAGTAGTTATTGAGGCACTCGCCACCGAGTGGGTGCCACACGACGGATATCGAAAATGAGGCCGCCCTAGAAGACGGTTGAGAGATGATCTCGACAATATACCAGTGTAGTCTTAGGTGGCCCAAGAAAGAAAACTGGACTGAATAGGAGGAGGCCTTTGCCAGCAGTGGGACACAAACATAGAACCTTTCTAAAGAAAATAAATGAGTTAACTTGTAAATATTATATCTTGGTTTGAAGCTACGCAGTGGGTTGAACAATAAACTCAGAAGTTAGAGACCCTGGTTCGATTCCCGGCGCGGGCATGTACCAATCGACTTCGTTTTCTAAGTTATGTACATTTGTGAAGTTATAGTAGCTCTCTCACGATGTTTTCCTTCACAGTTAGAGAGTGGTATCACTCTCTAACTGTGAAGGAAAACATCGTGAGTGTCTGAGGTGTTCAGCGCTTAAAATGAAGAATGTTACTAGGTATGCCAAATCGCTCGAAATGCTTGTCTCAGTAAAGCCTGTATGTATACAAATATTTTTATTGTAGTCAAAAATACCCAGTAGTTTTGATTTTATAGGCATTCAAAGTTACGAAAAATATTGAGTCCCGCTAACAGTCACATCACATGACCGCTTGTGACGTCGTGTCACAACGCGCAGCGCGGGCCGCTACTAACTTATCAGGCGATTTTTTGATTTTAAGAGCTGTCTCCTGATCTACTGTTTTATTTGTAGAATTGAGTAAAATCTCCTGAATTTTGACAAGTAGCCACTACATTTGTGCATATTCCACCTTTGTTGGGTTAAGGGAAAGGGAACGTTTTCATTCATCGACTCGATATGCGAATATTTCTTAAATCTGTTGTGCAACGAATGCTATCAAAAGAGGAAAAATATAAGAAAACGAGTTCATAAAGGAAGTCGTGAAGATACACTTAATAAAGATAGTGGAATCTGGTCTTTTTTAAAGAATGAGTGGCTTGATTGGTGCCTCGCCTTACGGGCTCTCTGAGGACTGCGTTATAGAAGTAAAGTGTCCAACCAAGGCAAACACTTTTATTACTTATTATGGTAAAGGTAAACTAGGCAAAAAATATTGTGCTCAGATACAAACACTAAATTAAATGGAAATCACCGGAAAAAATAAAGCCCTATTTTGTATTGCACACGTTGACTTTGAAACCTCAAGGAATGTTGATGTACATGAAGTAGTTTATAATAAAAAATATTGTGATGATCTTTTTGAAAAATGTGTAAAGTTTTGGAAGGAAAATATTTTTGACAAAAATAATAAAATATCATTATCCTAATGTAATATAGTTTTATTAAAACTCTATAAATATCCATATTTTTCGCATTTTAACGACTTTTGGAACTACAAGAAATAACTTTTCCGGCGAAGTAGTAGTTGTATTTTTACATTTAGGCACAACACATGATTTTCTAGTATTTGGATTGGACATTTTTTAAAGTATTTAGGTATAATTTCGAAGGCACGGGCGCACGACTACGAGCGGGCTGAGTGAGCCAGACTGAGCGTGTTGTGCGATGACGTCACAGCGTAACGGCGGCCCGCGTCGTACGGTTACAACTTGTTTTACTTTTAAATCGGAAACTAATTAACGTATCGAAGTAATTCTTTCACTAGTATTTTTCTTATTTTTGAGAGAGAATATGGAGTGCTAATAATCAAAAATAGTTAACATTCTTCGCGGTGGGCACGCGTAGTAATAGGATATTTGTCGGTGTGAAAAAAAGAAGTATTAATTGTATATATTTGTACCAATAATGAGTCTTAAAATCGATTTAAGGGCAAGGTAAGAGTTAAGATTTTATCCCGTTTTTTGTAGAAATGATCCGCATCCTGCAAAAAAACGGAATAGAACTTGATAATTTTGTATCTGTAGCAATTTTATCGAAAACAGTCAGGATTTGTAGAATCTATAATGAGGTCACAGGTCAGTTAATAAAGAGATCCGAGAACCCGAAAGTTACTAATTCCTGTGCGAAGCCATATTGCTCAAAAACGTTTTGGCGGCTTATATAAAAAAAAAATTATTTGACTTTTTAAAAAAAATACACGAAAGATTTAATAATTATAATTTTTTGAGCACTTATTAAACACCAACTAAAGTTCTGAGTTGGCTTTCAGAAACCTGTCAAATAGCCCATAATTTCTGTGAAGGCCTGTACCCTGAAATGGAACATTTATAGGCTACTTAAAAAAATATAATTTTGAATTGAGAAAATAGGAGGCTATTTTGAAGTCAAAAATGGGTATCGTTACGGTTATCGGCCAATGTGAAACTGGCCATTGTCGCGACACAGCTTCCGCCCACGTAAGCCTTTTGTGATCTAAAATAACGCAATCCCGCTGCGTGTAGGTACACTGCCTCGGACGTAAAGTGGACATTGCAGTCTATCGAACGATTGACGACGTGTAAACAGCGTAACTAGGTTACGACAAGTGAGTAGTAAATGTGCAGCAAAATTTACAGTGATAGGACTGACCAGTGACTCCTGCTGCAGGGTCTGTAAGGTGATTTCATGTTACGTAACTAATAAAACTCTTATTTTACGGCGTATGAGCCATTAAATTCTTTATAAAATACTTTTACACGATTTTAACAGTAAAACTAGACCATAGTGTATATCAATTAGCCCTTATTCCGCAGCCCTCAAGGCACGCCATTTCTGTCCGTCCTAGGCCATCCTCATCCTGACTGAATCTGCCTCATACTGAATCTGCCTTAGATCGTAGGCCACAGTGTACTGCCGTACAATGTTCTCTCTGTATTCAATGCATGAGTGTTTTAGGACCAAATCATGTTAAACCATTCTTTGCGATTGAAAGTACGAGCTGGCAGCGGAAGTCGAATTGAGTTGAGTGTAGGTACTATTACTGTATAAGTAAAACCTGTGCAAGTTTTGTTTATGTAACCACTTCTATAGTCTCAGTTGGTCCTGGTTTCAACCTTTTTCAATGTTAGCGAGGCCTGCTAGAGCAACTATTGTCTATGATTCCGTCATAGGCACATATCTGCTTCGGCCGAACAACGCATCCCTACACAATGACGAATGTTAAAGACACTCTATTTTTCTTCAGTGTTCTCAATAATTTAATAAAAACACTAAATCACATAAAATCCGAAAATTTTACACAGCCGATATGAGCGCAGTTTTTTTCGTAGTAGGTACTGACCGCCGAACAGAGCAAGTTATGTTTTGCTTGTGCATTTACCCATACAGCCACCACCAAACGCTGGACAGCCTTACTGATGAGACACCAAAAATATGTAAGTGGATGTATTTCCGAAAGAGGTTTTAGTTCAGAGCGTGCCGGCGGTGAGTGACAAATCACTATTGGGAGCGGCTGGGATAATTATCTGCCCTGTGATCCTGATAGTTCAGATCTAGTTGCTTCTCACTGTTGCGCTCAATCACCATCTGGTAGTACAATAAAGCAAAGCACTCTGAATTACCAACCAGAAGGTGTCTGCTGATTTTGCCTGTTCTAGCGGAGATTATTATTTAATTTGCACTAATAAGCTAGTGCCATTATCTAAGTTCCCGAAGTTCTCCTCAAAAGATAGAAGCCCTCAGATGCAAAGATCTAATTAGCGAGGTCTTGTTTTCTTATTCACTACTCCACTCAAAGCGGCCACAGACGAAACCTCCCAACCTAGCGAGGGAGGACCCTTTACCACCCTGTTTAAATTGTCGTTAACCACTTGCAGCTGACGGTTCACAAAAAAGCTAAAATAAACTCAATTTGACTGCGACGAATTCAGCTCAGAGATTTCAATTTGTAAATATCATTAAATCGATTTAACCAGTCGCCGACGGACGAAAATATAATTCGAGCTGTAAGGATAATGCCGGATTAGCTTATTATCCGATGATTATTACCATAACCGAAAGCTGATTTAACCTTTAGAATCTAGGGCGTTTTCTATTGAATGATACGTAATATATCAACTGCTTGACAAATGCTATTGTTGATAGATGTATGTAATCTTATCGCGCTGGCAATTTACATTGCATTGGCATTAGTAACTTTTCCTCCATCGCGGTGCCTCATCAAACTGACAGGTATAATTACAAGCCATAGTCATTAGTCAAAAGGATGTGGTTTTATCTGAAACTGGCTAGAGCGCCTAGACAGCGGATCTGGCTTTTCCAGCACGGCTGGTATGACTTGAGACTTTCTCTGAGTAGAGTTAAGCACTAAGCGTTATCTTGGACATTAATCTCCCGGTGATTATTATACAAGAATATCTAAACTAGTCGCTAAAATACCATGTTTTATGTTTCTGATTGCAATACAATTAATCGATATCATTAGATTACCAGGGAAGACGCTTACAGTAACGGACGTACTTAGTTAACAGAATTAGCAGAAAAAAATCAATGAAGGATTTTCGTATATGAAATCGCAACTCGCGACAGGAGCAAAAACTGTAATTAATGTTATTAGGCAGTTTTAATGTTGCAACAGCGATGTTGTGCGTGCATTATTCATAGGTGTAGTACCTATTGGTTAACCGGGTAATGTTTGGTGCATAGTGATTAGCTTGTTAGCGGTCGGCGTCTGGAAGCCTGGAATTAACCGCGTCCTGCGAGCGTTGACCCACACAAGCCGGCATAGGCGCTCGACACGTCGCCGTTTATGTCATATCGATTGAACACACTGTCGACCTGGAATTCCCTATATTTACGTGGAATCATTGACGTTCTGCGAAATCAGGTTGCGTTTCCGATTGTGGCGTACTGCGAGTATACGGCGCGGCGCGTGGGGCCATAAGATTAGTTGTTTGATTAACTGATTATCACGTTACGTAAGTAATTAATAAAGTATAAGTTTGGATTTTAATATCCAGTACAGTGTTTCGCGCATAACGAGATTAGGAGTCTTAGATTCCATAAAATTGTATCCAAATAACTTTACGCAATGCGCTACAACGTTATGGTATTACAGGGGAAGGAACTGGCTAAGTACTAGTAGGCGATATAGTAAACGTCAATAAGGATTGAGAGTGAGTGAGCAGAAGACCAATGCCCTTACACGAAGGCACTCAAATGTTACGTGGTGTCCAGGCGAAGCAGGTGTCAGTTAACGCTCGCTTTAATTAAGACCCGCGGGAGTTCGAGTCGGTGCGGGTGTGGGAAAGAAGGGAGCCTGTGGAAGTCTAGGTCTGCTAGGTAGGAGGCTCTTGGGCTAAGGGGTGCGGGGGCGCGGGGCAGGGCCGCGGCGCGCGCCTCAGTGCTAGCCCGCCCGCGCCCGCGCCCGCCCGCGCTTCGCCCGGCGTCCTAACCTCACTCGATCACCGCCCACACTGTCCTCTCCAACACTATCGCAGCCGATGTACACAGATCACTTAACACTAACTAATACTAACCAATTGGAACAGGGCCACCACGGCATAGTTAGTTGTTGTCCGCTAGGAAAACCTTCTGTGCGATAGGGGGTGACTTTTATTGATGTTTTGATTTTCTTTCGAACTGCTTTGTCGGTGTGGCTCTAACTGTGATAACGATAATATCACGCAGTCTTTAGCTAAAAGGCAATAGTGTCAGAATAAAATTTAAGGTGGCTAAAGTCGTAACGTAGAGATCGATAGTAACATTTTTCTGTTGATTAAAGGTCAAGCCGTGTTATTAATGGGGCGAGGCAGTGTTACTGCTGTTTATGAATTATAGCGTCATAGACGTGTATTTGAAAGGCACTAAAAGTGTGCGCTTAGTATCGATCGCGCTGTGCCTTCCGGCAGCCGTCAGCAGCACGTAACGCAACCCTTTGCAGCTGGCTCGATACGTAGAGCTGTCAAATCGGCATGCCCTAGATACAGACATTGCATATCAACGATCGTACAAACAAACGAGACTGCCTGAAACAAACACTGTGTCAATCTAGAACTGAACGGTTTTGTTTAGTTTAATCTCAATTGCAAAAACGGATCGATACCGGCCGGAGCGTGCGAAGTTCGTCGTGTCAAGTTAGAAAGTTTTAATTGGACGTTCAGTTTGCAATATAGTTTTGCGATGAAACTCGGCCGCGGCTGAATGCTGTCGCGGCGGGTGTCGATGGGGCTGGCGGGGGATGCGGGGCGCGCGGGCGGCTGAGGAGCGCGGTGTCGCGACCGCGCCGGGGCGGGCGGGTGCCGCCGCCGCAGCGGGTCTCTATGATGGGCTACATTATGGGGTGTGCCTGCTTGCGAGGTAATGATTATAAACTTTCACACACCACACAATCACTTATCCTGGACCCAATCTAGGCTAGCCTGTGCTATGGCAACTGGTGTCAAATTAGTGTGAAATTTAACAGCTATATATAGGCGATTGGAATAGCTCAGGATTTGATGCTCATATTTAGGCCCCGGGAAAGGTTATCTGAAATACATCCAGGCTGAGGCCATTTGTACTGTACGGCGGCATCCAGAGAGAATCGAAACTACAATTAAAATTTTGGTAGTTCAGGGTGTCATCTAGCACCAACTACTTCTACGATTCTAAGAATCTATAGTAAATGCACGTATCTGGTTACCCGGTCAGAGTAATGTAATTCAAGGAATACCTGGTTAAAAATACCTATTATTGCAAGAATCCTTGTCTTTTTCCTATTTTTCACTTTTCTTTCCCTCTGAGGAAAGCTTGTTTTCTGCAGTGGGACGTATAGACGGCTTAGTTCGATTTGAGATAGGTTGGGCCATTGTACGTAGCAAGCCTCAAGGGTTTCCTCACGAGGTTTTCCTTCACAGTCATAGAGTGGTATTGCTACTATAACTTCACAAATGTACATAATTTAGAAATCAAAGTCATTGGGGATTCGAACCATTGACCTCCTGATTAAAAAGCCGGCGTTCTGCTGGTCCGCTACCGCGCCATTACTTAAAATTAACAAAGGCCTCCAGCGGGAATTGAACCCACGGCCACTGTTTACGTAGTGAAGAGTGTAGTTGGTGATGAATTGTTGAACTAAACACACCGTATTAATAATACCACGCAGGTTGCTATGCGCTTCATTAGGCAGTCAATACCACTAAAACTCTTAAGACGGAGTAAAGGCCGCGCGCCGGCTACCAGGATGTTTGTGGCAGAAAGTTAATACATCCTTCCATCTTTCATGGGGCATTGTATGGGGAATCGCTCGTAGCCCTGGCTGCCTGAGTGATCTTAAACGATCACGAAGGTTAAACAACACAGCAGGGCGCGTTCAGTGCATGGATGGGTACACCGTCTATGACTAACGCTAGTGGCATTTTTCCGAGCGATTCCGTGCTTCGCAAGGCACGTTAAGCAGTTGATGCCGGCTGTCGTCGATAGATGGCAGTCGTTAAGCCAAGTCAGAGGCCTTAGGGTGGCTTGAAAACTTCTGACAGTAAGACCGACCACTAGTCTTGCAAGCCTCCACCAATCCGGACTTGGCCCCCGTGGTGGAGTATGGCCTATACCTTCCTTAGGGAAGAGAGCCGTGCCCTTCGATGGGGACATAATGGGTTGATGATGATGACAGCACTTTGTGCCAAAATGGCTACTGTAACATAACGTTTGTATTTAGAGCCAGTAAAATGCATGAGTTCTATGTTTTATAATAATTATTTCGTCGTCAGGCTATACTAGTCCACTGCTGGACATAGCCCTCCCCTAAAGAGCGCCACGTTGTGCTATCATAGGGGGTAATGCCCATAATCCCCACGCTGGGCATGCGGGTTGGGGATCGCAGTTCGGTGGAATTGTACTGCAGGGGGCGCTGCTGCCCACACCCCGGTTTGTGTCCCTTAGTCGCCTTTTACGACACCCACGGGAAGAATTGGGTTGGTGCTATTCTCTAGGCCGACACCACACAGCAGTAATAATTATTTTAACTCTGTTAATTAAGGACTTTGAAAAGATAAGTCTTTTTGGAGTTTTTTTGTCCATTTGCTCTGCAAAATCATCTAGATTTCGAAAGGGACACCAGTTTAACGTCCGACATAGGACACCGTTAAGGCGCAGTTTTTGTGGTACTTGAAATAAAACCATATTAGCATTAAAAAGTTAAAATTACTTTGCTAAATTCCGCCAAAAATCCCACAAGCACCATGCGCAGTTAAATTTAGCAAAGTAATTTTAACTTTTTAATGCTATTATGGATTTCCGCAAAGTAACGCCTGATTTTATACAACATCTAAAACCATATTGATTTGATTGATTTGAAATTCCAAAAGACTGTTTTAGTGGAATCGCTTTTTATAAGTCTTCTTGACTTGAGTAAGGATTCGACTACTTTAACCCGGGGCGCAGAGCGCAATCAATAAACGTTTGCAAATGTCAACATACCAATGCAGCTTTGCAAGGTGACTTGTGAAGCTTAAAATGCCTTCGTGTTTGACTGACATAATTGTACCTTAACTCCAGCGTGACTGGTAAAGTCTGTCTCGCCCGTTGTACCAACATTTTACATTATTTTGGGACAGGCTCTCCGCTGACCTCCGCAATAATCCCCAAAAGGGTAATAAGGTGCCGCACCTGCCGCCCACGCACCTTCTGTGTTAGCATTAGCTATACTGTAAATAGGCAGGTACAGGTAGTACCTAACGGCTAAGTTGAAGGAAAACATTGTGAGGAAACCTGATTGTCAGAGGTGTTCAAATACCTCAGCGCTTGAAATTGCCAATCCGCTGTGGACACACGAGGTTATTAAGTCCATACTCTTTCTCTGTTTCTCTGAGAGAAGGCCTGTGCCCTGCAGTGGGACATTTATAGGCTATATAAAAACAAGGTGGTATGCTAGCGGTATTTTTGACTTTTCTTACTATCTTTGGAGTATGGCCTAACCTTCCTGCGATGCAGGGAGAGACCCGTGCCCCAGCAGTAGGGACATGCAAGGGTTGATAACTTACTATCTTTAAAAACCCATTTAGAGACTAAAAATTCCACCCATGCCGGGACTCGAACCCGCGACCTCTGGCTAACCGTGCCAGCGCTCTCCCAACTGAGCTAATTGTCTTACTATCGCTTTAAGTTTGTGCCAATGATTAGGGTAATTCATTACTTTTTAAGATTAATAGATATACTCGTAATAATGTCTGTTGTTCACCGGGAAGTACATTTAAATCTTGAAAAATAATAGGGTGCTGCACAATTCGCGACCTAATTAGATTACTAATTGAATTCCTTTGCAATCAAATTATAATTGCAATCACATGTAATTCCAATTACCTAAAATTTTGAATCCTGTATTAGTGAGTAATTTCATTCCTTTTCCTACTACCATCTTAGCTAAAATATTCAAGTCCTTTAATTTTTCACTTGTAACTGAAAAATAACTGAGAAGTTTAATCGCGTGGGCAGGAAAAGGAACTGGAATTCAGGGAATTACAAATTCAATATAAGGAGTTGGAGTTTGTAATACGATTCCTTGAGACCAGTTTGTAATTTGTAACTTATAAACTGCGGCTAGTAATGGCAGTTTATGGCATCACGTGCAAAGGATGCACAGTAAAAATGTTGCATTTAGTGTTTCATTAAGTGCTTTAGAGACGTAACTAACCGCCGGTTTTTGTATTAAGAATTTCACGAATACTTTCTGATTTCGTAAACTAAAAAGAGATAGAACGATACTTAAGTATTCACTTATTGAAATTGTCAATTGAAAAATCTCTCTGTCGGAAAGAGAGATTGATACTTGACCTAAACTTGTTATCTTAGGATCCATGTACGGAGCGGTGGTAGCGAAGCGGTAGAACGCCGCCTTCTCAATCGGGAAGTCGTGAATTTGAATCCCAGCATGTATCAATGATTTTCTTTTCTAAGTTATGTACCTTTGTGATGTTATAGTAGCAATACCACTCGCTATCCTTCCTGCATCGCAGGAAGGTTAGGCTAGCTAAGTACGGAAATCTCAGGTGTAAATAACTTAGAATACATGTACCTTTAGTAAATTTATTAGAGACTAATTTCTTCCATTATCCGGGCAACGCTTCCAGCATTGATATCGTATAAATATTAAGTAGCGTGTTATTTACCTATTTATTGCCTCAGGTTCTTGCGGCTTACCTAGCTGGCTTTCGTTGCAAACCCGCAGGATTTTCACCGTAAAATTCAATTTATATTTGAGTAGCCCTCCGGACGTCTACAGATTTACTCAAATATAACTGCCTTCTCCAATTGTTTAGCTCCTGCCGACGGAGCTAAAGCTACAAATTTATTGACACTCTTTAGTTTCTTCTAAAACAAAACATAACATGACATGACATAACGTCTTTTAGTGGCATAAACGACCGTAACTTCTATATTTCATCTGATTTACCTATATTATTGATTAAATTTATTGGGGAAAATGAAATTGAATTATAATTTGTCTATGTGTGCTCTATATCTCTCATCTCTATATCTCATATCTCTTCATCTTAGCTTGTGTTTGTACTATAAATATTTATCATATTACCGATTTACCGATTTTGTAACGTATATCCCGCCGCCACAGGGTGGATCTACACGAATTGTCGCTAATTCGTCATTGTTCTCATTAATCTCTCACAGTTCTCAGCACAACAGAAATGTACTAAGTATACAGTTATTGTCGTTTTAGTATGTAAGTTTGTCAGTCAACTCCAACTAATATAGAAATAAAAATATCTCTTAACAACTGTTGCACTGACAACATAATAAGTGTGACACTTCCAAGGACAATGACGACGACAATTTGAGTAGATTCACCCCACAACAGTCCACAAAGTAATCCCTATTTAAGTTTCGGCATACTCTGTTAACCTCTCTATTATGCGCAGGTCGTGTCAAGACGTGATACTGGCAGAAATAGTCGACATCGGCTCGGCATCGTCGAAATTATTGAAAGAAAGAAAACATTGCAACAACAGTTACACACAAATAAATTAAAGTACAAAGACAAAGAAAGTATTGACCGTAAAAATAACTAGAAAACACATTACAAACTTTGTCGCGGTGTGTCTCTGCTGCTGCAAATGGCAACTGACTCAGCATAGTGCTGGGGGCGTGAACCCTCAGCGCTGATTTTCAGTCAGTACCGAAAGCCCTAAATGCTCTAGAGCGCGGCGTGGCCTGTTGCAAAGTAATATAATAAATACATTCAACATAACAGTAAAAACAGTCAACATCATAATAAACGTGTGTAAGCAAAATAAAAATATTGCCTTATAGTTAGGCCAAGTTAGCGAAATATGTCAATTAATAAATAATACATATTCATATAAAAGAAAATAAACGTGGATATTATAATGTACTTGTATTTAAATATGAAATATTAATGATATATACATTATATATACATATATTATGGTAAAGATAGAATAAATACTCGATGCGATCACATACTCGTAGTTACGTCAGTTAGTCGTAGTGTTAGGTCTGCGGCGCGAAGTTCGATCGGGATAGAGTCTCTGCTGTTCAAGCAGATATGCCTTGAGCTTGCGCCCAAAGGCAAATCTACTGGACGCTTCACGGACTGGGGGAGGAATGTCATTCCATTACTTGGACGCCGCATACCTAAAGCTGCCCCGAAATGTCTTCGTGCGATGCGCAGGAATACGAATTCTCTCTTTGTGTACCTGTCGCTCCCGAGATGACCATTCTAATTTGTTATATAGGTATTTAGGAGTTTTATTACGAATCACACCAAACAACATGGTTGCTAGATGCAGGCGTCGTCGAGATTCCATGTTCAGGAGCTTTGCGGCGTTCAAGTACCGAGTGACATGGGATCTAGAGGGGATTTTAAAACAAAACCGAGCACATGCGTTTTGCACTCGCTGTATTAGTCTCTTTGTCCGACCAAATATACAGCCACCATAGACAACATCGCAATAGTTTAATCTAGATAATATCAACGATTCACTTAGCCTAACACGCAAATCTGTGCTAAGGTAATCGCGTATATTATATAGAATTTTCAGGCGGTAGAAGCAGTTGCTGACCACGTTTCTAATATGGTTTTCAAAACGTAGCTCCCCGTCAATCAGCACACCGAGATTTTTGGCTTCAACCACCCTTTCTACTGGCTCACCCATGATAGCTATATCATGGCCGTTGAGACTTATTCATTTACTAAAATAATTACTGAAATGTACTAACATTTTATTTTTACAGTAATTAGATTTTATTAAAAAACTATTTCTTGACTTCATTTAAAGTGAAATCAACTTGATTGTGAAAAACTATTCGTTAACTTACGAATAGTTTTTCACAATCCCGAAATTCATATGTTCGTAGTTTTCCAATAATTTCATGGCAATTTTCATTGACAAATCTGATTGACAAGCGAGCTCTCTTGCATTTAAAATAATGCATGGAGCTACATAGTAAAAAATATTTTACAGTCAACGCTGGATTAGCAATTCCTCCTTCATTCCGCTTTCATTTCGTGCGTGGGCAAAAATAAGCTCTTCTCGTTAGCTGACCTGAATTTGAGTGTGTTGATAAATAAAATAGTAAACTGACAAGCATTTTATTTTACGTAGATAGAGAATAAATAGCAATTGAATTAAAAATACGATAGAGAATTAAGAAAGTAGAGAACCGCCTAAAAAAGAACTAGATCTATATTCACGTTTTGTATCTAAAGATAATATTGATGTGAGCGCGGAATATTATGTGAACTCACATAAGATGTGCATAAGTAACCGTGCCACTTGCACCCGGAGTATTGACGTCACTCTTTGTTGCAGCTGAGAAACGGGCTGAGCTCGCGTGGGAGGAATAATTTTGTGCTTTTGCCTTTCGTATTTCAGACATTTGCTCCTTGAACGCGAATTCCCAGCCAGCTGTAATTTAATTAGTTGGTGTAGAACGATTTCTGAAGAAAAAACATTTTCATACTTATTACAAACTCATTCCGTAAGTAAATAATTAGATTGGGTTTCTTCGGCGGCTAATCCATCACGTTGGCACTCGCTAAGTATTCAATTAGATACCTACTCGGGTTAGACTCTAGAGCCGGCAAATAAACGTAGACGAATTGAGATTAATCATTGATTCGGCCAATCTCCCGCCAGCTCTCTATGGAGAATATGTGTACTGAATTGACGTAGCACGTGGATTTATTTGAAGTGCGTTCTTGTTCTTATTATAACTTTTTAGTATTAGTTTAGAACTCCAAACAAAAATTTACTTTGTAACAATCACAATTCATAAATCTAATTAGGAGTGTTATAACGTCCACAAAACACAGCTTTTATTTTTGTATGAAAACTGTGGAGAAATAGTTTTATTTAAGTGCTCTACCGTCTTGAAATTTAAACAGTAGGTAAGTAACCACCAAAGGACTTTTAAAACGTTCTTGTAACCACCACAACTGTTCTCTGTTGTGACGTTAAAATATAATTTACGGGAAAATCAAACCACGATAAATTTAAAATGTCATAAAGAACTTTTGTGTCCACCCGTCCGTATGTCTGACCTGTGACCCAGACCGTCTATCGTTTCCTTTCAAGACCCTTATTCTCGAGAACGGGTAGAACATTGATAACTTAATTCCGGATTACTTAATTTTTAGTTCAAAAATAGTTTGAACTTTGTGTTTTGTGCGACAAACGTTCTAAGCATTGCCACAGAATTTTATAAAATTACGAAGTTTTAGTGTGACGAATACAGATAATTTCTTTTGAGATATCAGGGCACTATATATTATCTAATTTTATTTTAGATTTGCTGTTTAGATTTGTGCTTTTATAAATTATAAAAGAAGACATTTTTCTATTTATATTTATAGAAATAATAAAACTATATCTTGCATTTTATGGTTAGACGATAAGGATTTATGAACTTGTCATTTAAAAAAAAATAGGTTCAATAACGTATTACAATTAGGAATATTAATGTTTATGTACAAATTATGGTCTAAAAGTTTCTTGACATTAAAAAAAAACCGGCCAAGTGCGAGTCAGACTCGCGCACCGAGGGTTCCGTACAAACCTGTATTATAGACCTGAGTATTTGGTATGAATTTCAATTTAATACCTCTACGCGTTTATGAGGAAATGGGTAGTAAGTTTAAAATTATTAAAAAAAAATATATTATGTGATGTAACTAAAAATTTATGGTTTTCGTAATTTTTCCTTTATCTATGCTATAAGACGTTGCTTCGTACCAAATTTCAAGATTCTGAGTTCACGGGAAGCACCCTGTAGGTTTTGATTCCCTTGCAAGTGTCGAAAATTTGCGGCATAAACGGCTGTATCTTTTGATTGCGTTGGCTTAGAAGTTTGATTTTTTCACAGCTTCAAGGGACAGTAGACCTGAGTAATTGATATAAATTTCAGCTTCATACCTCCACGCGTTCCTGAGAAAAAGGGTCTTGACAGACGGACGGACGGACGGACAGACGGACAACAAAGTGATCCTATAAGGGTTCCGTTTTTTCCTTTTGAGGTACGGAACCCTAAAAATTATGAACTCTTGTCTTCATTATAATATAACCCAATTTTGTACGGCAAACGCAAAACATAGAGCAAATTTCATATCATAAAATGTTGTATAATTTACCTATGTTTACAAATAAAGAAATTGATTAATTGATCGAACAGAAAAAGGCACATAAATTCCTACTCATTGTCTTTTGTTTTATACTTAAGATTTAATTTTAGCAATTTGCTTCACACATTCTGTATAAAACTTACGTAACCGCAGAGCAACATTCCCGGACACTGTCATACCAATTTCGCATCTCCCCATTTTAGCAACTTGACAGCGAAAATGTGAGGGTTGAAATGTGGGTATCGCAATACAAAAAGCAGATATGAAACAAAGGACACTGGTTATTACAGTAGTATAATATCAAGTTGTATCACAAACACGTCCCTGGTTTTGCGGGAGCGGTCGTCCGCTCCTTCACCATGTCCTACGGGTTTTTGTCAAGGACACCGAGCTCGGGTCAGCGACCTGCGCTTTTCAGTTCAGTGCAGAGCTTAAACAGAGTAGAACTCAACATTCGTTTCTGGGTTATTACTATAATTATTTATTATATTATTTGTATACTATTGTGTTTCATTGAAGAAATAACATGTTTATATAGTAGTCTTCTCTCAGAGAGAGAGAGAGAGAATGATCTTAACGCGTCTGCCCATTGCGGAAATTGAGAAGTACTTATAGTTTATTTTAAAACGTATTGTATCAAGTCGTTGAGAAATACTGCGCTGCGGCGTAGACTCTTGAATATAAATTGAATCAGCTGGATGCGGGTATGCCTGTCCGTGCCGTTTGGCTTTTTATTCATTTCCCACGTGTATATTCCTTTGTAACGCGGCTTAAATAAAATATCCGCGATGCTATAAAGACTCAGAATAAAGCTATTCATAACTTACGATTCCCCTTGCTCCGTTTGCGACGGCGATTTAATGTTTTATGTTTGTTAAAGTGTTTGCACACTAAGCTCAAAGTGGCGTACGCTAATAAATGAAATAACGATAATTATTGCTGGGAGAAACTCTAACTTCGTTCAAAACTGCACATTCTGGGAGAGGTCGAAGCCCTCGGAAGCCTGAGCAGTGCTCGTTTGCTTGCTACACGCCGCCCAACAGCTTGATGAATGGCGATAAATTAAAAATTCAAAACAAAGCGAGCGGTCGCGTGGGCGGGCGGGCGGCGAGTCGCGGAGGGCGGGCGGCGATCGAAGCGAGCGCGGGGTGGCAGCGTAACGATCGCGCGGCTCAGGCGCTCCGCCGGCCGCGGCCGCAGTCTTCCAGCTGCGAGCGTGCCGCGAGCATGAGCGACGTCGGTACGCTCGCCGCCATGGACGCGTTCGCGGGCGGCGCGAGGCGCAGGCCGGCGCGCCCGCCGCCGCCGTTTGTGCCGCCGCCGCCGCCGCATCGGCACGACCACTACTACGTGCGCCGCAGGTCGCCGGCGCCCCGCCAGCCGGCCCACCTCGCGCTCTTCGCCCGCCACGGTACCCACAACACCATACTCCGCACCTATCTGTTGCACTCGCTGCTCACCCGACTCGCTCTCAGACCATGGTAGAGCCACTCATTCATTATATTGCTTCCGCCATTTATCAGCTGTTTTTATCACTACTCATGATTGTAACGGAATTTTGTTTGAACCACGACGTTTATAGACGTTTTGTAACGGTTTGTACACTTGCTATTGTTCACCGGTGTCGTCGTGCCGACCGATCGTTTACAAAGCTTCTAAAAAATATAGTAAAAGTACAGAAATATATGGTATCGGTTACAATTATGTAGCAATACCAATCTCGAAATTAACAATTAAACACAGGGCGATGCTTCCAAGGCGTCCCATTAAACCTGTCTCTAAAGGTAACACCTAATTTAAAAAACCTTACTTATGATTCTACGTCCCGTTTCAGGGCAAAGGCATCCTCTCAGAGAGAGAGAGAGTGAGAGAGTAGGTATGGACTTATTCGCCACGCGTACCCGCCATGGCTTGACGATTTTAAGCGCTGAGACTGCTTAAGATGATCCCAGATGTACTATAGTTACTATGTTAATAATCGTAATTCGACAGACAAAATAGTAATTAATAATACGATACCTACATTATCTACAAACATTTACGTACTTATAAAGTTGCGGCAAAAAAGTTTCTAAGTTAATTTTACTTAGAAACTTTTAAATACTTAGAATACTTTAGTAATTTTGGTTTCACTTACTTGTTTTTTAAGTGAATCTGGAATTAAGTTAATACAGTTACATTTCTTTCATTCAAAGCAAATGATCATCATACTACAGATTCGGATATGTAATACGCAATTTAGAAACAAGTTGTTACTTGTCAAATGCGAGGCATTCATACGAAGCATTCACCGCTACTCCGAGTTTTTACTAAGTAGCTTATAACTCATAAAATCCTAAAATGTATGTACTAAACAGACGTAAAAACCATTCATACGCTTTTTAAATTCGTCACAGCAGCAGCCGAAGCCGACTTTAGCTTGACCGCAACTACAAATTCTGAAGTATTCACTGAAAATTAAATACGAGAAAATATGAAATCTAATATTCCACAGGGTGGTTTCGTCGCAATAAGTAATTCACCAGCGCACCCGAGGAGCAGTATACGCCTACGCGGGAACCCACTCAACCTTTGCATATTGTATTCTCTTCATTTCTCATTACTCTGCTTTCTTTACTATCCAAATTATGTCGTGCCGACGCGTTTGGGCCTCTTTGTTTTGAATTACCCGCTTTTTAGACCCCGAAACAGAAACTTTCAAAGGCAGCTTTGTCGTGTAATTATAAAGGTGCCAGAGGAAAGGCGAGCTTTAATAATAAATTAATCGACTCTCGGAGCACGGGAGATAAACGCTACGGCAAAGGAGTGACGTTATTTCTTTAAAGTCTGTTCTCGAATGGGAGCATTGCTTAGTGAGATATTCCCAAGATTCCGCATTGCATCAAAATGGTAACTCGTTTCAGAAGATGGGTTTCTTTTCAGCATATCATAGGTCGCGTCGCTGAGTGGAGTTAAGTTGTTTAATGGTCGCGATAAATATATCGGGATAATCGACGTCATTCGTGGACGCTGTATTGAGTAGAACGACGCCGTGTTTTACGAAACCGGAACGAATCATTCGCTGCTACGCCTACGACCGTGCCAAGTGTTTTTTTATCGTTTTTTTAGATAGATAGACAATGGGGTTTTGTACAACAAACGTATAGTCGCCTTAGGTTTGGTTTCCTTTTTTAATCTCTTATGTTGTCTAGTTGGATTAGGTAGATGCAAAAACAATATTAGGTGTATATAATAATAACAATGTACTTACAGTGCGCGTCCTCCTCGTATAGATCCTCGTTAAGGATCTATTTTCAGCTTCACCCCATTTGAGGTTAACGGATGACCATTATGGAACTCGCTGTAAATAATCTGCAATCGATCGCGAGTAGCTACTAATTTAAATTAAAAGACACTACAAATGCTACACTCTCATTAATGAATTACGAAGCTATGAAACATGTATTAAATCCCACGCTGTTCAATTATTCAATCCGATGAAAACGAGAGATTCTGGAAATATCTCGCATACGAAATAAACAGTCGTGTTGTATGATTGAGAGCATTTATTTTCTTAATCCGGCCCACGTCAAGCAGAAGCGCCACAGAGTGGGGTGTTAGTCGACTGACACCGCTTGCGTCGACACTCCGTAACCTTGCGCAACTATTTACAGCCTGCGCACAAGCACTGACTTCAATCGATCATAACGTCAATCACTATGATAGACCTTCCTTCGTACATATCGTCTTGGGACAGATCTTTATATAAATATTGCCTGTAACATAAAGTAATGAAAGGAAGTAAAAAACAACAATAAAAATAAATAGATAAGTATTTTTATTTACACAAGACACAGGCACGTGTACAAATCATCACAGTAAGTCAGAAAGTAACAGCATAACATACAAAATTACTTCGATCGCTATAAATATATACCTAACCAAAAATATAGAGCAGTTTGAATAGTGGCTTCCAATATAACATGAGGCTTCGTCTTAACGCGCTTTGTAAAATTTAACAAGAGTGTAAAGATTGTGGTCTTAAATTGTGTTGCTTAATCTATACTTAGTATTATATTATTGGTATTATATCTATACGTTCAAAGTTAATAGATGTTTTTTTTTTGTCAAACGCAGCAATTTATAGACGAATTTACTATACTTACTATCTGTATCAACAGTCACAGTAAAAACCATTTATTATTATTCTTTATTTGGAAATCCAACAGCACAAAATAACAAAAATATCTGCAAGCAATTATTGTAACAATAAAGCCAAAAATAGATTTCACTTGTAAATATTACTATACAATTTATTTATTTTAAAGATCATACTTTATGGTTCTAAACATCTATATTGTATTTGAATTTACTTAATTAAATATACCACCCCTATCATGGGAGATCTGACTTGCACGTTTCAGAACGTAACATCTGTTTCTTAGTTCTAAACATCTATATTGTATTTGAATGTACTTAATTAAATATACCACCTCTATCGTGGGAGTTCTGACTTGCACTTTTCAGAACGTAACATCTATTTCTTATTTCAAACGAGAAATATATCAGCAAAACGCAAGATACGGCGAGCCATTATGCTTCAAATGTCCCGCGCATTTGCAACTTTACGTCCTCTGTAAAAAATATTGTAGCAAAAAATATTCCGCTAAAATGAAAAAACATAAAAAGATAATAAAACGATACGAGGACACCGGGAAAACAAAGTTGAAAGCGATCATGCCGGGAATGTGGATGGGTGGGTTTCCGCGGAGCGCGGCAGGGCGGGCGGGGGCGCCCTTGACCGCCCGCCCGTCCCGTTGCCCGTCGCGCGCCCGCCTCGCTTCCGCTGCAATGAAGCCCGCGGCAACCGATAACGAGCAGCGCTTTCGTAATATTTACACTGCCCGCCTGAAAACTGTCGATTCAATGGCCAGTCATTAACTAACCAAATAAGACTCGATTTCAGCTTCATTTGTTTTAATTGAACAGTTAAAACTCGTTTCAGCGGAACAGAATATTAAATTTTAGTTTGGTTCTCTATCCATTATATCAAAAATAAACTTTTATTCGCTGGGGCTTTTCTGGGTCGAGGTCTAAAGGAATGTGCCACTTTCGCGATCTATTTTCATACGATTGTCACATTTCACAAAGAAATTCAGCAGAGATAAGATTTTTTCTATTGAATTCGTTGCTGCGATAACAAAGTACCTTCTACTTCCCACCCTTCGGTTTTATCATAACAGACATTATTTTTCCATTCGCCAATATCCGAAGAATTACAATATTCATGAATCCGTCGTATCTCGAGCTCAATCTTCTACGACCAAAGCGGCTGGAAATATTTTCAGATGTCTTAAGTAGTTGTTTCAAATTGTGTAAATTTTAAATGATGCTTCAGTTAGTTGTATAGTTATACGCAGTATGACTGAGGTAATGGTTTTAGTTTTGCTAAAACCTACATACATAATCTAACTACTCTATATAAAATGTATCCTAAGGACTACTTATACCACGTCAGATGCAGCGTTAGATATCACTAAATCCGGTATGGTTTGCCACGACTGACGCTGAATAAATAATCTGAGATTGTAATATACTAATTATAGTAATCGGAATGTAGATAGAGTAGTACTACGAGTATACGTTAAGTCACACTCCCACATGCGCCTCAACATCCATTTGCGAATGTTTTCCTTTGAATTCCTCTCAAGCCAATAATTGTCCGACCTAGTTCCTCTAATTTTATTGTCCGCCGCCGAGACGAGATAAATTGGCGAATAGCGCGGCTATCGGCCACCAGGAATATATGGGTCGATTTTTGGACGACGACGATTGACATTTGGAATTTATCATGTGTGATACTTGGTATGTGGACTGTTATTATAAGAAATAACGTGTTCGTAGTTCAACATACTCCACATGATTTTGTGGTACACAATGAATCACGCCACCCCTGACAGCTCTTACTCGTGTTGGGTGCCGAGAGTTTATTAATCGTCACGTTCGAGAACGTTATGGTGATAATAATAAGCTGCATCAAAATCCATCAACATTTCAAACTAGTGTTTTCAGGGCAGTATGAAATAGTTACGTTATTGATTCATGTTTATTTACGATAGGAGTGCTCGCGACTACTTTCGTGTGGTGAACGGATTAGTCCACCGCATCACATGTCGACTTGGGTCCATTTTTAGTACTGTGAAAGAATTTTAGAGATCGTTTAAGATTTCGGAAATTATACCCTACATAAAAACTTACAAAAATACAATTTTTTCCTCTCTATAATATTAGTGTAGATTGTGTAGATGTAGACTAGTGGCGCCTCTCTCAACTGACAAATTATGATGTGGTTTATCTTGCCGTTATAATTTTTTTTTTATACAGTTGCTCAAAAAGTGGCGTATTACAGGGACGTATAGCGTGCGGGATGTGGGCTATTACACACTCGTGCTTTTTTTTACCTTTCCCGCACTCGTGCGTTTTCTTTCCCAACTGTCAAAATAATGTCTATTAAAAAGAAAAACCAACCATGAAGTTTGCACCAAAAAAAATCATAGAAGTTTTTATGAGCTACTAATTTGTTTCAATATCAGATTTAATGATTTGATTGAATGAGTTAAGTAAGGTTTCATTTCATTTCATCTCATTAAATTTCATTTTCATTTCATATCAATAAAAAAAATCTACTGAAGACTTGGGGCTGTATGGGCATAGTTCCCTTTGCCTACTAGAATGGGTGAAGAAAAAAAACTTTGCTTATATTTTTTTACGGTTGGCGCCATTTTCCAAATAGTTTTTCTTTATTAAATTGCTTATTTTTTTCGCAACTGTATTAAAAATTGTCGTTCAGTACACGTGCGGAACCGTCATTGCAACTTGTTCCGACTGTCAACCCTCGCCCTCGGTTGCGCCTCGGCTCGGGTAGACATTTGTCGGAACTCTTTGCAATGACAGCCTTTCCGCACTTGTAATGAAAAGTTTTATGTTGTTAAGTTAGCTTTGCTTGTCTCTATCGCGTACATCAATAAGATGAATGCTATCCGCTAAGAATTTAGACATAATTGACATAATGAATTGATAGACATAATTTCTTCGTGTATTCTAATGATAGAAATACACGAAGAAATTATACCTATCAAGGGGTTTCTTTCCATGTAAAAAAGTAACCTATAACGGAATATAACTAGCCCATGATTCTCACAACTTTTGCTGGATATATAAACTGGGCAATCGCTTGTCGATTGTTTTAGTGATGTCAAAATTCGGAAAAAGCGAATCACTTTTGTACAGTTAGCACATGAACTAATCTGTGTCTGTGACGGTGACCGTAAAGGTTGACTTGCTGTCGACTGCACAAAAATTCCAATCGCTTCATATTACAGCTTTGGTATGAAGCGTTTATTTGGATATTTTGGCAATAACATCAGTGAGTTAAGCTGACACAAAATTAGCGAAATTCCAGGCGGCTGGCTCTAACCAACTGACATACGAGTATCGTGCAAGACATGTAGGAATTCCAGTGATCTTCTTTGAGACGTCGCATTTTTGGATATGAAAACAGGGCAATTACTTCAGGCGACTGTAAATGTATTGCGCACTCTTGCTAGGCGTATTTATAAATGCTCGTTATTCCAGATTAGTTTTTATTATCTGGTGTGAGTGTCGGTTTTATTAAACCCAATAAATGTTTAACGTTTGTTCCGTATTCGTATCCATTCGCCTCTTGTCGCCGCCTTCGGGCAGATATTTTGCGAGCGACGCGTGCTTGTCATCTCCCGTACTCTTGACATTGTAGCTAAATTAGTGTAGCGTTTCATCCTTCGCGGCATTGGCATGCCTCACTCACGGTTACGTCATAGTCATTTGACGGCCTTCTAGTAAAATAATAAGCAACGGGCGACACAACGGCATAGTTTAAATGTTTATGCAAATTTTTTATAGATTTTTATAGAAGGTTAACTATCGCTTAACGTTAACAATTTCCTGACTGATTCTGCTGTACTCGCTTAGTGTAATAATAAACCTTCATATTCTTTGAAAATATTTTCCTTCAACACAGCAGGCTGACAAGTGGCGGCGCCCGGGGGGCGGGAGGAAGGGTCGATTGGGGGCGGAAACGTTGAGAGTTGTGGAGGCTGGTTACGTAACGTGGTGCAGGCAAGGACACCCTCAAGGCGAATGGTCGGCCAAGGGCGCACGCATCGATTCTCGCGACTGTCGACAAGTTTCGCGCACAAAGACTGCCTCCCGCCTCCTTGAGCGGAGATCCAAGAGTAAACACTGCCCGCGCCCGATAACAAATCACACTATACTGTTATGATTTATTACTTGAGTCAACATCCCTCGTGATGAAGGTCGCTGGGCCGTTTGCTTAACGCCGCTGTCGCCGAATTTCGATTTGGCATGAAGTCATCGGTTCGTTTATGTCCACATTCAATGAGTCAACGCAATAACTGCAGCGAACGCGTCATAGAGGAAATGGTGCCGGCCGTGCCGGGCTATGTCTGGCATACGTTCTCGCATATTACTACACGCAACAGCGTGACAGCGTCGAATCTGACGTTATATTTGCCAATTTCCTAGGCTAGGCTGTATGAACTAATGCTGTCATGTTTTTGTTATAGATAATTTGTTTAGACTTTGCTCTAATACGCATTGTAGAGCAAAGTCAAACGGAGACTCAGGGCCAGTTTCTAAATTGAGAATTTCGCTTAGTAAATACTTAACTGTAGTGCTGTCTCTTCAAATTTCTCAGCAAAGAGCGTGACAGAACATTACTTTAGTATGTACTTAGTGAAATTCTCAATTCAGAAACCGGCCCTCAATCAATTTATAAAGTGTTCTCTCTCTATTTATACGCAAATATCATACTTTTTGAACTAACACTCTCGTAAGCACAACACATTGTAGACTCTTCCGATATAACAACACCCGTAAGTAGATCCGGACTAAAAGTCTACAATATCAAACTAACATAAATTCACGCCTATATCCCGGAGGGGTCAGGGCTTACCACTTACCACGATCTTGACAAACCTATTTCGCTTCGTCAACATTCATTAGTGGCTGCATGCACGCACGCGGGTTTCGTAACAGTCGTAGAACATACAGTCATATAAAAATATACATATCTCGTAATATTACAGCCATTATTGTAATGGAACAATAAATATTGTGAAGCGCTAACCGAGCACTATGGATTATGTTGAATAGTTAAAATGGTCGAACGCGGTGATGACGCGCGTTCATCTCGCGGCCAAGGGCGAACCTCCATGAACCGTCGTGAATGAAGACGCGTGCTACGCGGCTCTCACTCTATTATTAACTGCTAAACGTCAAACTGAGGCGACGTCGCACTCTTGATCGCTATTTTATGTTCCCTAACCCACGATGCTGCTACCTCTACCTACTCATGGATACAAACCGCGACCAATTGAGATAGCGTATTGTGCTATAGATGCTCTGGTACCTCGCGCGATAACATCTATCGTAGGCTAGACAGTATTAGATGGGCTACATTTTTATGTTAGTTCATTTATCTTCATCAGTATACATTGTTCGGTGTATGTTAAATGTACCATAAATAAGGTTACTCAGCTGTTTTTAAATAGACCGTCATAACTCACTTGTTAAATGGTCTTAGTTAAGTGAAAAATTAAAAAATTGTAGGTATTTACTTTTATAATTTTTAAATATAAATGTGGGTATTTTATTCGATTTCTATTTGTCTTTCATTGACTGCTTATTACAATGAAATACAAATTAAAATCGAACCTCCGTGTAATAGCAGTAGAGTCAGGCCAGAATTTTAAAACACTAACATGTCAGGCGTAGGCTCGGCGTTGGTCTGCGCGTGTCAAAAAGCTATCTAAGCAAAGAACCATACGAAAAAGCTATCTTCGGCAATACGCCTGCCATGTTATGCCACTGAGAAAATAATCACTACATTATGCCGGCACGTCTTCGGAAACATCTAATTACATTTTTAACAGCCATTTATTATGGTTAGCTACTCTGCTCTCTCCTGAATTAATATCATTTAAGTCATGAAAATGGTCGTGCGTTCGCGTTGATCGAAAATGTGAATATTGATAACCATTGATGAAGAGAGCGGTGGTAGCGGAGCGGTGTAGTAGAACGCCGGCTTCTCAATCGGGAGGTCGTGGGTTCGAATCCCGACATGTACCAATTTTTTCTTTGTTTTCTAAGTTATGTACATTTGTGAAATTATAGTAGCAATACTACTCGCTGACGGTGAAGGAAAACATCGTAAGGAAACCCTAGTGTCTGAGGTGTTAGCGCACCTCAGCGCTTGCTACGTACAATGGCCCAACTATGAGGCTAAATGCGGAAATCTCAGGTCTAACTAATTAACTAACCATTGATGAACTAAAAATTTTGTTTGCAGAACCAAAGAAAGACAAGTTGGAGAATGGTGGCGAAATGATGAGACCCGAACGGCCAAATTCTTTGATGGCAGGCAAGCACGCGCGGCGGATATGCTATCAAGGAGATATGGGTGAGAAACTTTGCCTTGCAGCTTCTTGTCACTCCAAGAACAAAGCACTTTGTATATCTACAATTTTTAATTTAAGGAGACAAAAAGTTTGCGAATGCAGGGACATTAAAACAAACTCAAGGTGATTCTACGATAAAGCTTTTCAACTATCAGATTTCATGCAGCCAGAAAGAAAATTAATGGCTCTGCTAATTCCTCACTGTGTTGCCTTCACTGGAAACTCTATGCCGGTGCTTAATTGAAACCCGCGATGTTGATTAATGACATTTGTTGGCAGACACTCCGAAGTTAAATTTGCAAGCTTGAAATTTGTGTAATTACTCGCGTAAATGTTTAGGCATGAAGCCAAAAGTACTAAGTTTGGTAAACCGCTAAGAAAAGACGTTTCACCTCTGGTCGTTTCGGATTAATTTACTCGGTTTTGAAGATGGAGTCAGTAAACACGTTTGGCTTTAATGCGGCTCACTTAGGGGTTTTATGCTTCATATATTTGCGTGTCTCGTATTTCTTGTAACAAAGACATCGTTAGCTTTATTTTCACTACGAGACGTAGCGCTGTATATCTCGACATTTTGAAACTTGCTCATTCCGTTACTAAGCTCTTGTTGTTTTAGTTCTGCTTTATTTTCGCAGTTAAATAGAGAGTTATAGGGATTCACAACTATGTAGAGATTTATTTGCAAAGGTTTATGATAAGATTTTTTTGTATGCTGGCTTGAGCTAAGTCCACTCCTAGTTTCTCCTATTTGCTCAGTCCTAATACTTGGGCCTCTGGTATACATCTAATAATGATGAGAATTCTGTTCAATATTACACATTCGACAAATGTTATCAAAACCAGTGGTGAAAAATTGTTTTTGACAGAAATGTTAATAAGACAATGATGTTTTAAGTGAGGTGAAAAATTTAAGGTATGAATATTAATATAATATCTTGTTAAAAGTTTCGTGTGCGATAAAGTATAATAATAGTGATGTTTTCGCTGATGTATCGCTTGCGGCAAAGTGTAAAGCAAAGTGTTTTGTCTATCGATTACTTTCAGTCTAATAGATGGCCGAAGGGACAACTCGGACGCTGCAGTACAGTGCCACCATCTTATCTGTTCAGTTGATAGCGGCGCTAGTGGAGAATTTGGGGGTGCCATTTACGAAATTTACTCAGAAAAAATGGAAAATTTAAAGTAAAACGCAAATCTTTAAACGTAAATAATATGTAGCTATAAATCAATAGACAGCGGAATGTTTCTTTTTAATATGGCAGATGAAAAGGCCGTAGTTACAATTTTGCCCACCTGAACAGATAACTTGGTGGCGCTGTACCTGAGACTTTGTTTTCAGGTGGAATATGCTTGCCCAGCACCTATAAAGGCTATAACATACTGACAGCTTAGTTTGCTTAGCCCACAGGGAAGAAAAGTCAATACGTGCGGAGCCAACCAAACCTATAGGGTTTCCTCACAATGTTTTCCTTCACTTAGCGTGTATTACTGCTACTACAAATTAGCAGATGTACGGTCGCGGTCTAAAAATGTTTATCAGTTTTCATATTAGATTCTTTAGCACACTGTGTGCAGTAAAGTCTAAAATGCAATATCTAGGTACGTATTACTTTTTAATAGTTGTAGCATCAATTCTAACAAAAAGAGTATTAATGACGTTTTGATGATGAAACTCTTTTCTTTATTTAAAAGTTGACATAATTGAATTTTTTACAATGACATTTATCAAAAATACTAGGATTGAAATAATAGAAATTGATTGCAAAACCATGGCAACCTCGCTTGGGTGAATCTTTATTGCTTCTTCTATACTCTATGCCTAATCTATGCTCTATGCCTAATCAAATCACATAATATCATCAACCATGTGGCATAGATTTGTGCATGCAATTACCAACCTTAAGGTGGTAAACATTTTCAGACCGCGAGTGTACAAAGGTTTGGAACATAAACAAATTCATAGGTACATGCCCGCAGTGGGAATCGAACCTGGGTCTCTCCTTTCCGAGTCTATTGCTCTATCCACTGAGCAAACGCAGTAAAAACTTTAGGTTTTAAAAGCTATTCCGGAGTACTACTGCGTAAAATCTCCAATGTATTGACTCTTCCGGCTTATCCTACTCCGGATTCTCAAATACATACATATTTTTAAGCTTTGGAAACTTAAAAATCTCCGAGCTAGTACAGTGGATAGTTACAAAATAGAAGGGCCGGCTGGCCTAATATGGTCGCCTCGTAGCTTCCAGTAGTCAGTGATAAGAGAAATTATAGACTTTAATAGGTATTCGCGCTGGGTTCGCGTGCGCTGCTACGTATCTTCTTCATTGTATACCCGTCCGATTTTACCTACGGACTGTCAAATGGATTCTTTAACCTATGGACTGTCAAATGTATTGTCAAATACATACTTGGCCGGCCGGTCTAACATGTCGCCTCATTGCTTCCAGTAGTCAGAGATTGTAGAAATTATAGATTTTAGTGGGTGTTTGGGGCCTTGCGCTGCTACGTAGCTTCTTCAAGACATATCCGTCTCATTTTACTTACGGACTGTCAAATACATACATATTAGCCGGCAGGTCTAACATTATCGCCTCGTTGCTGCCAGTAGTCAGAGATGGTAGAAATTATAGTTTTTAGTAGGTACTCGTGGGTGCTACGTAGCTTCTACAGTGTATATCCGTCGGATTTAACTTACGAACTGTCAAATATCTTACATATTTTACATATCTCTTGCTCTGTAAGTAGTCACTTACTTCCCTGAATGCCGGGGTGTATGGATATCATTACAGCATAGGTTTCAAAACATACCATGTAATGTTAATATTACAGCATAGGTTTTGAAATTGGAAAAAAGAACTGTCATACTCATACTGCAAGAAGAATATTTTCTTAAAGTTAATAATTTTTCTCGGTATCGATTATTTACTCGAATCGGTATCGAGACAATTTATATTAGAATTTATGAAGATTTTATTTTAAATATCGAACTATTTGTTTCGCAGTCACATCGCATGTTAATTGAAATCGATTTAAAAATCAAACTGGCCAGCACGATTTGACGCGCTTGCGTGCCATAAAATCGTGAAGAGTAAAAACGACTGAAAGTCGACTAGCTAGGCGCGAAAGTAATTTTTTTTCGTGTTTTGGAGTTCTTTCTGAAAAGTTTTGAAAAATTTCAAGTCAAAAAAAAGTCAACCTGCTTTCTTGTTTTTTTACTTACCTCACAATCGATATGTAAAGCAGAGTGTTTACCTCGGGTGTAAGCATCAATTGCATACTCGGGCTAATTAGCGCCCTCGCTGCGCTCCGGCGCCAAAAACCTCATATGCAATTGATGTTATACAGCCCTTGGTTAACAATCTACTATTTACGCTTCGGTAACGTCGAAATGGATAATTCAATAAGTTTCTTTTATGGTAATAAGGTGTTTATGATCGCCCGTTTGCTTCCAGTGGGGGGTTACGACACCGGCGGCGGCAGCGGCACGGACCAGCGCGACGGCGAGGAGCAGCTGATGCTATCGGAGCTGCCGGAGCCGCCGATCGCGCTGTCGGACATCGGGCCCATCCCGCCGCCGCCCATGTTCAGTTCGCCCAGCCCGCCGCGCCACCGGCATCCGCACGAGCGCCGCGATGACTGTGAGTCTTTGTCTCCTTGTGATTTTAAATTTTCATTTCTTATACTCAAAAAGTAGTATTGTTTTAATCTGATTATTGGGTGGAAAATGCTGCTTCCCTCCATAGGGAGGGAAAAACTCACTTAAATTACTTCCCACCTAAGGGCCGGAATGAACTTTAAAAATGGAACTACTGTAAGCTATGAATAGTTTTATGCAATGGAAACTAATTTAAAAAAATGCTGCGGCCATGTGAGTTTCTAAACAGCCAGTGTGAACTTAGCGCAAACTTATTTGAGCGGAATAAGCCGCAACAATTAATTACGCGGTGAGTTACATATTTAAAATTTAATAAGTCCACATAAATTGGCGGGATACTAATATGTTGTATGTTTTATGTATGTTTTATGCTAAGATTTGAATATTAAAAATGAGTTTTTATTTTCCTCATATTCCAAATGAAAAGTAGAGTGTTTAACACGGGTAAAAGAATCAATTCCTTCTCGGACTGTAGTAAATACCTCGGGAATTGATTCTTTCTACCCTCGGTTAACAATCTACTATTCTATGTTTGAATATGGGTGAATAAGTCAGAGGCCTTAGGGCGGCTTGAACAATTCTGACAGTAAGTCCAGCAAGTCTTGCAAGCCTCCATCAATCGGACTTGGCTCCCGTGGTGGAGTATGGGTTGTACCTTCCTCAGGGAAGAGACTCTGCACCTCGGTGGGGACATAATGCGTTGATTATGGTGATGACGATGAATATGGCTGGGCAGTGACTGGAAGGGGAGATCCGAAGATCGGGCTCAGCGGCGTGTTAGTGTTATTAATGTTAGTCTTAGAAGAGGATGTTTGAATATTTATCAGGCAGAGAGAAAGAAAAAGGAAGAAAACGTGGACATGGGTATCCCGCCTCTGTCTATTTTTAGCTGGCCCAGCCGCGCCTCTGGCATCGGCAGGAGCGCCGAGATGACTGATCACTGAGTAATCATCTTATTAATTTTCGATTGAAGTGTCAAGAAAAAAATGAGAAGAGAGAGAGAGAGAAAGAAATGATCACATTGGCGACGCTGAACCGGATATGCTCGGCTTTAGTTCGTATCTACATTTAGAAAAATATTAATTATCGCTTCCATACATACACCCTCCTGATGCTCAACTGCGGAGGAGCCCAAAAGGAGGTTAATGTAAATGGCTCGCTTGTATGTATGAATTTCTGTCCGATTCTTAGTTCCTTCATAGCTGCTTTAACAAGTATTCATTATAACATAACATAACATTTACATACAGGCACATACATTGCTTCTGGCCCCACACTAGGATACCCTGTGTCGTGGGAACCAGAAACAACGACATCACAAACATGTAAACATCCAAGACCTGGACTTTTTTTTTTTTGTTTCCAGCCGGGATTCGAACCCGGGACCTCTTGCATGGTAGGCAGACGCGCTACCGCTACGCCACAGAGGTCGTCATTATAATTGCGCGAGTGTCGTAGCCTATATAATATGAACAAAACTTCACAGAGCTTAATCATGGTGACGAAAGACGGACCTCGCGTCGTCGTTAGCTCATCTCTACTTACTGATTTTCCTAATATAGAAACGGTCTTACTTAAAAAACACGATTCTAAAACACTCCTCAGGTGCAGGTTAAATAATCTGTGGTTTCACCTTTCTCTTTACCACAGAATAGACTTGAGTGTTTTATGGAATCGCGTTTTTACAAACAACACTGAAAGTATTTTATTGGTTTTTCGTCTTTCAGCGGACGAGGACGACGACGGCGACGATGACGACCCAGAGCCGCTGTGCTCGGAGGGCGCTCGCGTCGAGGAGATCCCGCCTAAGGAGCCGCTTTACAACGCCATGCCGCTCAAGTCGGCGCTCAAGAAGCGGCCGCAGGCTTCGCCCTCGGGCACTCCGCTCGCCACGCCGCTAGCGCCGAGGCAGGACCACCATCACGCCAGCTTCAAGTAAGTATTTGACTGAGCAGGGCGTAAACTTATCTATACTTGTTGTAACAAGCCACCTTGAAGCGACTTGCGCCAAAGCACTGAATAAGTAAGTAAATACATAAATGCGTATCCGGACGATTTGGCAATTACTCTCTGAATGGAACTTAAACTAGATTATTGCTGTCAGATAGAGTTGGCGCAAGCGGGCTTTAAGATGTTTTTTTGTGGGAATTATTTGTCACCAGTGCTAATAACAGATTCTTGTCTATAATATATACAACTTAAACCTGAATGTCCATGGACTTTATCGAAACTTAGTGAAACACGTCAAGAAAAAACAGTCAAAGACAAGTTACAAAAATTTTGTTCAATGTGGCTGAGAAACTGCGAGTTATGAACGTTACAAGTTAAAATAGGTGGCGGAGTTAAGGAGGATTCGATCGCCATTGGAATTTCAAGATCATTGATCAAAGTGGCTGTATAAAAAACATCGATCATTAATACCCGCCCAATTCTAATCTCTAATAGAAACTCTCCGACAGACTTCCATATAAACAGATCGTATAAGCCCCACTGTAGGACATATGCCGTCTCTCGAAGAATAGCTCCTCCTGTTCTTCTCTAATATTCGTCAAGAATTATTTTTTTAAATATGGCTACTTTCGACCATTCCTTAATATATATCTGTATGTGTAAAAACATCTGTCAGCCCGAACTCCAGGTTAATGATTGAATGGATGGCAGGACGCAGGATGTTGTGGATGCGCCGTAGTACATCCCGAATTCATTTGTTTAACAAATAACACGGGTAAAGGACACTGTCCTAGTGGCTGGCCTAAACCCATCTTTTCATGTAGAGTCACCGTTTATCCTTAAGAAAACATTTAGTCAATTTTATAAAAGCGGCACTGCTCTGATCGCCCTGAACTAAACTAGAGTTGGATGGAATGTGAGATATATTCATTTATGCTAATTCTACGTTAACGTGTTTCCATTACAATACTGGCACAGTTGTGCGCTACTCCGCAACACCATATCATACACATCTGCCGATTTTGAATGTGCGCAGTTTTCGGTTCATGCATGTGGGAGTTTTATAGTGACTAAATTGGTGAGGCTTAGTACGATCAGATAGCTAGAGGGACTTTTGAATCACCATGTCGTCACCATCAACCGTTGTAAAAGCGGACTTTGTGGCGTGGGTGTGATTGTGAACTGTGTGCGTTTATTTCCATTTGCGCCGCGGCGAGCAGGCGGCCCCCGCCGAAGCCCAGGATCCGCATATGGTAATAATCACTTGATTACATGTCGTGTTGTATCTCAGTGTTGGACAGGCCTGCCGACGGTCGCGCTTCGCCGCCAGAAACCATGCATCGTGCATCGCACGCTTATTATTTACATCTCTGTATCGATGTCTGACTAAAACTTAGGTCATAGACTGCTATATCGTGGAAACGCCTTTCATATTACAGCTTATATACTTACGAGTTAAAGTACCATTAAGGAAAAAAAATAGCTTGACAGGCATAAGAGATTTCATCTACTTAATTGATTCAATTAGCAATATTCCAATGGAACATTTCGGCTGTGAAGCCAGTAAAATCTATGGTCGGCAGCACATCAAACTTTACATTTTAGTCGCCCGTATTGTAGTGTACACCGATGTAAATATTGAAGTGCTATTGACTGTACATAGCTGTAATATGTAAAGGGCACGACTGAACCAAATGATGAACACAAAGATCACACGATAAATATATAATAGTACAGTTATTGTTCACATGTTGCCTTGACACAGAACGAAATTGCAACTACCCACCCATGTAGCGAGTGAATCATCTTTGTCTAATAATAATGAATGCTGCGTTAGATTACATTTGTGCACCTCATTTTATCCGTCATGTCTCATTTCGTGACGTAAATGAATCCACTGTCTTTATTAAATCAATCTTCGACTCGTTTCATGAATGTTCCTTTATTCACCGCAACATTTTGATGTATCAATACAACCGAGAGAGTTTTGCTGCAGCAAACTGTCATGGTTGAATTTTATTTTGGTAAGTCTAGTCTTATTATTATATGAAAGCTGGTTTCTTACCACTTTTCTCATAATCATGATCGTTCGAGCTACTGGTCGTATGCGATGTTAGATGTTGCATGGATATTGAAGTGCTGAAATTGTTTTCATACCTCACACCCATATTGATGCTCTGACGCGATGAAGCTAAATGTTTTCCTTGACATTTGAATGAAGTGGGAGCTCCAAGATTGCGCAACCCACTCAAAAGATCAACCTCGGAACGTCAGTACTGGGTAATCGATGTAATTAGGTCTTCATGAGTACATTTCTACAGTGAATGGTTGTTACAACATTCTATCGCAGTAGACGTATAAATAATGTTTAAATTACCCTTGTCTCCCAGTAAAATGTTAAATTTTATAATTGTAACCTAATATTTTGAATGCTCTTCTCTTGGCATGACTTGACGAATAATTGAATGATCTTAAAAAATATGTAGTAAAAACCAGCCCTACTATCATTCATTGCTTGCATAACTCAGACACGGCTTTGGAAATTACCTTGTTTTAGGCGCCCAGTGCCTCACATCGATGTCTGCCATACATCATTACTTATCTTCCACTTAACCTCTCCGAATCTTTGGTGAATCAACCGATTTGATTTTAAATTTTTGCAGTTTTAAGACCTTAAATTAATTGCATATATCTATAGTGTTTCTTACCTATCCTGTATTTAAAATTTTGTTATAATTCTTATATATTATTATTAAAATTTTACGTTTTCATCTACAAAACAAAATGTATTTAATTGGTTTACTAGTTTTATGTTTCCTCTCGAGGTTTTCCTTCAGAGACTTTCCTACTGCTACTGCAAATTCGAATTCTAGTAACTTAGGGCGAGATAAATAGTCGCTTCTAAGAACGAGTCTTAGCGAAAGCACTTGCTTAAGAATCGATTTGTCTATCATAGACAGTATTTTAGCACTCTCTTAGTCGCGAAACACGAACTAATTCTTAGCATTGGCCTAAGAACATGCTTAGCTAAGCAAACGTCTACTTTATTACTTAGCTAAGTTAGCCTGAAGTAATGCTTAGGGAAGCTTGAGCACGGACTTGGGCTAAGCAACGACTATTTATCTCGCCCTTAGACAACAAAGTTGTCGGTACATGTTGGGATATGAACCCAACACTTAACACTTCTGAGGCAAGGCTTCTAATGATGCGCTACCACCGCTCCTAAACTATTCACAAGTATCATCAGTTGGTCAAACTGTATAAAAGAAAAACAACTGACAACCTTACCGTTAGTGAACGTACGGGAACTGATAAGATTTGTTCTGGACCCATTCCCTCCCAAATTGTCACATATAATAATCGAAAAGGCCCTTTCATTCTCCGCAACATTATACCTCGTTTACCCAACTATCGAGTCCAGACTTTCACCATCCCTTTTCCCCCCGCAGCACGCGGCCCGCTCACATCGGCAGCCCTTTGACCGGAAATATTTTCAGCAACTATGCCCCATTTACCCAACTTCCGAGTCCAGACATTAAACGTCACTTCCCCCGCAGCACGCGGCCCGTGCGCGTCGGCAACACTATGGCGGAGAACAAGGAGAACGCGCGGCCCTGGGAGGGCGAGTTCCGGGACGAGTATGCCCCCAACCCGGAGAGCGCTGCCGCCAAGCTGGCGCGCAAGGAGAGCCTTAACATCAAGCTGGCGCTGCGGCCCGACCGGCAGGAGCTCATCAACAGGTCAGTCGGCCTTTATTTACGCTAACGTAAATTTTAAAGGAAAACATTTTTTTTTAAATGGAGTTCTTGCACAACAAATGCTTAAATCTCATTGGAGAGGCCGTCGTTATCAACACTTTATATGTCCCTACTGTTGGGGTACGGGTCTCTTCCTGGATCGCAGGAAGGTTAGGCCATACTCCACCACGGGGGCCAAGTCCCGGTTGGTGGAGGATTATAAGACAGTGGCGGGCCTTACTGTCAGAAGTTATCAAGCCGCCCATAAGGCCTCTGACATGCCATAACGACTGCCATTACATGACAACCGGCACCAACGACGTAACGTGCCTTGCGAAGCATGGAAGCACGCCCGGAAAAAATGCCACTAGCGATAGTCACGAGATGGTCACCCATCCAGTACCTGACCGCGCCTGTTGTTGCTTAACCCAAGTGATTGATTCCAATCACTCGGTTCCGCTAGGCCACGAGCGCTTCGGAGAGGCCATGTAAAGATATAAATAATCGTTTTTATTTCTTTTCTCTGCGACTAATACTTTATAGGAAATAAATAAATAACTTTTCAATATCCAGTACGAAAGTCGATAAGTAATTCAGGTCGAACAAATCGAACTCAAGCTATGGATTCGCGGCGTGCTCGTAACGCCCTACAACAACGTATGAAGAGTTTATGATTATTTTAGTTATCTGGTAAAATAATGTTTTTATGAATTTTATGAAAAAACTAGTGCATCTTGTTTTTTCTAACTTAGATTTTTCGCTCTTGCGACCCTGAAAAAACACCAATACCAATATGGTATAAAACAGTTAACAAACATAATCAATAACACACATTAACAGCACAGTTACGCATCCATTGCGTGGACACAGTCAGTGGCAATTTTTGCCCATCAGTCTGGGTTCTTACGACTTACTTGGCCCCAAGAATTCTATTTTAACGAAGATGAAAACATCTTGATTGTAAATAAAAAACGGTTACTAGCTACCAAACTAGAATTACCTGTGCCATGGGTATCCAAGCATGGGTATCTATGGGTATCCCTCTGGAATACAGGCGTGAGTTTATACAATGTAAAGTCCAAAAGGTGCTTATACTTAAGTGGCAACAGATTTTATCTTAAGACTACAGGAACACAATAAAAACATTAAAAAATTCCGCAAAGTAACGCCTGATTCCATACAATACACAATACAAATTACGCACAGGTAGCAATTGAGGTAGAAGCGTATATCCATTTCAAGTGCTGTAAACGTTGAGGTTAAATTTAGCAACAAGAGAGTCAAAAGTTTCTTCTTGGCAACATATAGCTCGTTTTGCTTGTTCCTGCCGTTCTGTGACCAATAATGCACGGCCCGATTCGAGGGCAGTATCGGTAGTCGTGGCATTATTGGCAAGGAGAACGGAGCTTTCTGGAACGATTACGCCGAGTACCTAAGAGCGCTCGAGTTTTGGACGTGTCTTAATGTTAAGAGGAAAGGAGAGAGCTGAATATATATCTGGCGTTGCCCTTAGTCGTAAATTCTAAGATGTTTGATTATTATAGGAAAACCCGGGATATTTTATATATATTCGTTGTTATCCTGTATTTAGAACATAGTTAGGCAAAAATAGTATGGTGAAAAGTTCGTGACTTTCGTGGCCAATTTTTTTTATCAAAAACTAAAGACCCATAGTTTTTTATAAAAACGAGATTCTTCTAAAGCACTCCTCAGAGGCAGCTTATACAATATGTGGTTACGTCTTTTCCTTCCTAAGTTTGTACATTTCAGAAGTAGCAATATCACTTATGTGGTGAAGGAAAGGATCGTGAGGTATGTAAATACATCATACACTAGGTAGGATACCTGATGTATTTACATACCTCAGTGCTTGCTACGTACAATTGCTGAACTATGTGGCTAAGTGCGATAATCTCAGCTCTAACTAGAATTACATCTTTTCCTTGTAAAATATCCGGCACAGACTATTTGATAGGCTTATATCGAGTGTTTTAAGGAATCGTGTTTTTATAAGTATGACCTTAAGAACATGAACATTTTAATATGTCTGAAATTACCGTAACTTTATTATGTAGTGACATCTCAGATCTGCAAGTATACTCATGCCCTTACTATAATTAAATATTATGTTAGAATGTGTAAGTGTGAGGGATCCCAGGGAAAAAGCAGCCTTAATGTCTAGCTGGCGCTGCTCCCGCACCTGACGTAGAGTCTGGTGAGTTGGCCTAGAGCTCCAATATAACTTAGCTACAGGGCAGTCTACCTTTATTCCTGGCATAAAGAGCTGAGCAAGCAGCCTTAACCTCTGGCTGGCGCTGCTCCCCGACCGGAAGGAGGGTCTGGGAGTTGGCCTGTGTTCCTGCCAACCTAGAGCTTAAATATAACTCAGCTACAGAGAGTCTACCTTTATTCTTGGCAACATAGAGCTTAAATTGTAAAAAGTTAAATGAGAGCGAGTATGGTCGGTCAGAGATGAGTGAGCTACTGATGACAAACAGTATGCAGGTGAAAATTGCGAAAGCGATGAAGTGACGGAAAAACAAAGAAAACATTATTTCTATGGAATAGCGCATGAATGGCTAGTGTTTTTTCGAAGCGATGGAACCGTTCCAGATGCGAAAAAATAAACACAAAACATTGCAGCATGCGATCGTTGGGTACTATTCCATATTGTTACACAATCGACGAGCTGTAGTGCTATGCGGCGCTGTGTCGCGCGTGACGTCACGCGCACTCCCGGGAGCTATTTTCGTTCTCGTCGTCAGACCGACCACTAGTTTGTTATCATTCGGTTTATTTCTTCCTGTTTCTCATCTCGCGCTGCTCTTGGCACTGGCATTGAGCAACCCGATGATCGATATTTTTGAGGACTCTGCTTCCTACCTGGCATCGGCGGTCATGCGATCTCACAAATTAATGCTTTCTGATAAGCCTTGGAACTTAGTGATTAATTAGGTGTATTCTCTGGTGTTTTCTGCTGGGGCGCGAAAAAAGAAACAATTAATTGAAATAAACTTGATCCAGAATGTTGGTTACTGGGCTGTAGCCAAGAGTTTATGTTAATCGGGCATTATGAAAACATTTTCGGCATCGCATATACTTTGGCAAATTTTATATTGTCGGTCGTCTGCCAGTGCGCGCGCGCCGCCGAACAGTTGTTTTTAATCGCTCGTGCACTGCGCGTCTTCGGAAGAAAGTTTGTGTAACAGTGAGTGTAGACTGTCCATTTCACCCCGTGTAATTATTAGTTATTTTCGTTCATCGCGTAAGTTTCTTATGTAATTGATATGTATGTTGATTGTGCAGTGCCGTTTATTACCATTGTGTGTTACAAAACCTATTATAATCAATTGATAAATTCTTCGTTAAACAGAATTTTGGCACGGTTCCTTATCTCATGTATACTTTGATATATTTAATGCATCAAAAAACCTGTATTTCAGTGACGTGAAATCTGAATAATCTTGTGCCAGCAATAATAGTTATTACTTTACCCGTTATTAATTAAGAAGTCATGTATAAATACGTTTTGCCCAAGACAAACATGTAATCTGTAAAAGTATAAATATTTTTCTAACTAGACAAATTTTTGAAAAATTGCTCTTCTCCAATCAATCATACCATTAACATAATGCAATTTTGCGTGGATATATTTCTCTAGCCATATCCGCCGTCGTTGTACTAAGATGGGAACATGATCAAGAATGTAAAAAGTGTCAGAATAAAATTGGCTCTGAAACAACTTCACTGTAGCTTTTCGTCTGCTGAGCACTTGGATTACAGTAATACGGAATACGAAATCCAACCCCGGATCTATCCGTCATGCGGCATTTCAAGTAGGTACCAAATTACTATGTTTATAAAAAAACTTACGCCTGTATGCACAAGCAGAGAGATTTGGTCACTTACCACAAACAAAATCTTTAAAAAAGTAGTATCACTTAAAGCGCTTAGCATCCAACTCGTCATTATAAATTTTATCAAATGTGTAATAACATACCATAAGCCCCACCCAGTGTTTTTGAACGTTTTTCTTGGCTCGTCCTCAATATCCAGCTTTCAATTGGTCAGGGTCGGGAAAGACGTAGAACGAATTCGAAGCTGTCAATTCAGAAGAAATCAATCAGCCCGTGCTCGTTCACTGCTGGACATAGGTCTCCCCCATGGCACGCGACTTCTTCCAGTCCTCAGCAATCTGCCTCAGATCGTTGCGTCTGCCCAGTGAGCTGGGGAGCATAGTACGTTGCGTTTGCCCGTTCGTAGTCTCCACTCGAGAACCTTTGCACCCCATCTACCAGGCACTAGAGTCTGATAGTTTTTCAATAGAATAATGTAAGCATGACAATATAATTATGTAACTTAACATTTACATACTGCTGGCACATACATTGCTTCTGGCCCCACACCAGGATACCCTGTGCCGTTTGAACCAGACATCACAAACACGTAAACATCCATGTCATTTGCCTTTATTTGGTAGTCTACAAGGAATAGCAGTACAATGTTATTCAATAGCATTAACTGTGAAAATTACATAGACATCTCTCGCAAAGAAGATCAAATCACACGCGGCGCCGAGTTGAGTTGCACTGGTTATACCATTGATATGCGATTGGTTATACGACTAATGTTAATGAAACAACCACCTTAGCGACCTGATATTGCTCACTTTTATAGACTCGACCCCAGAGCTGTATTCCCGTACATTCTGCAGGAACATCCTCGTGGTGCAGAGCGAGTGCGAGCGGCAGGAGTCGTGGGAGGCGATCGGCGCGCGCCTCATCCGCCGCCTCTCCATGCGGCCCACCGCCGAGGAACTCGTCGAGAGGAACATACTCAAAAGTACGTACAGTGCTACACAAGAAATAAGTCTCGCGGATGTACCTCCGCAGATGACCAAATTTTGGATGTGCGGCAAGTCGACCGGATTGGATCGACCAATCAGATAGTTTCATTTTATGGCAAGCGCGCCTTTGATTCAACGTCATCGATGCAGGTGACTATTAGTTTGGCAGTATTAGCGTGACCAAAGAGGTAGCACTACTGCGGCAATCAATTCTGCACCTTAACCGTATCGGTTAAAGATCATGTTGAATGTACTAATAGCTTCGGGTACTTTCGTTACACTTCTTCCTAGTCTGCGCGAACGTAGATTCCCGAAGGGACTTTTATGATGTGTAGTACTGTACACACATGTCGACGTCACCATGGCGTTTCGGATCACTATGCGTGTTACGTGAGCTTTTTATGAGAACAAGACCTAGATGTCTGTTGAAGATAATTCACGAAAGCAGACAATAGTAATAAACTCTCAGTGTCCTCGGTTTGCAAATAAAATGTACGTTTTTATTAGCCCAACGGGAGAAGGCATGAGTTTGCTTTAATGCGAGTGTTGAATTTCCAACTAAACACATAGAAATGTGCCAATTTTTCTGCCAAAGAAATTAAAATTATGTAGTTAGTTTATCAGTATAAACAGACTCATACTCATACAGACATCTAAAATAAGCTCAAAACACTGACATCGCTACTATTTCTCTGTATTTCGATATCGTTATTTTATTCCGGTATTTACCGTTTCCGACTTCCCAGCCGAAACCTTGAGGCTGCATTAACGTCGGGCATGCTGTCTCACTCGTACAACCTAATATTTTTAATGATTGTAAAAATATTATGTGCGTTTGATAAATAATAGTAATAAATGGGGTCTGAGGGTTTGATTTTGGATACAAATGCATGTCTCATACTCATAATTTTAAAGTCTAAATTATTTTATGTTCACTAACAAAGGTTAAGCTTATACTCATACCTATCGATCATTGGTCTGAAATAAACGTGGGTTTATTTTAGTACGTAATTTTAGTACGTTTTTGTTTAAAGAAGAGTTATTTCCAATAATTATTAATATTAGTATCAAAATTTCCGAATCAAAAATATTTAAGAAACCTTGAATGTCCATACTTTTATTATCTATCAAAACCTCAGACCACATTTACCTAAATTATACACATTTTTTAATTTTAATCATTAAAAATGTTAGATTGTTGGAACGAGACGGCATGCCAGACGGTACAGCCTTGGAGGTTCTTTAGCCAGTTCTATGTGAAACATAGAATAGATAAGATAAGAATATTCTTTATTGTACACCAGAGAGGTCATTTAATAATTTGCATGCACCATTACAAAAAGGTAACATTGTAAAGCAAACATTGCGGTGATCCCCACACTAGGCCTAGCCTGTGTCGTGGAGATCAGTAGCGTGATTTCCAATTTTCTTATTAGAACCGTTGACCAATGACGTATACGTATATCTATAATATAAAAATGAATCGCTGAATGTGTTGGTAAGCGCAAATCTCGAGAGCAGATGAACCGATTTAGCTAATTCTTTTTTTTAAATATTCCTTGAAGTACGAGAATGGTTCTTACGGAGAGAAAAATAAGCTGCTAGGCGGTACGAAGTTCTCTGGGTCAGCTAGTAATATATAAAACTTAACTTATAGCCATAGAATACATTGATTCCCGTTCCTCAGGTCAATCGCCCGCTGAGGAGAAGAAGCAGAAGGAAGAGAAGAAACGCTACCTGCTCCGCAAACTGAGCTTCCGGCCCACCGTCGACGAGCTCAAGGAGAAGAAAATTATACGGTTCAGCGACTACATTGAAGTCACGCAGGTGTGTGTTCTTTTTATTAAATAAAATTAAAATTCAACTGAAACATAAATACAAATTAACTAATAAAATAATAATAATAATTCGCTATGCTGCCGTGCAGTCCCTAGAACGCAGTAAGTGCAAAAAGGCGGTTCCGAGAAAAACGCAAATAACTTTTTGAAGCCATTTTTTAGTTATTTCTAATGTTTTAAGGTAGATATTTTTGATTGCCACAAGTACTCACTGACAACAAAAATTGACTATACGAAAAAAATATTAATTTAGTACATTAGATTCAAAATAAATAAGATTTTTACAAAATCAGGTCTGTTACTGCACGCAAAAAGTACACATAAACTCATTAAAATGCAGTAAAAATACGTCATACATTGTAATTGGCATCTCAAACTATTTCTTGTGCAGTATGTGATACCTTGCTTGCTACTGGTCTAAAGAAAGACGAATTTGCAAATAATCTATTTTAAAGTTTCAGATGTTAATAACTTAGTAACTGTTAGCTTTTGAAGAAACATAATTTGAAATAAATATTGCCTGATTCTTAACTAAATGTAATTATCTCACATTGTTTAGCTAAATTAAAACTAGTATAACTTATTTACAGGTATATGTGACGAGGAATCACTTATGTATGAATATGACGTTGTTACTGACAATAATTTAAAGATTATTTTACTATTACGTCATTTTAAGTAATTTTATTTTATACTTTAAATAAATAATGCAAGAAAAGTCGTTATTGAAGCAAAATTTTTATCAAAATATAAAAATAGAAACTGAAACAGTGATTTCTAACGAATATTCTCATTACAGAAAACAATCTAAATAGCAAAAAATCATTATATATACTTACAACTTTAACGGCATTATCTTGATACAAGTACTCAGTATTGTCATAGCACAAAATCTTTAGTTTAGCTTAGGAACTGACACGAGACTTGTTTAAACTTAGGTATGGAAAAACAATTCAAATTAATTTCATTTCAACGTATAGAATTTTTATTCTATTTGCTGAATGTCAATGTACAATGTAAAAGGCTGGCCGTGGAGAAAAAGGCAGCGGAAAAAAGAACTCAACTCTGACCATCTCTTATGTCTCTTACTGCGTTTTAGGGCCTGCACGGCAGTATAGACATTTAAAAAACTTATTTAGAGGCTAAAAATTTCACCCATGCCGGGATTCGAACCCGCAACCTCTGGCTATCCGTACCAGCGCTCTACCAATTGAGCCAATGGGCGACTCACGGCATCAGTGAAATTTCGAACCTCTTTACAATATTCTCTGTATTACGTACAGGCAGCGACATCTGACTTAAGCAAATTGCATTACTTACAGCCCCGACTACCTACTTTGCAGTTAGGTTTAACATCGGAACGATATCACTGTACCCACATGATTACACTATTTTTATTTTTAATGCACTAACCCGTGCTAAGGAACAAATTTAAAAAACCTATTTAGAGGCTAAAAATTTCACCCATGCCGGGATTCGAACCCGCAACCTCTGGCTATCCGTACCAGCGCTCTACCAATTGAGCCAATGGGCGACTCACGGCATCAGTGAAATTTCGAACCTCTTTACAATATTCTCTGTATTACGTACAGGCAGCGACATCTGACTTAAGCAAATTGCATTACTTACAGCCCCGACTACCTACTTTGCAGTTAGGTTTAACATCGGAACGATATCACTGTACCCACATGATTACACTATTTTTATTTTTAATGCACTAACCCGTGCTAAGGAACAAATTTAAAAAACCTATTTAGAGGCTAAAAATTTCACCCATGCCGGGATTCGAACCCGCAACCTCTGGCTATCCGTACCAGCGCTCTACCAATTGAGCCAATGGGTGACTCACGGCATCAGTGAAATTTCGAACCTCTTTACAATATTCTCTGTATCAGATGTCGCTGCCTGTACGTAATACAGAGAATATTGTAAAGAGGTTCGAAATTTCACTGATGCCGTGAGTCGCCCATTGGCTCAATTGGTAGAGCGCTGGTACGGATAGCCAGAGGTTGCGGGTTCGAATCCCGGCATGGGTGAAATTTTTAGCCTCTAAATAGGTTTTTTAAATTTGTTCCTTAGCACGGGTTAGTGCATTAAAAATAAAAATAGTGTAATCATGTGGGTACAGTGATATCGTTCCGATGTTAAACCTAACTGCAAAGTAGGTAGTCGGGGCTGTAAGTAATGCAATTTGCTTAAGTCAGATGTCGCTGCCTGTACGTAATACAGAGAATATTGTAAAGAGGTTCGAAATTTCACTGATGCCGTGAGTCGCCCATTGGCTCAATTGGTAGAGCGCTGGTACGGATAGCCAGAGGTTGCGGGTTCGAATCCCGGCATGGGTGAAATTTTTAGCCTCTAAATAGGTTTTTTAAATTTGTTCCTTAGCACGGGTTAGTGCATTAAAAATAAAAATAGTGTAGTATAGACATTGTCAATTGATTGAAGAGCAATCCACATAATTATATAAATGTTAATATAGGATTTCTTAAAAGTGACTCCGCGCCGTTTTACTAATAATAATAATTACTTTTACACAACACAATAATTTGCCTGGGCCTTAATTATGTAACTTTTAACGTATACAACTGCGTGCGAAAGCTTAATGTTTATTAAGCTCTGCCGCATAGATTTGAGGCGTAACATGTATTACATATAGTTGATACCGCATTAAGTGAATATCTGAGACATGACAGTGATATTGAGACACAATTGTACGACAAAGTCGAGTAGATATTTTGTTTTGTACACAGATCTATACGTTAAAAGTTAAATAATCAAGCCGCAGGTTACAAAGTAGGATACCCTGTGCTACGGCACCCAGACCATATGTACGGATTAAATACGGCAGCCTCGATTGTGAATCAAACCCACGACCTCTATTTTGGTAGTCAGACATGTTACCAAAAGACTAACGAGGCTGTCGCAGTAGATAGAATTATATTGAGCACACTTTATTGCACCACCAATAGAATTATTATATAGTAGAACAGTAAAAAGAATACTATTAAACAGTACAAAGGCAAACTTAATGCTAACAGCATTATCATCCAATTAACCATGGTATTTTTGGACTAGAAATATGTATTGTGTGCTTGTATGAGTAAAGTTTTTTGATGAAACTGTACGTTGTACGTTGAAACTGTATGGCTGAATCTGTGCGTTTCCCCTTAGGCGCACGATTACGACCGGCGCGCGGACAAGCCGTGGACGCGACTGACCCCGCGCGACAAGGCCGCCATCCGCCGCGAGCTCAACGAATTCAAGAGCTCCGAGATGGCCGTTCACGAGGACAGCAAGCACCTCACCAGGTTAGTTGCCTGGACAAGCTCGCGCAACCCCGTTTTTCCCTTGCCCGGACCTGCTCACCCAAACCTGACTTTGTCTAGCCCGGCCCAGCTCATCTAACCCTGACTTTCCTTGCCCGAACCAAGTCACCCACCCCACCATATCCTTACCCGGGACCGGGTCACTCCACACCGCATTGCCCTTTTCCAGGACCACCTCATCAGAACAGTCCACTTCCACTTATCCTTGCCTGGAACCATGTCACATTTTCATATCATTGACGCCTAGAACCTTAATATGACTAGACGACCTCGGTGGCGCAGAGGTTTGGCACGCTGACTGCAAAACCAAAGGTCTCGGGTTCGATCCCCGGCGGGGTCAAACTAGGAAACGAACTTTTCTAGTTTGTCTCGGGTCTTGCATGTTATCTATGTATTTATTGTATTAAATCTAACGTCGAGTTAGCACCTATAACACAAGTCATTTAGTTGTACTTAGTATAGGGCTAACGAGATCTGTGTAATATGTCCATGAATATTTATTATTGTTTATATTATCCAAGACCAGATCAGTGCCATCTTACTAGGTTAGAGTCTTAACTGGGATCTATCTATATCACCTATTACCAGACCCGACCACTTGCCATACTCTTGTTAGAGACCAATTTCGTTCACGTCGCCTTTCCTGGTCTAGGTCCACCATACCGGGTCAGTCCATCCCGCCTTACTCTTCTCCAGAACCACAGCACATCCATACACGCAGTCCACCCGACTTTAGCCCTTTTGTCCTTTTCTAGCTATTGGTCTTGAGTCGATTGTAGCAAATTGATGATATGTCTTAGTAAAGTGGTTTATAGTTCCGGGTTTCATCTATTCATAATTTAAGACAGTCATGTCCAACTTCATAAATATAAATACACTTTATCACAATGCTCTCGATGAAACAAGCCACTTCTACCTCATGAAATAATATCCCATAAATAACGTAATACGTTTGTATTGATAATAATTACAATGAGCGTCCAGTATGAGTGGGAGTAATATAACTTTAACACAACACAATTGATTTTCCTAGCCCCCAAATATGATACCCTGTGCTGTGGTAAACAGGCAAGGTTGACATAGAAATACACCCAGGTTGGGGCTATTTGTACAAATGGGAATCGAACACATCCAAACCCAACTTCCAACCATCCAAGTTCCAGTAACACAAGTGGGTGTCTGTCGGCAGGTTCCATCGGCCATGACGGCTGTGCCTCGCACCCGGGCAGGATTCACTAGAGAGCGCGCGCAGCGCGTGAGGCGCGCCTGACGCTGCATCTTCCCTCTACGAGCCGACGAGGCCGCACTGTGATCATTAAATGTTATCATAATTGACTTCTTCCATTCTACGGAGGATTCATATGCAATAACTTAACAGTAACCGATTCGGTAAAGTGTTGATGATTCTAAATTTGCGTTATGCCGCCATTGTTCGACGTTATAGTTCTGTTTCGTATTTGCGGACCGTGAGTGCAATCTTGTTTTATAATTTACCTAAATGTCGTATCGTAGTTATCGCCGAGTACAATTTTATTATTATCGATATCGTTTAAAATTAAGTTAACGTATTCTAAGCGTACCTATACATTCTTTGAATTGACCTTCGCGAAAGGTTAGTGATACTGATATGTGTTGGAGATTATTAGCTTGAGCTCCGCGACTGTGGAACGCGGGAGGCGCCGTGTCCCATCGATGGATGATGCAATTGTGATTTTCTTATATTGCTAGCGTTTAACTTTTGTAGTCATTAAGCTAGAAAATCATTTTTAATATTATTGTATTTATTTCACAAATAAATTCTTGTACTTTGGTCACAATTTCAATAACCATTTAAGTATTACGTATCTTTTTTAGGTTGATTTCGAACCTGTGTGAATACACTACACGTATGCATATTGAACTAACACAACATTTCTGTGTAAACAAATATAACGTGTCGACTAAATTCGTCGACAAAATAAATTGAAATCAACATACATATAGGCAATACAGTAAAAACGGTGTTATATCAAAATCGCGATTCCAAGATTTCACAGCACTTTCACAGCTTATCTTTGTATTTCCTTTGGTGGTTCTGTGATGTAATTTCGTAGCGCGGCGACGAATCTCTAGTCTGTGGTTGGAGTGCTTCCAAACAACGTGCAGAGTTCCAATAAATACTTAAATAGATAGACAGAATATAATCGTTCTTACGTCCTACACTCTTTCAAATCTTTCACAACCAAACTTACCTACCTAAGTACGTTTATCTATTCTAATAAATTTGTCTGATATAACACCTCACATGAGCAAAATAATGTCAAATTGAAGTTGAAGTCTAATTTCGCGTTAGTTTTATGCTCAAAATGTGTGACATTGAACTTGTTATCATGTGTACTTGTTTTGGAAACTTTAGTAAAAAAATAAATTAAATTAACTCAGATTTTATGGTTATTTAGGGAATGCATGATTAGTTTGGTTACCGGGCCCCGTAGTCCAATATTGGCCCCTTATATTCCAATTATATTACTCCAAGACTTCTTTCGAAAGTGTCACGGATTAGCTGTAGGATCGTAGATATCAAATATCTTATAGGAAGCTATTGTTTGTGCTCACTAACTGCTTCTGTAATCGGTTTCAAGTACAGGGAGAGACATGGTAAAACGCACTGTTCACTGTTGTGTATTACGAAGGAATTATTTTGAGTTTAATGTACAATGATATGGATAGATAGCTTTACTATATTCATCCTATACGACACTAGCAACCTCAAGGGGAACAACTTGTTGAACCATCTTGTCGCTCTAGGCTAGACTAGTACTACTATGTAAGTCACACGAAAATAACGAAACTCTTATCGTAAGCTGATGAAGCTCTAGCTGTTTTGTGAGGAAAACACGCCTTCTGAGATTACATTTTTGTATTATTGTATTATGAGTGTGATCATAAATACCTATAAATTATTTGAAAATTAATTCAATGGCCAGCATTATTAGTGCTGCATTAAATACATAGTTTGATTGAAGAAACTAGATTTATTTAATGAATGAAATCGTTTCTGTGAGTATCATAAACATTTGTACGTTACGTAACTGGTATAGATAGGGTGTTTAATAAATTACCTTTGTAAAAGCAATTGTCATTGTTCAGTAGCGGTGCCATTATTGTCAAAAACTTTTTCAAAATAATTAAAGTATTGCGACGTTTCATAAGGTTTTAATGTGATTGTCATATAGTTTTCGTTTCAGTGGGACGTCGCCAAGGCGTATATATCGGGTAGTTTAGTTATGTTTACACTTATATGGTTAGACAGTGCATAACGATACTGTTAAGGGAGCTATGATAACAAGCTGCAAAATTATGATAATAAAATGATGGTTATTCTTGAGACCATTCCATTATAGAGAAAAGTCGAAGCCAAATGACGACTTATTTTTCTAAACAATTTTGTTAGTTTTGCAATTTTAAGGTAAAGTGTAGAAGTTTATCGATATTATTATATTTGATAAGAGATTCAGAATTTCCAAAGATATAAGGCTCAACTAAATTCTTTTAGCTAGCTTACACATTGCCATGGTTAATGAAACAACCGCATTGAAATTACATTGGAGTATCACAAGAACTGTACATATTTGTTAATACTTGCGTACTTTTAGTTATTGATATCGTTTACCTAGAGTGTTGTGATATATTTTTGCTTATTCGATGTTTCACGCAAAGTCACGAAAGAAAGCAGGTAAATTGCGATTCTGCAAGGTAGGGAGGAATTGTTCAAGACCGTACATAAATACTGTTGTTTCTAGTTTGACGTTTCGCAGGATAAAGCAATATTTTTACAGAATCAGCTTATCTTACTACGTGATTTTGGTCATGGTGCTACATTCTTGTAGCACGCGAAAGACATTTTAATTAACCTAAAACCCATGTGTGTATTTATACCAGCAAGTTTTATTTGTTTTGACATGTTCGGTTTGGGAAACGTAATTATTATAACTTACCTTACAACTAATTAAACATGGCAAGTTAACTTATGTATCATATAATAGTGAAAAAAGCAATTATATTGATAATCATTATGTAAATATTTTTATTATGTAAATTATGGGGAATCTCTTTTAATTTCGATAAATATCGAGCGACTTTATGTGCTATTACGAGTATTGCTATCCGATGTAATCTGTTTACTGTTGCTTTTATTTTGTATGTGTAAATTATCAATGACATGTTGAAGTAAGTATATTTTATGATAGCCATAATTTCTTGTTTTGTATAAGTCTGTAAATATCATGATTATACATTAAGTTTTATAACAAAGTCGTTTGTCTCAAGAACCCAAGAAGAACCTACATATTCGTTACTACAATAAACAAGAAGTGGCTACCGAAGTTCGGCAAGTCACCTTCTCTAAAAAGATCAGAGGTATTAAAACTAAACTACATTGAGAGCTTTGTCAGGCGGCCAATTTATCCGATCCAACAATGATAATGTCTTTCCATTCATGTATTGTGATCTACAACGGTGCCGTCGCCTTCGCGTTAACAATCGTGTTTCTACGGAATAGGTAATGAAATATTAATGAAGGCTTTGACCCGGGAGGCTGCGTTGACTTTCGATGGCGCTAGCTTATGGCCGCGCGGCCGGGTCGGGAGAAAGTTAACCGTTGTGCGTGCGTGCCCGTTACCGGCGCTGGTTCGGCTCGGCTCAGTCCGCTGCGGCCATGCCGCGAGCTTGCGCGTCCGCTGCACTCGCGCCCACACGCGCACGCCATGTAAACATTCCTCTAAACACTGAATTACTTCAATCGTAACAGGGCCTGGGTTTCACCCCTAAGTGAGTGTGCAAGTGGCGGACCGGTTTGCCCCGCGAGGGGAAGTGCAAAGGTGCGTGGAGTGCAACGTCCTGGACAAAGGATAAGTGCGATGACGTTCTCTGGAAACATGAAGGAAAGCAAAACGAAACCAGCGAAAAACGCCTGGGAGTCAGAGGTGAGAGTTAGCGATTTCTATTTATGTATTATCGTACATTGTGAAATTTTTACATATGTTTTTGTTCATCGCAATCGCGGGGAATCAAACAGCTGAATGGGATTGACGGTTAAGTTTTCAATGATGATTTCTCACGCTGTTTGCCGGTGAAACCAAACCGTGGATGTATGTAGATGTGGGTAAGTATATCGTGGGTAGGTACAGCACGCCCGCCAAATGGTTGTAGAAGGCGTGAATGTAAACTTTAGCTTTTAGCTGTTTGATTATACTTTTAAATATAACATTAATACTCTTTATTGCACACCATACATTATTTCCTTATTTTCCTCATAGCCACAATTTATTTTGAGAAGTCCCCTAAGTATTCATGCATCGGAGCACTTTATGACCATACCTTCTTAGGGTTCCGTACCCAAAGGGTGAAGGGTGGATCCAATCAATGTGCCTATGAAGTCTGTCCCTGACCTATATGCTTTTTCTCTTTAACCTTAGTACATGGTTTGTTGTTGTCGTATAATATGCGAATTGATTGATAAATTATAATAAGTAAAATAAGCAAGAACCGTGATATTTAAAATTTAAGTAATTTTATTTCTATGGTGGTACGGAACCCTCGGCGTGCGATTACTACTTGTACATAGTTATTTTTTTTATATTCGTATGCTATAAAAATATTCCCTAGTACGTAGGTAATAGTCGCTGGGTAAACCACATTCCAACTTTGTTGTAGCATAACTCAGGAAGTTAAAAACTAAACCGGTCAACGATAAGGGTTCCGTCGTTTCTGTGGTCGTGTGACTTCCTGCATTTCTAAGCTCAGGACGATCAATCAGATGTAAATATCTTGATTGAAAGCTCTAATCGAACAGTTTCTCCGATTGGTTATAAGCCCATTAAATTCATTTGCTAAGCGACCATTACTAAACTCAATTTTCACGGCACGGCGCATTCAGAAGGAAACTTGACTTTCAGAAGTTTACCTTCTATTGTCTTAACTAAACGATATGACGACAACAGAGCAGAGTTACGGTGCCCAGATGCGAAGTTAACACGGCGAATTAGATGGTCAGATTCCGTTATGATTCATCCTCTTTGTTATTTAAAAACTATTTTAGTTATTTATTTTATAGTATTTTCTAAGGTTAACACGAGCAGTAGACATAATTCGTTTATTTAGATGACATCCGGTCATCCGGGACTACGGCACTTGAAAAAGTGCCGAAACGTCTTAAAATTGTAAATATGTAATAAACGAGCATTAATCCGTATAAAAACAGTTTTAATTCTTTATTTTAATTTATTGCTTTATTGCAGTAACTACAATATGTACAAGGGCGTGTTTTATGCCAGACGCATTCTCTTCCAGCAAACCTTTGGTGTTGAAGAGACTGGCAAGGGGTAGTGCAGGAAAAAAAAGGTGAAATACAAAAACTTACATAAACATAGGGAGATACAGTAAGACCTACAGGGCAAGGGGAGGGGCGCTGAATAATAAAAATTATGATTAACGTACACAAACGATAATACATAGATCATATTCTATGATCTAAGGATTTGCCTTACATAAACATAGGGAGATACAGTAAGACCTACAGGGCAAGGGGAGGGGGGCTGAATAATAAAAATTATGATTAACGTACACAAACGATAATACATAGATCATATTCTATGATCTGAGGATTTGCCGAACTCTAAAACATTGCAAGACTGAGAGATATTTTGTACCGCATGTATTGGACTGTCCTTGTGTGTTGATATTTATGTCTTACAGCCTGCTCGTGGTTTGCCTCTCACTTCTATTCGTAAGTATCTGCCCTATTCGGATTAGGATGCAGAAAAACAAACATGGTAGTGTGTAGAGCCTTTGCTTCTAAATGTAGAGAACATTTGGGTCTTCAAGAATGTTATAGATATCTTTATACTTTTTACGATACCGCATCTCTCTATTCGGCCATAATTACCTTATCCAGTCAAAGATTGCGAACAATAGTTATAAAAGTCTAGCTCATTCCACAAGAGTGTTCAATGTCTTTTTGCTTTACCGTTACCTAAATAAAGGTGCAGTTTTTCGGCGCCCGCCTCTTGTAATATAGAGGTAAAATGGAATCGGTCATCCGCGAAGAGTGACAAGATGCGAAGTGTGTCACTAGTGGCTAACGGGGCAGTTGTTAGCATCTAACGTCTCACTGGGCTACCTGACCTGACTGATCCGGGTCGACGGACTACTAAAGCGAGCCCTAAAGGGTTTATAATGATGGAATGACAATTGGCTTACCGCCGCCGCGCGTCGTAACTTCGTTGCTTTATCGACCATTTCATCCTCTTCTAGGTCCTTTTGCTGAGTACTTTAGCCGCCAATTTCCGGTCCTCATTTTACAATCATTTAGAAATAAAACGTGCGGTGTGTCCGTGCGGTGAGGATTAAGATGATCTGTGAGAGAATGTCCTACAGTAAGACGTATAGGTTGTTTAAATATATGTATATGACTATGTATAGCACTGATCAATATGACATCCGAGTCGACCAGTTAGTTTCAAAACGTTCTTGAAATTGGTGTATCTGTGGTCTAGAGCGGACCGGAGCAATGAAACTTCTAGATATCTGATATCGGGTTACTATATGTCTCAGTTGGCTTCGTTACAGTCTGCTGATTCAATAAATTATTATTATGCTGTGGGATTTGGTCCGTGGATTCGCCAGTCTCGACTGTCCACCACTGCTCGACCGTGAAGTGGACAGAGCTCATTTAGGATCAAGCAAACACGCTGTCTTGTTACGACCATAAAAGCGATGTGAAAAACGTTGATTATCCAGTTTTATGAATGCCCCTGTCATAAACGGTACGAAATAAATTTAATAAAGTCTTTAAACGCAACCACGACATTATATTATAACATCATCTTGAGAGACATCTCGTGATATTATTTTATGAAATCCATTTTCATTAGTGTCAGTTATATTACTCAATGAAATTGTTGTTGGTCGTGCCGTGCGTGATTGCGCTTACGAAGTTTCCAACATTCTTCTCAAAGATGAGTTCCCATTTTAACTTTGACTTTTGATCTTCGAGTATCTAATAAAACCGTTATTGAAAACTAGGCAGGCTACAATTAAAGATTTTTACATCTTTCGTGTATGCAAATTTGCCGTTAAATTGTTTTGCATTATTTTGCCAGGCAGAACAACGCCAAATAAGAAAGTTTAGAAATCGTTAACAATAAACCATCACCAAACTAACCAATGAATGAAAAAAACAAATGTGATAAGTATACTTAACCATGTATAAAATGCCGGTACTTATAATGAGTATCTCTGCTTATGTTCTTCAGCGACTGAATATAAACGGGTAGTCAGTGATTCTAAAGGTATACCTACTTTAAGCTACCTATAAAACTATAAAACCCAAGGCTCTGAACCGAAAAGTAAGGACCGAGACCATGTAGGGTATGCAGTTTTAAAATTGTAACGACTCCTAATTAGCTTGGTTTCTTGAGTTGACAAAAATAAAACAACTTTCACGCAGCTTCGCCGGACTGATATCTCTGCTTTCATTGCCGACTGTCGATCGGTAATGAAGAAGAAAGAGTTTGCGTCTCCGCCACTGCACTGAGTGATATGATAATATACCGCCAAAACAGTAAAAAACAAAACGTTTAATACTACAATAAACTAGCTAGATAAAAAAAGACTTAGGACTGTCTGTTTTTTCCGTAGCTATATTGACAGTATTTACTGGTTTACTTACATAATTATTTTTCAAACGAGCTCTGCGCTTGGATAAAGCTTTTTTTTCAAATACCGGTAGCTTCATTCCGACTAAATACTTCCTCGAGTCTAGAGCGGTTAGAAAAGATTTTTTGAGTTCTTAAAACTAGAGCCCTCTGGCGCTCGCTATATCTTCACCGTAGAATTTTGAACACAATTTAAAACATTAAAAAGGTGATCAAGTACACTTTAAACAACTTAAAACACGTCTTCTTGTAGTGCTATCGGATGTCGGCTAACATTGTGGCCACTGTGGCCCGTGATGTGGCGGCTCGAAACAATGACATGCTGTACCTGATACAGAGTTCATACTAGGTAAGCCCAGCTGTAAAAGAAAAAGCTGAGCCTGTACATTAAAAACAATGCCTATCAGCTCTCTTGCCTGGTGAACGGGTCAATCAGTCGACTCTATCACTGTGACCGACACCGCCCGACACTAACCACTCTCGCTGTAGGAGCGATGTTTACGTTAAATTAGCGGTTGCAGCATAAGCTGTTATCCGAGATTTAACTCGTGAGGAATGAAAGTGAGGGCATAAGCATTGTTAGAGATCTTAGAAACCCGAGCGAAAATGCTTCGGGCCATACAGCTTTGTTCGCTCGCGGCTTTCAGCAAAAACGTGAGCCGATGTAGGTCGCTCACGGCAAGTGCACGCTCCGCGTTGCAACCTAAGAATTTACAATTTACTGCAACGCAACGTCGCGTCAGCCCGCGTCTCCGCTCCTAAGTCAATCACAGGCAAACTTAATTAAAATTTATATCGTTCTTTATGTCTCTCTACGTTTAATGAATAAGTATGCCGCAAAATCACATGCATTTAATTGAGGAAACAAATCAATTAAGGCCAAGCCTAAGTAATCTCACCAATTATGAGTTCGGCATATGGGTCTGTAATTAGCAACTAACAATGACAAATGCGTAAGAAATTGCTAAACGTAAGCATCGTTTATACTTTTTGCTTTCAACATCGACAAATTGTTTTTGTACCGTCACGTCTATTCAGTAAGAACACGCAGAGGCAAGCGTGGCCTTCGCATATTCCTCACGGGGCTTGTGAAAAGGAGTTTGCTTCAAAATGCTTCGAAATGTTCTTTGTTCTGGTGTCGGTGCTGTTTGTGGAGGCAAATGCCACTTGTGCCAAAATGTCACGCTCTTGTGGCCGCTATTGTGCGTCAAATGTTTTGTTTGGATTCCCGTATAGGTACCTACTTAAACGACTCACATTTTGGTCGCTGGGATAATCTGTTTCATTTATTACATAGGTACACGCGAATCACTAAAAATAAAGAAATAATTTAGATAAACCTTTTTAATCATTTGTTAGATTGACTAACACCCAAGCAATTTAAGTAAGATCCCGCACCCCCCGCCTATAAAACCCGAAATGTCCACGCGAAGACAAAAATATTGCTTTTTCGGGCATTACCTACACATCTAACACAGTTACAGTACTATACAGAGTTATTTCTGAAATGTGCACTTCCTGAGTGAGACACCCCAATTAGAGTTTGACTTTGGCAACAACTGTTACTCTGTGAGATTTTCTGAAATCTATATTTTTCAAAATATTGGGGTTATAACAAAATTAATAAAATTAGCAAATTAAATTATGCTCTTTACCAATATTGCAGCCTTCAGTAAATCACTGCCCTACTTAGATGATCGTCGATTCTATTTCTAGATTGATTCTACACTTGGTCCATTTTATTGGTTTTAAGCATTATATAGGTATCGTACAACGCTGCTCCAAACCAGAAAGAGTAAAATATCCCATTTTTTAAATTTCAAAAGATGAAATCTTGAAACTAAAAAACATATGATTGAAGAAAATTTGAAACAGACAAATTCAAGTTGCTGTAAATAAAAAACTTTAACCTGACGTGTTTTAGAATTTGCGCATTTTGAAATAACCCTCAGTAGGAAAGTATAGGTCAATTCTGTACATAAAGTAAGTACTATGTCTTTATCCACTAAAGATGAACGTTACACGGGCCGTTAACTCTGTATCTGTCTATTATAAACTTTACATCCTAGGCACTGCTGAACTCCCACCCACCCAACGCATACTTTACATAAGCCCACGCAAAATGTTAGGATTTTATTTACCTACCTCCGTCGCAAAATTTTAAATGCTTTTCACAACATCAAACGCTAAAATGTTGAAAGAGGTTTTGACCATATACGGCTACCACGACACGTTTGTTGACCAATCGGTAAATAGATTTCGGAAGTTTGAATTTGTTTAAAACATGAAAGATTTCGTAACGTAGACCGCATTTACGAGTACCTACCTTGTTAAGTTTCCGTAAATGCCTCTCACTCTGGAGACTGAGGAATCTCCTTCTAACGACGAGTCGAGTTCTAAGACGATACCTAGAGCCAAACGAAATGTACGATATTTACAGTCCCTAAAAAGCCCGTATGAGGCTGACAATGTTTTCTTGCACTTATGCAGTAGAATAACCAAGGGCCTGATCGGACATGGCGTTAGAAACAACCAGGCATTGTTTGCTGCAATAGAATATCGATCGGCTTTCTTGTCATTTACCATACCATAATAGGCAGTCATGTTCTTATCTTATAGTCAAACTGTTTCACCACAAAACGAATCGTTTCTGTTCAATGCCCTTCGCTCATTCCGTTACTAAAGTTTCTGGCTACTATCAAATGCGAATGATATCAGTTGCTATATTAAATAAGCACTTGTTAATTAATTTAGCAAGCGTTTATTCGTTGGGTAATTAATCATCAGTCCCGTACTTAGTATGTGCCAGACACTGAAAATAACGTTTTCGGGAGCGTTTTGCTCATGTGTTACTACTGAATAGGCGCTTTTATGATCTTATCGAGCGCGTCACGCATGACGTTGCCAGTGATAGAAATTAAGTAAGTACCTACTTGCATTTTGTCTACTGCACTTCTATCACTAGTATCACTTAACTGTTCACTCTATCGGGGTAACCGATTTGACGATTCAGAGTGTTTCAATTTATTCAAAGTGTCAAAATATGTAGGTATGTATTTGACGGGGTGCTTAAATCGGACAACTCCATACAGTGATAGACTTACGAAATGGAGTTAGTTTGAGGTGTAAGTCAAAGCGGCTACAAAACTGTGCCTAGTCATGCCATGTTACAAATTTATAAAAGTGCTCAAAGTGGTAGAAGCGAAAGAGCTATGTAATGTAAGTAACTATATATATGGTCGCTGGTTACGCCTCTGAGAGGCCGGCGAGAGATTGTTTAAATACTGCACAGACATCATTGAACAATACATTATTTTGTAACTTGGATCGCGTGGACCACACTATGCTCTAGACATTATGTCGATTTGTCATCGACTGCAAACTAAGCTTGCACTGATAGATAGACAGGCAGGCAGGCAGGCAGGCAGGCAGGCAGGCAGGCAGGCAGGCAGGCAGGCAGGCAGGCAGGCAGGCAGGCCGGCCGGCCGGCAGGCAGGCAGGCCGGCCGGCCGGCAGGCAGGCAGGCAGGCAGGCAGGCAGGCAGGCAGGCAGGCAGGCAGGCAGGCAGGCAGGCAGGCAGGCAGGCAGGCAGGCAGGCAGGCAGGCAGGCAGGCAGGCAGGCAGGCAGGCAGGCAGGCAGGCAGGCAGGCAGGCAGGCAGGCAGGCAGGCAGGCAGGCAGGCAGGCAGGCAGGCAGGCAGGCAGGCAGGCAGGCAGGCAGGCAGGCAGGCAGGCAGGCAGGCAGGCAGGCAGGCAGGCAGGCAGGCAGGCAGGCAGGCAGGCAGGCAGGCAGGCAGGCAGGCAGGCAGGCAGGCAGGCAGGCAGGCAGGCAGGCAGGCAGGCAGGCAGGCAGGCAGGCAGGCAGGCAGGCAGGCAGGCAGGCAGGCAGGCAGATAGAGAACACTTTATTGTACATAAAAATGGAAATTACACAGATATTTCTTAACCTAAGAGTACAAACGGCTGCCTTATAACTAAAGATGATCTCTTCCAGACAACCTTTCAGACAATCTTAATGTGTACCGTCTACAAGCAATGGGTTAAGCTCCTATCTAACTAAACTATCACGATCAAACCAGAAACGGTTACGTAGCAGCAAATAAGGTCTACATTTCGGTTTATGTAGGAAGTTGTAAACTTTACGACTGGAATCCAAATTATGATTGTTATGTCTATTTATTTCATCTGGAATTTAAAAATGTGAAAGTTTGTGGGTTCAGATGTTCCGTTGTTAGTCACAGTTGAAATATGGTATTATCAAACCATATTCTGAATCAGCGTTATCCCACACGAAAGAAGTCGCGGGCACAGTAAATAGAATGATAGATTAACGATAACATTAAAAACGTGCCAAATAAGTAAAAAAGTAAAAAGTGTTTATACATATATATACATATATATATATATATATATATATATATATATATATATATATATATATATATATATATATATATATATATATATATATATATATATATGTATACTTTTTCATATCAAGCTCAACTATTTCAGACTAGGATAAACTAGTTTCTCCTATCGGCCATAGGACGAACCAGTTTAGCCTAGTCAGTACCGGTTTATCCTATCGCTTATAGGATAAACTAGTTTGACCTAGGAAAAACTAGTTTATCCTAAAATTGGGTTTAGCCGGTAACATAATACATAAACTCTACACCTTTATGATAGTAGGCAGAGACCAAAGTCACTTGCTACGATCCTGACAGATCTTTTTCGCTTCATCCACATTCATTAGTTACTGCATGCACACACCGGCGTGAAAAACTACCCAAAGGCGTTTTGGGTAGTTTTTATCTTGCCATTTGCTAATACATCCCATAACCCGAAGAATGCTCGAACCCACATTCGCTCGATATAATTAACATAACATAACATTTACATACATGCACTCGTCCATCATGTAATCGTCCTTGCAGTTGTAGGAACTTCCGCAAGCTCCGGTCACAGGCCAGGAGCTCTATTTTTGAATCACTCGTCTCGCGTCGAGCGCTCGATTTCTACTGATTTTCGGTCGACATACGAAATTCCGTATTTTTGAATCACTCGACTGCAACGAATGGTACCACTAAACTACCACTCGTCTCGTATGTCGATCGATAGATTAATTGTCAAAATTTGTGTTAATTTGTATTGTGCTGCGCACAGATACCTAGCGATAAATGTGAATTTGCTCCTGACAACTATTTTAGATTGTGAATATTGTGATCTTCAGTATAGAAAAATAATTTTGAAGCATATCTAATCCTTAATGGATATTTGGATTCAAAAATACGGAAAAACGAGATCATGCGACTTAGAAGACGAGTGTGACTTATGTCGTATTCAACGATACAATTTCATACGAGTGATTCAAAAATAGAGCTCCAGATGCTGGAACGACAATTTTATAAAAAACGTTATGACGTTGAAGGACAGCTGAAGAAGGGCCAAGGAGTAGTTAAATCGGGCAAATTTAAGATGCCGTGAAGGATCTTATTATAAACGTGTATTTGACTTATTCTCGAATATGCCCCAATGCTACGCTAACTATTCTCAGTGTTGATTTTTTTTATTCGTGATATTTCTACTGTACTCTACTACACATACATGGGAGGTAAATGGGACGTAAACTTGGACTTCATTTTTATTAATGCTCTATAAAAGTTAATTAAAGCTTAGCGGATTGCATAATGAATGACTGTTATATCGCTTACATTTTACTAACGTGTTCCTTACCAGAAGATGAACAATGCCACTCAATCTTGCACGCGACATAATAACGGTCAATTTGTCGGAAGTCAAGCGGATAAAGTGAAGTGTGAGACAAATAAGTATTGGAATGAGATTCTTTGTTCGGAATTAGTATTCATTTATTGTATTTAATAAACTATGACGCGTTTAACTCGAGCGTGTGTGTTTAGTGGCTTTCACTCCATCTTAGCTGTATGTCAACGCAGTCAACGATGGATAGAAGTCAACCCACTGATTTTTACGATGGTGTTCATTCATTGCTTGCGCAGTGGATACGTTACTATGCTAAACAATTAGACATAGAGAATTACACTTGGAAGTAAAAATATTATACAAAATTTATTTCACGGGTTCTTGACCAAAGTTGAAGATTGCACCATCCGCGACAATATCTACCTTAAGAGAAAGGTTCCGGGTATTGGGTGCATTTATATGAACTTTAATTTAACACTTTAATCTATTTATTTTATTTAACTGTTTAGAAAAAGGCATCACACATTCAATAAATTCGCAGAAAGCTTCGTCATAAAAAGTGGCACAATGAACAGTATAAAACTAAACTAAATTAATCAAAAATATCGCCCCGGGACACACCCGACCCAAAAGTTCCCATGACGCTAGCAGCATTACCTCGTTGCACCGCCAGGGAGATCCTTTGCATCAGGTATACCCCGGAACAATTTAACAAGCTTTTCTTTTATTACGTAATACGATATGGTAAAGGGAGTCTTACTTTTTCATAAATGTGGTTGAAATAAATAGCTTATTATGAAGGTAACGTTTTACTGTCTACCGTAGGTATATTTCATCAGACAATTGACGTAACGAAACTATAAGGGTTTAATGTCGACTATGGAATCCTATAAGTTTTCTACATTAGTTTTTAGCTGCAGATTTCATCTGTCTTCGACTTTGCCGTGTATTTTGAACTGTTGACCGCTGATAAATAAATAAATCTTATCGTAAAAAATCAAACGTATTTGAAATCCGGTCGTCAGTCTAGTTCCATGTACTCCCGTAGATATGTACGTACCTTCGAGCTTTAGCGTTCCAAAATATGCCACGTTCTTAGGTTTGGCAGTTTTGAGTTTCACTCAAAAATGTGTTCACGACTGACCTCCCTTCTTCCCCGCAGTTCGGCTACGGATGGACGCGCAGCCAGCAGCGGCGCTGCCGCGCGCATCGACCCCCCGAGTCCACCATGAGCGTCAGCAGCGACATCCGCTTCACGCGGCGCAAGCTCAGCCGGCCGTGTCGCGGCTGCTGCGCCGCGCTGGCAGCCATGCTGGTGTTACTGTTGCTGACCGCTGTAGCCGTCTACCTCGCTCGTACGTATATCCCCACATCGTCTGGAGTTAGTTATTGTGTTGACGGCTTTAGTTATGAACCTCGCTCGTATGTAACCACAGTGCAAAGCATAGCCGGCCATGCATTGCTGGCAGCTATGCTGACCGCTGTAGCCGTCTACCTCGCTCGTAGGTACGTATATCCCCACATCGTCTGGAGTTAGTTATTGTGTTGACGGCTTTAGTCATGAACCTCGCTCGTATGTAACCACAGTGCAAAGCATAGCCGGCCATGCATTGCTGGCAGCTATGCTGACCGCTGTAGCCGTCTACCTCGCTCGTAGGTACGTATATCCCCACATCGTCTGGAGTTAGTTATTGTGTTGACGGCTTTAGTTATGAACCTCGCTCGTATGTAACCACAGTGCAAAGCATAGCCGGCCATGCATTGCTGGCAGCTATGCTGACCGCTGTAGCCGTCTACCTCGCTCGTAGGTACGTATATCCCCACATCGTCTGGAGTTAGTTATTGTGTGGACGGGTTTAGTCATGAACCTCGCTCGTATGTAATCACAGTGCAAAGCATAGCCGGCCATGCATTGCTGGCAGCTATGCTGACCGCTGTAGCCGTCTACCTCGCTCGTAGGTACACCGTATATCCCCACATCGTCTGGAGTTAGTTATTGTGTTGACGGCTTTAGTCATGAACCTCGCTCGTATGTAACCACAGTGCAAAGCATAGCCGGCCATGCATTGCTGGCAGCTATGCTGACCGCTGTAGCCGTCTACCTCGCTCGTACGTATATCCCCACATCGTCTGGAGTTAGTTATTGTGTGGACGGCTTTAGTCATGAACCTCGCTCGTATGTAATCGCCAGTGGTCGGAGTAGGTATATTGAATTAAGGTCACTGACATCAAACGTATATGTTAATATGGATACGCCTCCGAGTTTCCGGATTATTATGATAAAAATACCGAAACATCGAAATTATTACATGAAACTAGTTAAAATTGTATCAATACTCTCAACGCTATGCTGCTAGTGGCGTAGATGACCAGAATTTAATAGTAAAAAATGACTGGTGTGTAAAAACCTTGTTGTAGTAAAAGTGTTGGAGTAAAAGCCTAAGCATGTATAAAATGATATAATAATAATATTCATTTCAACACACGACATCCGGCAAACAGGGTCTTTTGTCCTCTTATCTCTATGCTCAACGCATGTGACCAATTAGAATCAAGTATCCAGGATGACTCATTGACTGTTTGTTCGAAAACAATGCGCTCGCACCGACATCCAGACCAAGTGGCTCACTCACTTATTTCGGTTCGTGGAGTGCGCTTATTTTATGTGTTGTGAATATCTTGACTTGACCCTGGCTTGTTTACTGTCTTCTGAAATCTACTTAAAACGACGAATTTGGCTTATAACTACGGACATCGATTTATTACTCTTGGATTGGGCCCATTTAAAGTTGTTTTTGTACGGGTAAGTTTTAATTATTTTCACTATTTAAGAAGGTTTTAGAACTTGGAAACAGTTAAAAAAATCACTTTATAGCAATCATCACAGCGCATGAGAGTCCGGTTTACCAAATTTTTGGAAACTCCGGTACATTCCGGAAGAAATGCATGTCCATGCTATGATATCATGACGCAAGTATCTAAAATCAATATACCTACTCCGACCACTGGTAATCACAGTGCAAAGCATAGCCGGCCATGCATTGATGGCAGCTATGCTGACCGCGCTGTAGCCGACTACCTCGCTCCTACGTATTTCCACAATGTCAGTAGCGACATCGGTTTTATACAGCGCAAAGCTCAGTCGGTCACGCTGACCACGGTGCCGGCTACCTACCCTCGTACATCTACACGGCATCAGCGGCAACATCTTCTTTACCTCGCGAAAGCGTAGCCGGCAGCATGACCAGTGTCATTACTGTTGTAGGCTACCTCGTACGTACTTACGAGTATATCCAGAGAGTAGTAACTTCTTGTTGTATCGTATTGAGGGACGGATCCCGTTCTTCATAGCTCAATGGCAGTCCGTGACCAGTGGATCACGCAATGTATTTCCAACGGGGATACAGTTTGAAAGGCCTATCAGCCTCAAATTTGTAATGCCACTAAAAGTCAGGGTGACTGAGATCTTAACATATTCGTCCATTTAACTTGCTTGATAATATTAAGAGGCAGTTATTTAAAATAGGAATAACCTCCGTTATGTTTCGGCTAAATTATGTCCAAAATAGGTTTGCTTTTACATAAATTGACTAATCATGTTTATTCATGAGGCACGTCAATCACAATTAATTAGTGTCATTACTAGACGTCATTCACTCTATTGTTCCTTTGATTTTAGCAGCGAGGCTGTGGCTCGGTATTTGTGTGGTTGTTCCAATACATGAAGTCAATACATACCTACTGTCATTTCTGGGCCTTTGCGCCGTGTGTTAGTAAACACCAATGTTCCCGTCACCAGCAAAGGCCGAGCACAGCTGGCCTTGCGCCCGCGCAGTCTCCGCGACAAGTGCACGATCTGAATACCGAACAACACCTTTGTTATCAACCATATCTATAATTGTATATGTTACGACGAGCTTTGAATGTGACTGTGAAATACCGTTTCGCCACAATCTATTCGTAAGGCGATTGTGGCTATACATGGACCGGGTATAATGGACGCAGAAGGGTAATAGACTCGTCTCATTTTAACGTCTTGCAATGTTATGCAAACCATAAGACATTCTCCCCTTATAAATTCCCAACTTAATTGCTGAAAACGAATTGCGGCATTGTCTTACGCAAGTTTTAACACACAAAGCAGTCGTATCGTGTAAGTCGCAACGGGTAAGTACCTACCAATGTTTCAAAAGCTTTCCTCTCCGTCAACAGACATGTACCTATTCGGAGACCCGCTGAGTCGGCAGACGTTCCGGGGTTCCTTCGTAGTGGCCTCCTGGGGCGAGGAGGAAGCTTTCAGCGGGGCAGCGGGCGGGGGCGGTGAAGGCAACCACACGAGGGAGGGTGACCTGCGAAGGACGCTTGTCAACACGTATCGCAGCTCTCAGCTCAGATCCTGTTTTGTGTCCGCCGATATTCTTGCATTAGACAGGTAATTATAACTGGTATTTCCGTACACAGGCTTCCAAGGAGAGCCTAAAAAAATGAAACTTTATTGAACACGAAAAACACAGAAAAGAAATAAAATTTTAAGAAAATACATGTACAAAGGCGAGCTTATCTTATGAAGATACTAACCGGAAGTTAAACTTCACTAATTCATATCATCTGCTTCCTTTATTTATGCACAATACATATTAAGGAAATGGTTTTAGATTTTTATAACTCAAGAAATTAAGAAACAAATTCAAAATCTCTAAGAAAATTCGTCCTTTTTAATTTCTACTATTTTTGCTGTGCGTGTAAACGTCCGCATCTACAAAGTAGGTAATTTATGCACACAAAAATTGTCAAGTTTGCAACATGAGCTAGATAGAGAAAGTTAATAGCGACTTTCTCGAAATCCCAGTGACAAGGTTCCACACATTACTATGCCGAGCAGAACAATGCAATAACCATGATGCCCTGCTTGGCATAGCGCACCGACCGATGTTATTTATGAGAAATGCAAGATAAGCAACGGAATGAATAGCGAAAAGGGGGAAACTTGGATGATTATACAGCCACGACGAGATGTGTTAAGATTCATTCCAATTTATTTGTCTTGAGTCAGTACCAAATCAACGCCTTTCTCTCCACATGACTAATCTATTAGACATGTGCGCCGCCGCGCCGCTGACTTGGACTCGTTGGGTGCGTTTCAATCAATCAGCCTGTACTTGTCCACTGCTGGACATAGGCTTCTCCTAAAGCACGCCACTTCCCTCTGTCCTCATTCGGCGTGCGTTTATTACAGAAAAATGAAGATCACTCACACATCGAAATTTTGAAGTTTCAAGTATTAGTGCGGTTGAAGCACACTAAATAAGCATACAAATTTTGAATGACTCTCAATTAATGACAAAGTGAGAGAAATGTAAAATTATGGTGTTATAAAACACGCCGGGTCTCGATTTCTTTTGTGACGTCATAGGATCCGACCGGCCGGGCATTTGGATGGACCCACATTGTTTTTTGAGACCCTTATTTTCATACACTCCCATTTTTATTCCACAAACCGAATAATATATTTTCAAATAGTAAACAAGAACTCAGGTGAGTACCAAACATGTTAATTTAAGGAGGTATTAGTACTTAAAAATCAGACATTTTGATACCAGTTGAATAGAAAAACTATTTCTTGGTAAATTTTTAGTATGTTGAAATATATTTATGCTCCTGAAGAATTTTTTATGTACCCTATATGCTCGTATAGCTAATACACGTCCCACTGCAGCAAACAGTCAATAAAAGAACGAGAAGAGCCGACCCTAAATAATGAAATTAATGCTTTGTATTGATCAATAGTTGTTTTTATATTTACAATTTCTGACATGTAAGTCTATAATCACTAATAACATAATTTAATCTAATGAATATAGCCTGCGCTAACGATACTTCTGTTAAATCGAGCAGATTCACAAATTACTGCCACTTGTTGCAAAAAGTTCTCTACATCTGTAGAGCTGCCCGCTCGCCGATCATGCCGCCGCGCCGCCGTCTATGTAAATCGTATCGGCGCACATGTCTAGTATAGTATCCATTACACATATTATTTGCTATTACCTACCAACTAAAAGAGAAGTAATTTTCGCCTCTATGCATCAGTTAATTACGATTGTGCTCTATTGAAGCTTATTTTTGTTACATAATCGTGAATCTGCTAGTCTTCTTATATCATGCTAGCTAGCCATTATTACCGCGAGAAAGTGTGATGGGTACTTTATTTTATGAATGCTTTTTTTATGTATTCTAGAGCTGAGCTTCTCTTCTCCATTAAACAATAAAGTTTATCTATCAAGTCGGCACGTGCGTGACTGTAATTGGGGAAACTGGCACTGAACTGTAGCGCACGTTATCGTGATATCGACATGAGAAAGTTCTCTACGTGCCCTGATTTAGGTTACTTTCTATGTTCGGTTGTTCTCGTTTAATGAGCATTGAAGGTTATCTACACTTGGCAGGCCGAAAGCATGCGTTTGAAGGGCGTAAAGGCGGTCGTTGACGTGTTTTGATTATTTAAAGTCGTGATGGAAATGTAGTTTAACCACTTCGCATTCAAGTCGTTGCAAACTTTATGTGCAGTTTCTAAAGTCACTCACTCTTAAATAGGTATTAAATTGCCATCAAGGTACCAATTTTTCGATAAAAGTCACATGCAATCAAAAAAAATTACTGGACCCAAAAAATCCCTAATATTATCGTTATAACTAATTATTACAATATTCTTATTAGATAAAAATAATGTCGTTAATCTATAATATAAAAATGAACTCCCGAATGTGTTGGTAAGCGCAAATCTCGAGAACAGCTAAACCGATTTCGCTAATTCTTTTTTTAGAATATTCCTTGAAATACGAGGATGGTTCTTACGGAGAGAAAAATAATAAAGAATTGACTGTTCGGCGGTACGAAGTTCGCTGGGGCAGCTAGTCTATAATATAAAAATGAATCCCCGAATGTGTTGGTAAGCGCAAATCTCAAGAGCAACTCAACCGATTTCGCTAATTCTTTTTTTAGAATATTCCTTGAAGTACGAGGGTGGTTTTTATGGAGAGAAAAATAAAAAAAATATTAAAAAATCGACTGTCAGGCGAGGCGGTACGAAGTTCGCTGGGTCAGCTAGTTAAATATAAAATGAAGAAGCCATAGAAGAACCGGAATACAGCTGTCTAAATTAATCGGTGCTAAGCAAATTTTGACAGACGTGTCCCTGTTTTTGTATGTGCACGCCTATAAGCGCCGTCTATGAACTGCTTTGTGACTTTGTGCTGAAAACGGCTCATTAATAGACCCCATAACGCTGGCAGCTGCACAGCAATTTATCGTGATGCTTGTAACTTAAACTTCCATGTAATTAACGTATAGATAGGAACAGTACTCAGCAGAAAAATATGATACCTAATGCGGAAGTTTCTTACTCTGATCAATAGCATTCAGCTACATACAATACAAGCCCTACTAGGACAACATAAACATAACTTAAGCGGATTACGCAGCTCTTGTATGAGAGTCGCTTTGTAGCCCCTTAGGTCTCTAGTAGTTGCAGAAGTGTTGCATAGTCAATCTCGTGGACCATTAATGCTTTAACGGTCGCAGAAGGGCTATGAACTATACGGAAGTTTAACGGTTTCGGGAGGGCTGCGTGGCACGCCTTGCACACCTTTAAGCTTTAGCACGGTTGCATAAGCGGTGCATAGCGCGCTATACAGGCTGTAAATAATCCTCGTATACGTCTGAAAGGGACACGACTTCGACTCGTAGATTTCTCTATAGTAAAAGTAATTCGTATTGACTAGTGGAACCCCATCATTTTCGGATGTGGGTTTCGTTATTTCTCTATTAGTAATTCGTTGTTGGGAGGTGCTTTTCGAAATGCCTATTTCACATTTCACGAATAGTGTCCATTTACTTCGAAAGTTATTATTAGAAAACCTAGATCTTCCACGCGACTCACGTGAATAATGAAAGCCATTATTATCAAATCCAAACCAAAACCAAATCCTGTAGGAATCCGGACTTTTGCGATATCAATAAGTATGGAATTGGACTGTCACTTTAGTGAGAATCGTGACAATAGTCTCTTGCTGGTGGAACTAACGTCTCACTTAACAACACTCCTCTCTTACCAAATAGTACGTGCAGTTACCAGCACATCGACCTATATGTTCTTTTTGCGAAGTCGAAAGGAGGCTTACTAATTAGTTATTATCATTGCAGGTAGGTAACCAAATTCTGTGACGCAATGTGACGTAAACTGTGTTTTCAAACTGTGAGCGTGGTGTAATAATTATGTTTTGAGACTCTAAGTACAGTTAACAGTACATCAACATCTGCACTCTATTCAGTTACGATAGTTACGTTACCAACCCGGGCTTGGCGCCCGTGTTGGAGTATGGCCTAACCTTCCTGCGATGCACGAAGAAACTCGTGCCCCCGCAGTGGGGACATACAAAGGGTTGATAGCAGTCAGTTACGATAGACTTTGCAACAAAAATGTGACGTATCACCGGCTGTCTTTGTACTTTACTTTACGACCTTACGACAACGGGACGCAATTATTAGGTCTATGCTGTATGTCCGTCTTACTTTATGGTTGGGACCGTAATTGGCACACAATTGAAATCTTTATACAATATGTGTTATCTAGAAATGTAAAAACTAACGGCCTTATAAAAGTAGTCTGATATGATGATTATAAACTGTAGATAGAAACCAAAAATTGACGACAACTGTATTGTTCTAAGAGTAGTGTTTCGAAATCCAAAAAAAAATTATGGTGGGTGACGTCAATTATTTTGAGTATAAAAATTATACAGAACAGAATGAAAAGAAATTATAGAAATGGTGTGAAAAGGTTACCTTACAATATGTTATACCATTAGGTACCTACCGGTAAATCATTAATTTTAGAATAGAATAGACGTTTACTAGCTTTCTTGCTGTAGGTACATAAGGTCTTAAATGAATAAATATATAGAAACAAACAAGAATCCTGTTATACTGTTTTTCACAATGGAAATTACATTCTCTCAAATTTTACTAAAAGATATCAAAATCACCCTCTATAGTGTACGAAGAAAATAGCACTGGACGCTTTTGCAAAACATCTAATATTTGTAAAATGCCAAAGTGACGCGTGTGATATGTGCTGCCAACTAAACATTAATTTGTTTCATAACACCTAAAACTATAATTACACGGTAGCCTATCTATTAAAATTAAAATTCTCTTAAATTGACATTAACTTTATCTAATTCGATTTTCTGTAATATTGGAACAAATGTTTTCGTTTCGAATAGAAACAGCAAACGCTGAAATAGTATCATTGCCACACGAACACTTTATTTTATAATTATTCTTATGTAAGCATATTTGTTTGTGTAAGCATATTTGTGTTTATGTAAGCAAATTATAAATTATTTTTAAATTATCTTTCCCGTAGCGCGGAGGACGGCGTTCGGGTACACTTCGAGGTTTCCTTCGAGCCAATCTTCACGGCAGTGGGCACCGCGGAGGTCGTAGCCGTGCTGGCGCGCGAACTGAACGACCCAGTATTCTTAGGCAATGTCACTGCACTGCCGGAGACCCTCCATATTGAGGTAAGTGACACTATATAAACACAAGAATCTTTCAGAGAGGGTAAAAATTCTTCCATAGCTACTAGAAATTACATCAGTCTTTGGAAAAGATACTAACAGAAGCTCAGGCCTCCTTAAAGCTCTAAAAAGGAAGCAGGGACTCGAACACGCCGAATTGTGCACACCCAACGGCGTCCAGGTACATATTGCATAGCGAAATCCTTGAGGTATAACCCGAGCCTAGAACGTTTGGTTAAAACAACTTTGGGTAGAGCCAACTCTACCTCAAAGTACTTATTTTTCATTTATATTTAGTTTTCTACCTTCCCTTCCTCTCTCGAGTAAGAAATACAGATCCGGTATATCTCGCGTCCTTTCTTGAGATTTGCTCAGAGCTCTTGAGACTACTTTGTAAATAAACGATGCCGTATAGCTTAACTATAGGCAATTTTCTCTTGTCTTTCAGTTTTTTTTATCAGAAGGTTTTACTGGAAGGAAGTGCTAGGTCGAAATAATGCCGCCAGTTATACTTTGTAAATCTTTACGTCATTTAATCTGGTGTATAGAATAAAGAAGAAAATCTTAACTTGTATCCTTACGATACTTTTGCTAGCTGATGGTTTGGCTCTAGTATCGAAACTTGACACTAACAGAGTTTTCTTACCATATTGCCAGGAGAGCACAGCCATATCGCAGAGCACAGACGATGAACCTACGACCCAGCCCGATGTCCCCAGCACGGAGGCCGCCACCGCTGAGGTTGTAGAGGAGCTCCGGGAGTGCTCCGCTCTATCGTTGAAGCTGTGCTCCCATTTGCCATACAATATGACAGCTTATCCCAATCTTGTCGGGCACGGCTCGAAGGAAGCCCTCATGAGGGACCTGGTGGCTTTCAGAGAGCTGCTGGACGCCGAGTGCTCGCGACTGGCGCAGGTATCATTTATACTATTACCTCTTCAGTGATGACCGGGCTTGAAAATATCATTGGTTTTATATTGTTATTTTCAAGGCAGGACTGAGGAGGTTACACACATTTTAAACGTAAATAAAATTTAAATAAGTAACTTCCACGATACAGAATTACCCGTCCTGATCCCAAACTAGGATACCCTGTGTTGGTAACACCACTTCGACTTGGTTGTTGTTTTGTCAACATTTTTCGTGTTTAACTCGAATCTCTTGGAAGTTTTAATCTTAACTGGACGGCGCAGCTTTACAGTAGATTATATATCGGGTTAATCGTGATTAGGTACTTATTAGGTAAAACGTAATTTCGTTAGTAAATTGTCGACGTTTAATATATAATATGACCATCGCCAATCATTAAGAAATAAAACTTTACAGTGCTTCTGTACGGCGTTTAGAGAGGATGATTTTCTTAAAAAAGTCCGTGTAGGCATCAACATATTTCCTCTATCTATCTATTGGATGGTTATTTCTATAATCTTCAGTTCGATTGCGATATCCTCGTCTATCGGTAGGATACACCAAGTTGAGTTGGTAGTTTAGTATCTCTTTGTGTCGTTGTATCTAGTACTCAAGGTCCGGCAATCATGGCATGGCATTAGTATGTGCTTCCTTTGACAAATATGGTGAAGGTAATTCCCGCTATGTCGCTCCAGGACTTCGTCTGCGAGATGCTGCAGCCCCGCTGTGAAGGCACGCGCCTACTCCGGCCTTGCCGGGCCTACTGCCGAGCGTTCCACGCCGGCTGCGGCGCTCGCCTGCCGGAACGCCTGCGCCCGCATTTTGACTGCGCTAGGTTCCCTGACTTCTTCGGTCCTGGCTCCTGTGTACCCGAACCAGGTGAGAAGACTGGGCAGCGCTCACTTGCTGGACCGCCTGTCCCCGAACTTCGACTACCCTAAATTTATTATAGGGCTTTTTTGCACTGCGTTTTAACTGTAAGAGCGCCTACGAGTCACGCAATGATCTGGTACAGCTCCTAGGGGTTGGTTACGTACTATATTAGCTCTTGTGTCGTACCTAACCGGGTAACTAGTTGGGGTGCTATCTGCTAGACGTGAAAGCACTCATAATGCCCCAGAGCGTTGTGCGTTGCATATCGGTGCGAGATCCTAATGACTTAATTGGTAAGACCGCTGCCACTGTATGCTTCCGCGCAGTTTCGAATCCCGCTTTGATCTGGAACTTTTCTTTCTATATTGGCAATCCTAATTCACATTTATAAAAAACAACCTCTAAGCCACGCCTCCCCCACGCCTGCCACAGACTGCAGCGGCAGCCTGCAGCAGCTGGCTCTGTCTCGGCGCTCCTGTGACGGCGTCCCCGACTGCGCGGACGCGGCGGACGAGCGCGGGTGCTCACACTGCGTCGGGCTCGGCCACGCGAGCCTGCGCTGTGCACTGCACCCGCGCTGCCTGCCCAAGCATCTTCACTGCGACGGTGTGCCTGACTGTCCGGACGGAAGCGACGAGTCTGGTTGCTGTGAGTGGTTATAGGCAACTGCTATGCCTGCCCAAGCCCTACTTTGACCTTTGCATCGACGTAATGAGATGATTCCAAGAAGTGGTTAAGACATCCTTGGATGATTCATGCAGTGTAGGTATGCTACCTTCACTCGCACTAGATGGGTAAAGGGGCACTCGGACGCTGCAGCGCCTGGGACACTTTAGATGGAGTAGGCTTGCCCAGCCATCATGGCACCTTAGTCGGCCTAACCCACAGGAAAGACATGTCAATATGTGCGGCGAGAACTAAGCACCTAGTAGCCTAATAAAGCGGCCTATTTGCGAACCGATTTAAAAGGCACATTCAGAGATAGAGATCCGCGAATAACGGATCGCCAATTTCGAATGCTGAGGTTGAGAATTCCCCAGGCATTCAGGTTTTAAAAACCTATTTAGAGGCTAAAAATTTCACCCATGCCGGGATTCGAACCCGCAACCTCTGGCTATCCGTACCAGCGCTCTACCAATTGAGCAAATGGGCGACTCACGGCACAGTGAAATTTCGAACCTCTTTACAATATTCTCTGTATTACGTACAGCGCTGGTACGGATAGCCAGAGGTTGCGGGTTCGAATACCGGCATGGGTGAAATTTTTAGCCTCTAAATAGGTTTTTAAATTTGTTCCTTAGCACGGGTTAGTGCATTAAAAATAAAAATAGTGTATTCAGGTTTTTTCACGATGTTTCCCTTCGCCATTAGTGTAGTATTGATGCAACAAATATCCAAATGTTAGATAACAAAGTCAATAGTAAATGCCGGGGGAATTCGAATCCTCTTGATTGATAGGCAAGCGTTTTACAGACCGCGATGTTTGACTTACCTGTGGGACCAGTATACGTAGGCTTTATAGGTTTTTTTTTTATGTAGCCATAATTGTGTCCCACTGCTGGGCAAAGGCCTCCCCTTTAGACTTCCAATCTTGGATTAATCCTCCTTTTCCTGGTCCAACTTTTGCCATGTACCTAATTATTTGGCTAAGTCGTCGCATCATCTCCGCCTCGTCGCCGGTGGCCATCGCATAATATAAACATACATAACCTAAAACTAGTCTTCCCCCTTCATCCGCAGTGTGGGTGACGCGTTCCCTGGGTGGGTGGCGGCGCGAGACGGCGGAGGCGACGCTGGGCGCGGTGCGTGCGCGCAGCGGGTACGCGGTGTGGGCGGAGCGCGGGCGCGCGGGGAAGCTGTGCGCCGCCCCCTACGAGGGTGACCGGCGCGCGCTCGCTAGCGTCGCCACGTCCCTGTGCCGCGCGCTTACTTACAAGTGAGATTACTTAAATTTAATTTTGTTTATTCAGGAAACCAACCAGCTTTACAATGTAACATACTTCTTATAATAGACAAACTTAATAGCGAATTATAGGTTACCTCAGAAGATACAACGTTCTGAGTTATTACGTTAAAAAAAAAAACTAATTCACAAAACCGGATCAACACATCTTACATAAAAATTACTTCTTTAACAAAACTGAATTGTGATTCTGAACAACACCATTTCCTCATCTTAATAGATTATTTGTTTGTTGATTATGATGAACAAATAGATACACAAGTAAATATTATTTTCACATATAAATACATAAATGAGTAGATAAACAAATAATAATATATATAGACATAATATTAATTAATAAAGTCGTTAGTCGCTACGAGGCCACCCGTTGACCTGTCCGTAGCTTGTGCTTAGTGCGAGTTTTTTAACTACTCGATCGCGTCGCGTTAACGTAAACTCATATTTCTATGGCATCGAGGAAGCGCCACCTAGCGACAAGTATGGAAATTAAAATTGCTGAGTGCGAGTTGTAATGGTTTACGTTGAGAAGTGAACACGTTTACCAGCCAAAGCACGGATAAACGCGAGTGCGAGTTGTACTGTGACAGCGTTTTGCCAGTTCGAACGGTTAACTTACTCATACTCACTACTCAATGCTCGATCAACGCGGTAGTAAAGTTATTCGATTGGATCTGTCAAACTCGCACTAAGCACTGTCCGTAGCTTTGGTTAGAAAGATCCCTCGGAATACTCTTTGCCTCGGAAGGCGGGCGACCGCCCTGACCCCGACCCTTCACTTCCGCATAGGGAAGTGTGAGCGACCGCCTGATGATGGTTTTGAGCCAATGCGCGGCTCAAAACCTACACTTTGCATCTACAACGTTTACACAGATATGTATAATTTTAAATGTGTATTGTAGATTTATGCGTAACATAAAATGTACTTAGTAATTAAAGCAATACACTCTTTTTTCAACAACTGAGTTATTGTAGGTATTCGTAATTAGCTCCCCCATCTGTTCATCAAAATATAGCGTAAAAATATATGTTTCGACGGACTGGAAGATTTTGTTTTCAAAATATTTAAGCCGAGTAGCCACGCGAGGCTGCGTGGACAAGCGTCGTCCAAGAACGTTTTACCCAAACGTCCTTGCCCATCGTCAGAAGCAATCACACGCGCCCTTGCCGAGGAAATTAAATAAAATTTATACAGCATTTACATAGTATTATAGCTTGATGTGAGATAAGGTCCACAACCGTCCGTACTTGTATTAACTGTATTACGGCTGGGTAGTATTTATCGAAGCGCTCGTGGCCTAGTCGAACCGAGTGATTGGAATCAATCACTTGAGTGAAGCAACAACAGGCGCGGTCAGGTGCAGGATGGGTGACTACCGCTAGTGGCATTTTTTCCGAGCGCTTCCATGCTTCGCAAGGCACGTTAAGCTGTTGGTGCCGGCTGCCATGTAATGGCAGTCGTTAAGCTATGTCAGAGGCCTTATGGGCGGCTTGAGAACTTCTGACAGTAAGGCCCGGCACTGTCTTACAATCCTCCACCAACCCGGACTTGGCCCCCGTGGTGGAGTATGGCCTAACCTTCCTCCGATGCAGGAAGAGACCCGTGCCCCAGCACTGGGGACATACATGGGTTGATATCGAGTACTTATCGCATCTCTAACAAAAAAGTTGCAAGTCCACATAGACCGAACTGCTTATACGCCACGCGAGGCAAATACACTGCGAGGCTGGAACCTTTGAACGCGCAGCAGTGATCTTAGATCCCTCATCGCGACTGCGGGGAATGCGTTTCTTCCAGTTATAACTAGATTAAGTAGGTATCTACTACTACCAGTGTCTTTGCTTTCTATATAAATATATAGAGTATCAAGCCCAAAACGCTTGTGATCTAAGAGGCACAGATTTACCAGTGAGATGAGTTCCGTTTAGGTACCTATTTCTTTATTAGCTTTAGAACCTTGAAAAAACTTTTTTTCCAGATCAGCAGTGACGGCAGAAGTAGTGCCTGACTCAGAGGCCGATGCCGCTCAAGATAACGCTTCTCCACCGGAGTACGTCGAGGTGGTTGACCCGTTTGCGCCCGAGATCTCCTTTTTGAAGAGCCAGTGTCCCGATCGGAAGGTCATCAAAATCGTTTGTGAGCAATTGGGTTAGTATACAATTACAATCGAAATTTTATTAAGAATGTTAAGTATTCTAATGCTTTGAATATTATTTGTAAGTCAGTTACTTTATTTACATGTTTATCCAATACATTTCAGCTACTCTCTTCATCTTTCTGTTGTATACATCATATGGTTGTATGGAAGAGATTGCTTTTAGCGATAAGATAGCCAATTGATATGACACTTAATTAATCATGTCAGATTGGTGTAGGCAAGCCTACACCGCCTAAAAACAATGTCCCAGACACTGTAACGTCCGAGCGGTCCCGTCAACCCTATAGTGTGAGTGAAGATGGCACTGGACGCTGTATGAATCATCTCATTACGTAGATGCAAAGGCGACTAATCTAACTTAATCTAATGATTTCTAATATGACTTATCCAGCCTAATAATAGACCCAAAATAAAAACCCCGACTACCCTGAACCCAAAATAAAAACCCTCGATTACCCTGAACCATTAATAACTTTTTAAAAACCTATTTAGTCGAACAGTCGACTCGAACCTGCAACCTCTGGCTAACCGTGCCAGCGCTCTCCCAACTGAGCTAATGGGCCGATGCCGATTACTGATGCCGGTAAGTCGCCCATTAGCTCAGTTGGGAGAGCGCTGGCACGGTTAGCCAGAGGTCGGGTTCGAGTCCCGGCATGGGTGGAATGTTTAGCCTCTAAATAGGTTTTTAAAATTGTCCTTAGCACGGGTTAGTGCATTAAAAAGAATGTAACCCTTAATGACTTGTAAGTATTGTTTTGTTCAGAATGCGGAGTGGCGTCTGCGCGCGGGGCGCGAGCCAAGCTCGGCGTGGAAGGACTGCAGCGGTCGGCTCTGCCCGGCGACTGGCCGTGGCACGCGGCGCTGCTACGCACACACGTGCACGCGTGCGACGCCGCGCTCATACACCCCTCCTGGCTCATCACTACCGCTGCTTGTTTCCAAGTAAGTGATGTGGGGCCTAAATACTAACTAGTCCTAGGTTTTTTGCCTTAGGTTCACCATGCCTAAACACCAGGCCATGGGTCCTAAACAAACATACATAACCTCACGCCTGTATCCCAGAGGGGTAGGCAGAGACCAGGGACTGCCACTTGCCACGATCCTGACAGATCACCTTCGCTTCATCAACGTTCATAAGTCGTTGCATGCACGCACGCCGGTTCCGGGTACTTTTTATCTTTCCCTTTGCTAATACATCCCCTATCTGGTCGATGTGTGTCCATGGTTCCTAACATGGTTGAGATCACTATTAACATGGTTGAGAGATTGTGCTGACACTTTTTGCAAAAACACTATGTGAAAGGATGGCGCTAGTGTTACTACATGGAACCCCTGTAAAGCCAGGGCCTCACTTTGCGATTCGTATTTGCAGCGAATATTAACAATTTCTAATGGTAATTTCTGGCGAATTATTACCAATTATTTTATAAAACCTGCAGTGTTGCAGATCGATAGAGAACACTTTATTGTACAATAAAAAGGAAATTACACAGATATTTCTTAACCTAAGAGTACAGACGGCGGCCTTATCACTGTGATCATCTCTTCTAGACAACCTTTGGATGCACTGGAGCAATACATTGCTATACCTAACTCGTCGGCAAATACGCGAATATGAAAAGCCAAATGAAGGATCAGCATAAGGGGCTCCGTGAGGTTCAGTAGGTGTACCTACACTAGTCCTTAGGATGGTTGACTCTCGGGACTTAATTCCGTAAAGTTGCAAAATATTGATATGTAGTACCTTCTATTTTGGGGAACATAACGGGACTATGTTACAACCTGCTTAATGAACGTGCCATTTATTCACAGGGTCAACCGAAAGCAGAATGGACAGCAAGATTAGGGTCAGTGCGGATACAGAGCACGACCCCATGGCAGCAAGAGCGTCGCATCGTTGGCATGGTCCGCTCGCCAGTGGAGGGTAGCATGCTGGCGTTAGTGAGACTGGAAGAGCCTGTGGAAATGACTGACTTTGTCCGGCCAGTCTGTCTGCAAGAAACCAGCGCCAGTCCCGGCGAGCATAAAGTCTGCAACACCCTCGGATGGACGAGAAACCGGGATCAGTTGCAGCGAATTCACGTAGTTCCAAGTTCTATGCACACTTGTGAGAACACCAGCATTGCTACTGCTAACGGACTGTGTGCAGAGCCCTTGTATGATCAAGATGATTGTGATGTAAGTTTTCTTTTATTCGACAAACTTTACATGAAAATAAAAGACTGAGCTGAAATAGAATTAAAAAAACAGCTTAGAATTACATGCCCCTTAAGTCATCTGGATTCAGATTTTTCTTTCTGTTTATCAGATCTAACATGGGACACATGTTGAACATCAATTTCGTTTTTGTAAGATTTACACCCAGTTTCTCATACACTAACAAGCTGTAAATCTAGAACAGCTGTCAATAATCGGTCAAGAACCTCATAAATAATCGCGATTAGACCCATTTAATATTGTTACGGGCTAGGGTTCTGGATTTGGATGTAAAACGCCAATGACAACTTCTAAGGATTTATTCACGCAGGGTCTGGTCTGCAGGTCTTCACGACACGAAGTCCACACGTAGATTCCAATCGCAGGTCCAATCGAAGTCCAAGAGTATCGCTGAGGTCGTAGGTTATCGCTCGTATCGCAGGTATGTTCGCTCGAAGTTTACTCTTCGCTCTTCCAAACGGAACTGACAGCGCGCCGCGGCGGCCGCTATTTATATCCGCCGGCCAGGGTTCTAGAACATTCCCGTAACTACGTACCTACACTCGGTACACGCGGCAAGGTCGCTCGAACAGTTACTCATTTAAAGAGTTTTGCACCTTACGCTAGTCGACATACGAGTCATTATTGCTTGCAGCGTTTATTGTTTACTAAAACGCAGCATGCGGCGACTATTCTAGATGGTTCGGGATAGGACCGCGACACTGCTCCTCGTCCCGAGCATCTTCATTACTGCCGTGATAAGGAGCTAAGCGGTCGATGTGAACCACTTTTTGTGCACCTCTTGGCTGCCGTTGAATTCGGTACGTCACGTCATTTAACCGAGCCTACCACTGTGTACGGTCCCTCCCATCTTGTCTGCAATTTCGGAGATTTTCCTTTTCGTCGAGTTACATTGTGAAGCCAGACTAGTGCTCCTTCTTCGAAGCCGCTTGTATTTGCTCGGCGGTCATACCTAGTCTTCATCTTTTCACTCGTCTCCAATCCGTTTTCCCGTACTATGGCATGAATCTCTCGCATTTTCTCACGTAACTCGGAAATGTAGTCGTGTAGAGAACGTGAGTCGTCAGGAGGGCCTCCAGTCAGCAGATCTACTGGTATTCTCAGTTCTCGGCCAAAATTTACACGCGCCGGGGTTACCTTCGTGCTTTCATGTTCTGCCGTTCTGTAGGCCAGAAGAAATGGCGGTATGTATTTGTCCCAGTCTCTCTGGTGCCTGTCAACGACTTTTGCTAAATGTATCTCAAGTGTTTGGTTAAATCTTTCTACCATGCCGTCAGATTGAGGATAATATGGGGTGGTCCTAGTCTTATGCATTCCCAATATTTTGCAGAGTTCTTGAAATACTTGAGACTCAAAGTTCCTGCCTTGGTCGGAGTGTATTTCCAAGGGCACACCAAACCGGCAAACTACTTCCTCAAACAACTTGGAGGCAACAGTCGTGGCTTCTTGATTGGGTATGGCGAATACCTCTGGCCATTTAGTGAAGTAATCCATAACTACCATGAAATACTTATTTCCTGATTCCGTTACTGGGAACGGTCCAGCCACATCAACTGCAATGCGTTCCCATGGCGCACCAACGTTATAAAGTTGCAGATTTCCTCGGCTTCTAGTTGGTGGGCCTTTCACCGCGGCGCAAGTAGCACACTTGCGGCACCAATCTTGCACATCTTCTCGACAATGGAGCCAGTAAAACCTTTCTCGAATCTTTGTTAAAGTCCTTTTTACGCCCAAATGTCCACCTGACACGCCGTCATGTACTTCACGGAGGACATCTTGTACCTTATCTCTTGGGACAACTATCTGAAGATGGAACTCTCTGCCGTTAGGTTTCTCCCATTTTCGGTAAAGTATTCCGTTCCGAAGAATAAAACTGTCCCATTAAGCCCAGTATGCCTTGGTGACAGCACTAGTAGGAGCCACTTCGCACCATCTTGGCTTGTCCTCGCCTCGTTTCTTCCATGCGACAATGAGCCGTACATCTTCGTCATCTTCCTGTGCTTCTTTCATCGCCTCATCTTCCCAAGATCTCGATGGACTCATTCTTGTCAATCTCAATGGCAGTTCCTTTGTCTCTTGTTTGGCACAGTGCTTGCAGTCTTCCGGACACGGCCTTCTTGACAGTGCGTCAGCATTTCCATGCGCCTTTCCGCTGCGGTGTTCAATAATAAAGTCGTACTCCTGCAGTTGTTCGATCCATCGAGCAACTTGCCCCTCTGAATTTTTAAATTGTAACAGCCACTTCAGGGCGGCGTGGTCAGTGCGAAGCGTAAACCGCACGCCAAGGAGATATTTGCTGAAGTGCTGTACTGTCTTTACCACAGCCAAGAGCTCCCTTCTTGTCACACAATAGTTCCTTTCAGGTTTTGATAGCGATTTACTGAAATATGCCATCACAACCTCTCTGTCGCCCTGTTTCTGCGATAACACTCCTCCGATCGCTGTGTTACTGGCGTCAGTGTCAACAATGAATTGGCCGTTAGGCTGTGGGAATCCCAAGATTGGGGTCTCGCAAAGACATTTTCTTAATTTTTGAAATGAACTCTCACATGTGTCATCCCAATGAAATGACTGCTTGTCTTCAGTCAGTCTGTGTAAAGGCTTGGCAATTTCAGAGAATCCCTTAACAAACCGTCTATAATATGAGCATAGCCCTAAAAATGCTCGCACTTCAGTCTTGTCTTTGGGAGTAGGCCATTTTTGCACTGCTTCGATTTTGGCTGGATCGGTCTGTATGCCTTCGCTGGTTATCACATGGCCGAGATAACTAACCTTGTTCTTAAATAAACTGCATTTCTTCGGATTTAACTTTAAGTTTGCTCCCATTATCTTCTTAAAAACTTGCTCTAGATTTTGTAAGTGGTCCTCAAAATCTGTACCCATGATTATGACGTCATCCAAGTAGACAAGGCAGGCTTCCCCAACTAATCCGGCCAGTACGCACTCCATAAGTCGTTCGAATGTAGCTGGCGCGTTGCACAATCCAAAAGGCATCACGTTAAATTGCCATAAACCTTTGCCAGTTGAAAAGGCTGTCTTCTCTTTATCCTTCGGATCAATTTCCACTTGCCAATAGCCCGATTTCAGATCTAATGTCGAGAACCATTTCATACTACTCAATGTGTCCAGGGTATCGTCTATTCGTGGCAGTGGATAGCTATCCTTCTTGGTCACATCGTTAAGCCGTCGATAGTCTACACAGAACCTTGTGCTACCATCTTTCTTCTTTACCAACACAACGGGAGAGCACCATGGGCTAGCAGAAGGTTCTATAATCTTGTTTCTCTTCATGTCGTCCAACATGTCTTGTACTTCCTTTTCTTTGGCAATCGGTATGCGCTTCGCTCGCTGACGAATAGGTCGCTCCTGTCCGGTGTCGATTTTGTGCTGAACTAACGATGTTCTTCCAGGATTTCCTTCGTCAGAGAAGATATCCCTAAAGCGCAGTAGCAGCCTCTTAGCTTTCATGCTTTGCGAATAGCTCAGATTACTCTTAGAATCCTCAAGGAGCTTAGTGACTATAATTTCACTCCTGGTATTCGATGTGTTTGAGCTTGGAGATGATTGGCAGCTTCTCATCCAAACAGCTTCCTCACACCTTCCAATAACGTCACCTTTGCTAAGGGTAATCTCACGATCGCCTATATTCACAACCCTTACTACAGCGGTCTTGCCTCCATAGACGAGAGTTCTTGCTGTCAGCAATTTCTGACTGGCTGCACTGTCTCGTGTATCTTCAATCAGCACACACCTATTCCGCTGATTCTTCTGACTCAAAGGCAGCTTCACCTTTACTTCAGTTTGTGCTCGTCTAGGTATTACGATTTTCTTCAGGCACGTGACATTTCCATCGGGACCGCCAAGTATGAAGTTCTCCTCATCACCACATTTAAAGACACCGTTAGTGACATCGATGTGACAGTTGTGTTTTTTCATAAAGTCTAGGCCCAGAATGCAATCATCCATAATTTCGGCTACGATTACGTTGTGAATATATGACGCCTCCCCAACGCATATCGTAACCGACCTTTCACCCAGGACGGGTATCTGCTGGCCAGAAGCGGAGAGAAGTCTGCATAAACTGGTGCCTTTGTGTCTCCCTACAGCTTTCACCAGGTCTGGTCTCACTATTGTTCTAGAGGCTCCTGTATCTAGGGTGATTTTGCACTCTATTTTATTCACTGCACCGCATATTAGTAGACTGTTCCCATTCCATGCTTGTGAGATTCTGGTTACTGGGGCTTCCTCCGCTCCAGCCAGTACCCGCCCCGCAGTCCTGGCTTTTATTCGTTTCCCTGATTCACGGCGGAGGGCGCAGCGTTATGCTTCTTCACAAACTCTTCAAAACGCTGCTCTATTTTGTTGAGACACGCATCCAGTCTGTCATCTGTTTTGGTCGGTTGCCTTTCCTTCTTAGGACACGTGAACTGCAGATGCCCTCTTTCCCCACACTTGTAACACATGCGCCCGGAGTTTCTCTTGGGAGGTGTCTTGATCTCTTTAACCTCCTCCGTAACTTCTCGAAGTTTATACCCTTGCCGGATATCATGACGCACAGCTTCTACTTCCAGGGCGTGTGCCAGAGCTTCTTTTAATGAAGAATGGTGGCGAAGCTTTACTGCAGCCCTAATTTCAAGATCCTTGATTCCGTCGACGAAGGCTTGCAAAATATTCGTATCCACCATCTTACTATCAGCAGAAGGATATGCCTTTCGAACCAGCTTCTCAATTTCCAACGCCCATTGTTGAAGTCCTTCACCCAGGCGCTGAGTCCGGTCACGCAGCTGGGCACGGAAAACGTGTTCCAGGTGTCGTTCCCCATATCTAGCCTCAAGTGCCTCCAGCAAGTCTTTGAACTCGCTGCCTGAGGTCGGCAGTGCCTCCAGGACAGATAAAGCCGATCCTCTGAGTGCGACGGTGAGGGCTGTCAGGCTCTGTTCGTCCGTCCACCCGTTTGAAGCAGCGACAGTCTGGAACTGCTGGCGGTAGGCGACCCAAGACGTAGTACCGTCGTACGGAGGCACCTTCACTTTAGGCCCGTGGTTTATGCTGACAACTCCGCTCGATGTAACTCCAGCAGCTTTTATACGCCGAAATTCCTTCTCTAGTCCAGTGAGACCGGTTTTCACATTTTTTAGGTCTTCCTCTAATTCGGAAACCCGTTCGTGCACTACCTCTACATCTTCATGTAGCTTAGCGACCGTATCGCTGAACTTTGTAACGGCAGATAGAATCGTCTGTTGGTCTGCCTTCTGTTCTTCTCGCAGGCCTCTCTGTTCTTCTTGCAGGCACTGCATCTGCTTGCTCTGTTGTTCTTGCATGCCCTTCAACATTGCCATCAGGCACGACATATCCAAAACCTCCATTGTACGTGACGGAGGTTTAATGTCTTCGGTGGGCGCGGCCAGGTGGGAGTGGCTAGGAGGCGGAGCCTGTTGGTCGCTGAGTGGAACCTGGTAGTCAAGGCCGGTGGGCGGGGCCTGGCGCGCGGGGTCGGTGGGCGTGGCCTGGTGGGCGGGGCCAGTGGGCGTGGCCTGATCGGTAAGCGTGGCCTGCGGGGCGGGGCCAGTGGGCGTGTCCCTATGGCCGGTGGGCGTGGCCTGAGGGGCAGTGGGCGTGGCTTGGTCAGTGGGCGTGGCCTGGGGGGCGGGGCCAGTGGGCGTGTCCCTATGGCCGGTGGGCGTGGCCTGAGGGGCAGTGGGCGTGGCCTCCGCAGCACCTCTGGACCTGGTCCTCACTCCAGAAGTATCCTCTCTCGGAGTCAGTGGCATCTCCAAATCCCCAATTCTGACACCAAATGTTACGGGCTAGGGTTCTGGATTTGGATGTAAAACGCCAATGACAACTTCTTAGGATTTATTCACGTAGGGTCTGGTCTGCAGGTCTTCACGACACGAAGTCCACACGTAGATTCCAATCGCAGGTCCAATCGAAGTCCAAGAGTATCGCTGAGGTCGTAGGTTATCGCTCGTATCGCAGGTATGTTCGCTCGAAGTTTACTCTTCGCTCTTCCAAACGGAACTGACAGCGCGCCGCGGCGGCCGCTATTTATATCCGCCGGCCAGGGTTCTAGAACATTCCCGTAACTACGTACCTACACTCGGTACACGCGGCAAGGTCGCTCGAACAGTTACTCATTTAAAGAGTTTTGCACCTTACGCTAGTCGACATACGAGTCATTATTGCTTGCAGCGTTTATTGTTTACTAAAACGCAGCATGCGGCGACTATTCTAGATGGTTCGGGATAGGACCGCGACAATATATTGAAACTATGTATGAGCATTGCAAATCATTAAGAAATTGTATTTTCTATTTTTATAGTGTGAAACTTGTATGTTTGCAGGAAGAAGAGTATGCAGGGAGTTCTATGATGTGTTTCGATGATAAAATGAAGCACTGGTCATTGGTTGGCGTCAGCGGATGGCGCATCGCGTGCACCAAAATAGGACTGGGCCGGCCGCGAATCTACGACGCCGTGAGCACTCATGTCGACTGGATCCAGAGGACTATCACTGATTCCGCGAGATGACCTTCTGTTAGTCAGTTAATATTTGAGACTGATTGGACTGAGCCTATTTGGAGCAACAAGTCTTAAGTGTTCTTTGTCTAGGCAAGAAACAGTGATAAAACACCCCATAAAACTTACATTTAGCCAGCAGTTAGTGATAGTGATTTTATAGAATTAGTTTCTCATCACATATCAGTACAAAATCATTGTATTTAGGTACCATCCAATTAAAGCAGGTGTTGATAAAGATGCCATCAAAAATGTAATTAATAATTATGACTGTTGATAATTGTTTAAGATTCTGTTATTTTAATTAACATATTTTATTTGGTAACAAAAACTTATTATTTATTAAATGGAATCTGTACAATACTTTAGAATAGACAATGTAAATAAGAAATAATTAAGAATTATACCAAATTTGAATACAAGTTTGCTTTTTGTATTATCTCATGACTTTTATGGAAATCAGACAAAAGTAGCCGATGTTACACCAGTACACAATCTATCTGCATGCTGTATGCCCAATGCCAAGTCTTATACAAACTCTGTGGTAGACTTCTTCTTCTACCACAGAGTTTGGACAAGACTTGCCTCACCTACCAAAGGGTTGGGTTAATGTTAATGTGGACTGAGTGAGCACCACCAATCCTGGCAAGTGCTGCTGAAATTGTTTTCTAAGTTACATACATTTCTGAATTTCTTAAGCTATACCACCTTATAATTGTCAAGGAAAATACTGTGAGATGTCATAAGTTTCTTAGATGTGCTGAAATCTCAGGTCTAAATGTGTTTAATAAGGGTAATATACCACTCTAAGGAACTGGTTTCTACAGGAGCGAAGGGAAGAGTGGGTAATTATGCTCTTCCAGGGAAATTTTCCACCAGGCAGATTGTATTCATGAGCATGGTCTGTCTGACTGTTGTTAGTTGGAAGTTAAATTTATGAATTTCATGTGAAACACTATGGTTGCATGATGCAGGATCTTCGGAGTATATAGTGTGCACACAGAGTCGGCATGTGCTTGTCACAAGTGCCAATAAAACTATGGTTTGCACTAAAAAATAGCTATTTATTGATCTAGTTATTTAAATACAATATTTTTTGTACAATCTACTTTAATATGCCTTCCTCTTTCAACTCATTTCTTATTTTAACCTGAACATTATCTGGTAAGTTTTTTAACTCACGGTTGATGTATTCATTCAAGTCTTGTAATGGACGATAGTACTGATGGACGATCTGTGAGCCTGCAAACATCGTCAGCATCGCAGCCACAGAAAATGAGATGTACTGACCCCAAGACACACCCACTGGCATCTTTAAACCGCTGAGTATTTTCTGATCTTGTCTTCTACAATATCATGAGCTTGCCGCTTCTTGAATGTGTGATAAAAGTTCACTTCACCCACTCTCCAGTTGATCATAGAAAACTCTAGAGTGGCTCCAAGAACGAAGAACATCGGCAGGAATCTATATATGCCTATACTCTTGCCAGGCCATTTGTTGACGAGTTTGTGAATCCAACCGATTCTCATCACAGAAGAGGGTTTCTCACATAATCCAATAAACTATTGGGTAACGCGTGTACGAGGTTTCGTTTCTGTAACTAATCTAACCAACTAATATTTATACCTGTCTGATTTGTGAACCAAACCAACAAGAATAAGTACTCGTCCGTAGGTTATGTATGTACGGTTTCGGGACAGTGTTGTCTGTGGCGTCCCGGCCAATAAAGTGCAAAAAATTTTAAATTCACCAAAGTTTTCGTTGCTCAATCGAAATCGTCTGAATTCTCAGCGTTGTGTAGCCCAAATCACATCAAGTAACAGAAGTTTTTTTTTTATTATTCGTTTAATCTTAAATCGGATTAAAAAAGGATTATTTTGGCACTTGGATGACAATGACATTGACAGGTGGGCGTTGTGAAATTAAGGATACAAGTCAAATGAAATTTTATATCTATTATGGGAATTTACACTCTTATATGAAAGCTACAGGATGTGGAAGGCTGAGGCCTACCTATGTGAAGCAGTAGACTGAAGTTGGCTGATGATGATTTATTGATGTATATAGAATGACATTCACAGGAAAACCCTGAACAAAAAAACATAGTGATTTTAGTGAACGATTTATTTACGTTTACACTTTTTGTTATCATCCACCAAAATTTTGTCAGTTCCGATTTTGAGGAACGTGCCAAATGATCCGTGTAGCACTGTATTTTTGATACAATAAACGTCTTAGAACCTGCTGTAGCAAAATCATTTGAGTTGAAAGGCCTAGCAAATGGGTTTGAATGGTTTCCAAATTTAAGAAACTCCGTCAAAAAATCAAGTGTCCAAAAAGAATGGCGTGATCATGCTATGCTTGTTACCGATGACATCAGCCTCTATTTTTCTCATCAGCACTTGATCCGTCAAATTATTGGAAACAGGTATTTGAATTAAGAAACGCTGCCTGAGAGAGCCAAGATATGCAAATTTAAAGACAAGTCTTCAATTGTTACTGGTGCTACCTTTTTTAAACGCATAAGAAGAGCGTGTTGTCAGCAAACAAAATCAAAAACACAAAATAAATTAAATACACTTTAACAGCCCTTATGCACGCCAGTGACGGCATAAATCTTGAAGGAGGTATAGGCAAATATAAACCTACGCAATATCTTCTTCAAAAGAAAATTTCTTATAGAAATACACAGTACGCTGTAGTATGAAGAGGTATCTAGGTAATGTTTTTTTTAATATATATGTATATTTGTATAAGCTGCCATCAAGCTATATTTTTTTTAAATAATTGATAATAATAAGGATGATGTTTGGCGCCTGCATGATACTGACAGACTAGAATAACTAACACTAATAAACTAACACTAACACTTACCAACTAAAAATGATTCTTTTAGAGTAATTTTTTTTTAATATTTTTCATTTGCGTTCCTTCACCGCCCGATTTCGTTCCTTTTGAGACATCCCAGCGTTCCAAATCTTCAATCACTACCTCTTTATCGTCTGTGATCACTACTGGCAACACTGAGTTTGACAGTCTTGTGACTTGTGTTTCTCAGTTATATGCTCTGTGGTTTCAGCCACAAATTAAACAGGTTAGGTTTCAGCTACATACAGCCACCACAGAACAATCAATATTCAGCTCCCGTGCACTCCCGTGTTTCACAGTGTTTTGAAAACGAAATTATGTACAAATTATATTATTAACAGCTTACAATATAAAGTGATGAACCCCTGCAGTACTTCTACTAGCTTATACAATATCAACTTCTTTGAGAATGTTGCTCCCGTGAAGATAACTGAAGCCAGGTTTTTGAAGTTAAACAGCGATTGCTGGGGCCTCCTCACCGACTATTATCTAGAGTCTGTGAAGGTTGACTGCAGTATGTCTGGTGCTGTGTCGTCTGCAGCGACCGTCAGGACTTGTGATCTCTCCGGGCAAACTACCTGCCTAGTGAAAGGAACCAGTGTAGGAACACTTTTTGGTCTAACAGCACCTAAGTGGAGAGATATAGAAAGTTTATGCAAACCTGGTGGACAGTTATTTTACAGACACTTTAAAGATGGACTCAATAACAGTTTTAGTTTTGAGCAGAAGGCTTTCTATTACTTTTGTGCTAGTAACCAAGTAAAAGATGTTTTAGTAGCAATTTTCCGACGACAGGCTAATATGAGAAACAAAGATAAAAATGACGCATTTATTCAAGTAATTGAGTTAAGAAAACCTGATACTTCATTGCTGGACCTGTACCATAGTCAGCTTCAGAAAAACGTAGAAACATTGGCCCCAAATGATTGACTTGCATGATATTATGTTTCAAATTGTGTAAAGTTATTCAGCAAAGATTCTAACAGATGTACGTGCTTTTAGTCTATAGTTAAAATTATGTATGCTTCAAAAAAATGATGACGAATTTTATATTATGGTCTACAACTATTTTATTTTATCTTCAAATAAAATAATGAGTTCTGCATAGTTCTTCCCTATTTTATTAGTCCTAATGATTTAAGTATTCCCATCTAAGGTCCTAAATCCTTAAAACCAAATGTGAGTATTAGGTATGAAACTTGTTAATTTATTTAACCCTGAAAACTAATACATGCAGTTAAAATCCTATGTAATAATGTTACTTACATTATATATCATAGAGTACAATCAACGTTTAAATTTAGTGTCAGCCAAGAAATTATTAAAAATTAGGATACTTACTTCTTGTGCATAATATTAAGTAAGCGGCTCTTCAGTGAAAGGATTCTGTCTCTGTCCTACACCTTATGTCGCCCATTAGTAGATTTAGTTTAAAGCGCTGATAACTGTTATCAGCAACACTCAAAGGTTTTGGTAAAATCTAGCTTTGTACATAGGTACATTGTTGTTCTTGACCACATTTTTTAGACATATTTGTCTCCAAAACTCATTATTTCATGGAAATACAAAAGTAAATCCTTTTAATTATTTTTTACCCCTTTGTTACCACCTAGAACCTATCCTAAATCGATAACATAAAGTTCATATTTTGTCTGAGAAACCCCGTATCATAAATAATCTGCATTATTTAATAATCTGATACCTGTATCAAAATTATTCTTCATACTTTTTAGTAAGAAGTTCTGACATTTAAATGAGCGACTAACATGTACTACCCACATACGAGAATGCTATATAGTCGCTCATTTAAATGACAAAACTCAGGACTTTCGTCTGTGATGATAGGTTCTCTCTCGGTCGTGGGTACTAAAATCACTATAAACACGATTGAGAGAGTATTCGTACATTTTTTGCAAAAACGGTCTGTAATTTGTTTTCCTTCCACTAGTGGCACTAGTTAACCATGTGGGGGCTCTATTAACAAGACCCCTCGCAAAGTGATTTCCATATATACGTAGTTTGTCTTTGGTTTTCATACAAACGCCGGATTATCGAAATACTCAGAGGACACAAATAGAGGGTTGACCGTGTCAAGAATTACAAATAAATTAATTAAACAGAAATTAGAACTTTTTAAGATTCAGCATGTCGTTCGTAAATTAAAAACAAACTATGTTTGTATGGGAATCGCTTCGTAAGGGGCCTTAAGCTTTGACTTTCAGCGTTGACTGTGTCGTATGCCTCAGTAAGGTGTGACACGCAATGCGTGGGATCCGCCCCGCGCCGCTGGGTGGCACTGGCACTACGGCGCTGTGCGTGGGCGTTGACATCGACTTGGGTTTTTGCTAACGATATTTACATTGGTCTAGCGACTACTGGTGGCTTTGTTCAGCTGGCTGGATAGTGGAGGCAAAATTTTAAAATAATTGCAAAGTCCAAGAGTTTGACTCCCCGTAGAAAAGTAGGCCTTAAAAACTATTATAAGAAGTCGATTGAACAAGCTATACCTACTAGTGCCACTTTTATAATACTAGGTGGATAAAAAGACTACTCCTCCGTTGATGCTACTGGAGTGGAACAAGCTGGCTGAGCAGTACCTATTACCTACCGCGTAACAGTTACGTTTTCTACAAAAGTTAGTTTCTGTGCATTATTGCCAAAAATTAAACGATGGTGATTAATACGTCTCGGAATTTATCGAAAAGTCACTTAAGTTTTCCCTCGATTATCCCTCTTTCAATGCCCTACGACGCAAATAAACCCAAAACGTATTTGTAAACTTCCACTATAGATATCCTGCTAAGAATAAAGCTCAAGCATCTAACAGATCGCTACGAAAAACCCAGCCTCATACACAAGTTCAACTCTAGACGCACTTTAATTCACAATTTCCATTTGAATCCTTACTCATTAGAATTAAAGTCTAAGTCCAACTTCAGACTTCCAACAGTCTTTACAAGTCGTCACCCATCTGGTGAACGAACAGACAAGCAAACACTACCAGCTCAGAGGCCACCGAGGCAGCATCGTTTTCCAACTCTATAACTTTGCAACAAACTTGGAAACTTGTCAGTCAGTAGAACCCGAGTCGTCGCGCGGAGCAAACGCGTGCTCAGTGCAGCTGTCAATAAAACCTATACAGCCTTTGGAAGCCCCGCATCATGGAGGTGGCGGGTCAATGGCGCCGGGAGTGGGCCGGCTCGGCCGAATATGGAAAGGTAAGTACACCACCGCACCCCTCGGCTTAAGGGTGGCTCTTCCACGACTTTTCTGCTAGGAGAGAAATAACTTTTTCGCCGTTGTGAAGTTTTTTGTGGTGGTTACTTTCGATGCTGAAATGTTGATTGGATGAAATTGGTAGATGAAGCTGAAAACAGGTTTTATTTAGCCGCACGCACGTCTAAAGTGATAATGTTGCGACAGATACCTAAAACCTTGTGGGTGTCATGAGGTGACGACAAAGCTTTATTTTTGACAAAGCTTAACTTACAGTCTGATTGCTTATCCTTTATTTAACCCAAAGTTAGAGATATTCTATTGGCATTTTGAAAAGTGAACTTTGGTATGAACAAAAACAACATGTTTGTATAAAAAAACTTTTTTGTTATTTTGATAGAAAATACTTTACCCTGAAATAAGCTGGCAGATGCTTCGAAGATGCAATGAATGGCGAATAGGAAGCGATGTAAACAATGTGGGAGATATAATCGCTAATTACACCTGGGTTGCGCCATTTAACGCGAATTATCATGGTATTCTGATACTGAGGCGGTCATTGCCAAAAGCCGCTTGTGGTCGTTTCCTTATACGGTGCAAAACTTGAGGCGATAGCGTCAGCCTCCGAAGCTGCTTTACAATAATGAACTTTCACACCTTTCGTTTAAGGGTTATTTTATATCGTAACGTTTAATGTAGTTTAATGCTGTGCTGACCGACGAGAACAAGTTTTGCCAAGATACCTATTAGGTTTTTATTCTTTCGTCTCCTTTAACAGGAATAAATTGGAATGTAACCTTTTTTTGGCTTTCAGCTTATTTATTATTTTTTTATGTATGGGAACAGTTTTTTTGGCTATGTATTTAGTGCATCCATGTAAAATACGATGACGTTACCACGGAAAATCCGTTATTGTCTGAACATCAACGTTCGCAAGTTCAAATGGCGCGTTGATGTCTTTTGTATGTAAGTGCACGATTCAGCGCCGAGGAAGCTCGTTGATGTCTTTTCTTCACAAAGCGAACACTTGGATAGGTTTTTTAAACAAACACCCTATGTATCAGCTCACGCCCCAGTATACCTACCGAAAAAATGCGTAGACCTTAATAAAGTTGATATGTTTTTGCAAATTAATGTGAATAAACGGAATGCCATCGTAAATCCTTAATCGTTACCAGGGCAAGCGCCCTTTACTAGCGTTCAACGATTTAACTTTCGATTTAAAATGTGTGATCATAAAAGTCGGTAAGCGGATACGAAAAACGGCGATCAATTGCCTTTTTACGACTCAAAAATATCACCGGTGGCGGATACGAACAATTTTGCACTTTCTATTGGACAAAACCTCGCGGTTACGAGATGAGATTGCAGTCACAAGCATCATATCGCGTGCTGAGCAGTGGGTTACTGATTGAAGACAATGGCTCGCGTTTATCTATCAAGAGGTGAAAGTGGAGCGTCTAGGAAGAGCGTTCTTCCTGACGAAAGTTCCTGCCTTTGACAAAGAGGATTACGTAATCATAGGTTACTCGCATGTTACGGTACTACTATCCGCCTAATTCACTACCTAACAACTGCACTTCATTGCATACGCAACGCAAGCGCCCTTGCTTGGTATAGTTGCCACCCGCATAGCGGATGAGATTTTGAAATATATAAATAGTAATTAGTTTATGTACTACTTTTATATACTGTTACTTACGTTTTTATTAGGTTACGTTTCATTTTAAAAGAATAGGGACATTTAAATAACTCTGTGGATAGTCATATACTTAACGTTGTTGTAAAACAAAAGTTCAGAATTAGGTAACCCTATAGAATTAAAAACAATACCTAGAGTCATTCCGTAATAGCAGCAAAAGGTAGGTATATCAAATGCTAAAATACAATAATTATTTGAATAATTAACTTTTTTCTTCTGAAAACAAAGGTGCGGCACGGCCTGTCATGTTTTGTGTAGAGTTCAAGTTCGGAATTTCGGTCTCGACTAAGCCATTAAGATGTTACTCCGTGAATACCTGAAGTACTTCATACACATAAAAAAACAGTAGGCGTAGACTCTGTCACAGCTTCATAAAATATTTAAATGAAATTACCTTGTATGGGGTCTATTAGACGCTACCTCTTAAAGCAGCATAACATCGAATATCCAACACTCAGATAGCGAGTACGCTATCTGAGTGTTGGATATTCGATGTTGGATATTGAAGTATCAAGTGCACTGGTTCTTAAACTACAGTGAGTTAAAATTTTCCCAACAAGATAAAAAAGATACAATAAAAGTAATAATAACTTGTCCTGCTCCCAAACTATGTCCTGTGTCATGGTAACTAGGCAAAGACATAACAAATCATGGAAATACCTACAATGGCCAAAACGTGCCAAAATATCAGGTCTAACTAACATAGAAATACAGCGGCCGAGTGTACGACGGCCACCAATGGGAATCGAACCCACGACCTCCGGCATGGCAATCAGGTCACACCGAGCTTTAAATAGATACGTAATACGTATCCTATCTTGCGTATCGTATGTGACGTTACGTATCGTACGTATCTTAGATACTTCGATATTGTTATGAGCTACTTTACAGCAAAATTGATAAATTTGAGCTGCTGTGGTCTGTACACAACCTGCCTGTTCTGTCTGCTACCTTCGATACAGGGCACAAAAAAGTAATGATATCCTCGGCAACGATTTGCAATTTAGATTACGTTCGTGACTAATAGCTCGACTTATTGAAAATGTTCGTACCTCCAAACTTGATAAAATAATGATAAAAAAATTAAGTAGGTACCTACCTACCTATAAGTTTTTGTGATGGATGACAACTTTAAATAAAGCATGATAAAGCTCACTGGAGATAAGACAGGTAAGACAGAGACACAGAACAGGAGGTAGACTGAACTTAAATAATCAAGATCTAGACACCGCTATAGAACTGACAGCAAATAAGTCATAGCCGTAATAGGCAACTTTTAGAAAGCATACATGATTTGTTAATTTACTTTTCTTGTAAGCCTTATTTATATATACTCGTATAACTCAGTAACGCAGTCAATTCAAGTAAGCTTTTTTTATTCCATACATACGATTGTTACCCCACATGAGTTCATTTTCTATGATACGCACATTTGTGACGTGTTTAGTAGCAATACCACTCGCTAACGGTGACGTAAAACATCGTGAGAAAACGAGTGTGTATAAGATGTAAGGTAGCCTGATAAGAACGCCTGATAACGCAGCCCTCGCTCTCTCTCTCTGAGAGAAGGCCGGTTACCCTGACTTTATTTATTCTTCTTCAAGCTACGAGTATATTAGTCCACTGCTGGACATAGCCCCCCAATGATGGCACAACCTTGAGCTGTGGCGCTCATTAGGGGAGGGCTATGACTTTATTTACTACAGTTAAAAAAACTATATTTCACTACAGACCTCCTCGTCAGACGAGACCTCGTACCTATTGTCAGTTGCTCAGCTGAGTTGGACTACGCGGATTCTCTGGTTTGGCCACCATACTTAGTTACAGTTAGTCGGTAATTCGTGGCTATTAGCGAGACAAAACCGTCTTTCTTCCAGCGTTTGTCTTCGAAACTAACTCAAAGCCTACTTTGCACACAAATGGTAGGTTTTCTTTTACAAAAGTCTGGCAATTTAACACAAAAAGAGAAAAACCTATTTCCCAAAAAAGCAAGGAATAAAATTCAATGGCCTGAAATTGAGCGGTCGTTAAGGCCATGCAAGGGATTAACTTGCAGCTCAAACTGTTTTGAAGCGCACATAATACGAGACAGCTCGCTATGCTACGTGTTCAGTATGTTGAGACCAAGAACTGGTATTCATTACTCTGTTTTTACTAATTAAAAAATGGACATTTCAGCGAAGCTTCAATAGGCAGGAGAAACCTTTTGTACCGCGGGGACTTGTTCGTGAAATGGGACTGGAGATATCCTGTTTAGAATTTTTTCTTTAGCGTATCACGTTTTCTTAAGAGTGAGTCACGCGATGCATAAGCACATCTTGTATAGGTACCAGCGAGAACGAAGATCACTGGTAGTGCAGGACAATAGACTAAAGAAACCTTGACCCCTGTTTAGTTTTCAAAAGGAAGGTAGGTTCATTACTTAAAAAATTATTCAATGGATAAGAAACACCTTTTAGCATTCAAATTGGAAGTCCAATCACTAACCAAAAGTAGGAATCATAGATTTGAATTGTTTTCCTACTATTGTGTTGTACTTAGCTCCTAATCCTGCATTGGTAGTTTAGCACACCCGCATGCCCATAACTGGCACTAGGTTTCAGATAGGCATTAAAGTAATCGTTAGCATGTTGGATAAGGAGAGGTTGTTGGCTCGCCTCCATCCGTTCATTGAGGTTCGTGTGCGAGGTGCCGGAAATCCTGCGCCGACTGAGGCCATCAGCCTGCGACGCTGATAGCAAATTGCAGCGCTAGATGTTGCCAAAATTTCTAGACCTCTGGGTACATATAGGTATGGGTTTCATGTTCACACAGACATTCATATAAATGTGTTGCATGTGTAGTACAGTCGACAGCACATAGGTATATCTTTGTCTACCGAGGTGCACATCAGTTAAGTTAAGGACGACTTTGCAACGAAAATGTAAAAATTTACCTGCTGCTTACTGTACTCAGGAAAACTAATAGGTCTGAAAAAAATATTCACGTCGTCACCCTTATTTGAGAATCTGTAATAGACGATGGAAATTCCTCCACAAAAAATGTTTTTTTAATATCTTTTTTAGGTATCCTAATCAATATTTTATTTCATCCACCGATTTTAAAGCGCTGACTCTAAACAATCAGCAAAGGCTGTGCCGCTGGATCAGTAAAATTGCGCATTATCTAATGTCGTTTTTAAATAATACAGGCAGATGGCATGGTTACGTCTGTTATAATGATTAGATGGTATATGGCCTTACATTGATGGCGGACGGAGGGAGTTTATCGTGTTTAGAAGGATTATCTCTGCCGGTTGTCCCTTGAGTATTTCAATCACTTATCAAGACCGCATTAAACTATAACAAAATATCACAACCTAAACACACGCCTATAACCGGAAGGGCAGGCACCATGGTAATACCAGTAATAATGATATTGTTGCGACGAAAAACCCTTTGAAAGCGGTCTGTGCTCTAGCCCTACAATCAGACCGTGACATAACGTATCTGCAGGTACTTAGCAGAACGCGACCTACGTACAGATTCGGTATCGTGGGTGGATACCATCATCGACAATCAAAGTTTCGCAACTTATTGCCGAATGGAGTAATTTTGCGGCCAGTTTCTATTCGTCACGACACATGACTTTCACCGCTATCTATGAATTTATTGGTATTTTTCATGCAAGACGTTTTATTCAGCAAATGGCTCTCACGTGTAACGAGGAAGTAACCCTAACCTAACACCTCATTTAATAGAATCTTGTTAGACGCAAAACGGTAACTCGACCAATTAATCAGCATGAATCAGTCAAAGGCTTTTGACCGCAATTTGTGAGAGCACGTCACGACGTGCTTGCTTACGCAAATTCTCAAGGATTTGGAAAATTCATAATTGCAATGTCTGAGTAATATTAGAAATCATTGATCTATGCAGATCCCCGGACTAATCAGTATGCAAAAGGCCCCTGAACAACGGTTTCCCTCAGCCATCACCGCCGTGACTCATATGTATTAAGTTAAAGACAAAGATTTTCCTTTGGATTTTTGTGATATACTGACGTCGTCGTATCGGTGAGTCGCCCCCGCGCTCGGCGTTGAGTCGACGACCGCACGCACCACCTATACCAAACTACAATAAGCACAAACCACTGTGTTTTCACACCATATAATAAATACTAAATATGTAACAAGTTAACGGTAACACCGACACTTGCTTGTTAGCGGTGCACTGTTGTCTCGGTGCGAGCCAGTGGGCCGCGACCTTACTTTTAGTTTTGATTTGGCCTGGGACAGAGTCACTCGCGGTGACGTCATTAATCTCGACGATAATTCGCCTTGATCCAAAAATAATATCAGTAAAAGGCTACTGTTTGTTAGCACCACAATGCTATAATTTGGTCGCTATGTAAAGAACGAATTTGCTGTTCTAGGTATCAAAGTTATATTAATTTACATTTATGTGAATACGGAAAGCCGTAATGTATTTATTGTATCCCGATCCAACACTCCACACAATACACTTATAAGGATAATTCTACTTAACTCTATTACCATTTGCGTAGACGTGAAGATAGCATTATAAATTAGCTTTTAAGTGGGTCCCGCTCGCTCGGTTTTTATTAATAAACGTACGAATCCTTTTGAGCGAAGGTGATCGGTCTATAACAAGCTAAGTAATTAGTATAAAACAATAACATTTGCCATTGAATTGCTTGCCTACGCATGCACAAAAGTGCTTCATTCATTGGAAAGATCGCAATCGCGAGCATTGCAATTTCCAACCGCCCCCGCGCGATCGCGTCACTCGCAGTCGCTGCGCATTTATACAAGTTTAGGCCCTTCTTCCATTGTTTCCAACTCAAGTTTAAATTCACGCTGCATTGCTGAAGGGTCCTTAAAATGTCGTTAGGAGAGTCGCAGAAAACACCGAAATTTAGAATACCTAAGCCCTGACTCCGAATCTACAATTAATGAAATTGTTAAAGTGATACAGTGAGGAACGGGACTGATTCGCTTACTCGCCGCGAAGGTTGCCGTACTCGGCCGCTAGCTTGAACTTGAACACTTACAAAAATAAAACCTTCGTCATTATCTTCTCCATCGTTAAATCGTTATTGACAGGATGAAAAACTCCACCAATGCCGCAAATATTTGAACGTGCGCGTAAAAATTGTTACAAGACGCCGCAATATAAACTAAGTGTACCAACAAATTTAGGCAGCTTGTTTGCATTCTCATGCGCCTTTTTTCCGAGAGCCGGAGTCGGACGGTTATAATAACAGTTGAGGTCGACATAAGTTCACTCATGAATACTTTATGAGCCGTCAGCTGAAGATCGCTCCATAAGCAGGCTGAATCGCGCATAAATCACACCGACCATGTTTTATTTGCTGACCCGAATGATGCGAGACAAAAAACAAATGTATTTACGGTACACCACATTGTATACGACTTGTGGACTAAGTAAAGTTGGCTACCGACGTGTCCCAGATATGTCTCAGTTATTTATTATACCGGCTAATCTTGTTGACCTTTCGAATGAAAAACGCACTTCTTTGATAAACCAGAAACAATCGATTTAAATTTGAACCTTGTGCAAATTAGAAACTAGAAATGACCTATGAAAACGAGTTGCAAGATCGGCACCAACATAATCAATCAATGGGTTCCAACATTGCAAATGATTACGCCTTCCAAAGCTGTTTGTTCGCTGAACATCAACAATGAGCTTAGTTTATTAGTTGGATATTATGAATTTGGCATATACTATTACTATTCGGAAAAGGTGTAGGCCTTACTGGCTATTGGCATTTCTTAGAATCTCCCTATTACTTAGAAACGGATGAATTCATCCGTTTCTAAGTAATGGGTTTCAAAATCCCATTATCCTACTAATATTAACTGAAAGTTTTTGAAGATGAAGAAGATTGTTACTCAAACATACATCGCGGCTGAACAGAGGTACAGAAACTTGGCATACAGATATACAAAGATCTGGATTGAGCTATAGGATACTTGATATCCTGGTAATTCGTTCCCGTGCGACTATATTTTATTTTTACCGCATCCTTTTTCGAAGTTAAAACTCCAAGATGTTAATTGCGTTGCCACGGTAATAAGATCATATAAGTCGATTTTGTGGCGATACGAAGTTCGCCGCGACATAATCCCAAAACGACATATTTAATAAATGAGGACATACTCAAATGAATAAGCCATGGTCATCTTAGTAGGTCATATACGAATAACAGAAACATGATCTAATAAAGACCGATCAATCTAAAAAACAATTAATTTAATTTCCCTCTTGAAAGAGAGGGCGGGCAAGGATCTACTGAAAAAGATCCAAGATGGCCGAAAGGCTTACCGATCGACACTAGCTGGCTAGAGCTGGATGCTGAAGCACCGTCAAAAGTAGAAATCTGTGACTGAGGCCCTGCTCCCCTAAGAGTTAAAGCGCCAAAGAAGATCGTTGTAATTTTTAAATTATGTTCTGATCATGCTGCCTATAAATCAAAACGTGTATGCCAACTTTGATCTAAGCTTTAAGTTTTACAAGGTGGGCACTTCCTGGTCAATACAACTATACAACTAAGTATTTGGCTTAACCTTATATCGACTAGGAAGCAAAATACTTTGCAATACGACGTATTTAACGTATGTATTATTTTAAGAAGTCGATCTGGGCCTTTTATTAATCGGAAAATTAAGGCTTGCTGCTTTCTAGCATTAAATTGTTATTTCTGTGAAAAAATCTGGAGAATTTGTAGCAGAGCGGGGATTGCGCGGTCGAAACTGCTTCTAAATATATTGGGGTATTCAAGTTTTAGCTTTTCGGAGTAAAGGTAACCGAGTGGAGGGGTGCTTTTCAGATTTGACGTCAGGCTCCGCTGGGCTTTGCGTTGATAAAAAAACAATATACTTTTTTGACGTAGTTTGCTGCTTAGAATTCATTGCATTTTAGCAAGGATGTGTTAACCAACGTTCTTGCATTTTACTTGGTAGAGATTGTGATCTCTAGATGATTTACTACCATTTAAGAAAACATTGCATTTTGGGCATTTTGCTTGGTAGACGATTTACTCTCTAGGCAATTTACAATTTAGGTAATTAGTCATTAGGTTGCATTCACTTTAGGCATTTTGCTTCGTAGACAAATTGAAAGTTATATACGCTGATCACGAAGGGCGTTTCTAATTCGAGGTTAGAGAACGGTGAACAAATAAGTCACCGTAGTACTGCAGAACTGTAACGTTTTATCTCGTCCTTCCCAGGTGACGGAGGGCGGAGTGACGCGGCAGGTTGCGCGCGCGCTGGAGGTGCTGCAGGCCAGCGGGCCCGGCTCGCGCATGCGCGTGCTGCGAGCCGCCTACCACTCCACGGCCGGCCCCGGCGCGCCCACGCAGTCCTTCCTCATGCACTCCTCGAGACGGGTGCGTTCATAGTTTGAGAATCATTGTTCACTTGAACGTCCCGTGACTAACGCTAGTGGTATTTTTTACGAGCGCTTCTGTGTTTCGCAAGGCACGTTAATCCGTTGGTGCCAGCTGTCATGTAATGGCAGACTTTAAGCCATGTCAGAAGCCTTATGGGCGAATTGGTAACTTCCGGCAGTAAGGCCCGCCACTGTCTTACAATCCTCCACCAACCCGAATTTGGAGGTGGTGGAGTATGGCCTCATCTAAATGCGCCGCAAGAAGAGACCCGTGCCCCAGCAGTAGGGACGTACACGGGTTGAAATCGATTGTTTACTTCATCTAAGCTGAATGAAATGAAATAGCTGACAGTGTTACTGTTAATTAGAGAAAGCGACTGGGCAATTATTTGCCTCCCGCTCATACAATATTGCTGTATATATTGACTGAATAAGAGGAAAGTAGTTATTTAGTCACTTTATTATATTAACAGTGCCATACTATACGCCAATACCTGCCTATTCCCTAACTACACTAATATCATTAGGCGCTTACGACCAAGGCCAAGGAATCGACTCAACTTGCGCTCACTTAGTAAAACACCACTATTGTGAGTAATTTTAGCTAATACAAGGCCTGCTTCATAGATTGACACTGGATGGATTTCAAATCGAATAGAACAATTCTTTATTGCAAAAAAAAACGGTATTTGTATGTTGACGAGCTTAAGCTGATATCTATTCTCTATACTATTTTTATTTTTAATGCACTGATATTATCTTCCAGTTAACCTCGATTTTCCGTTTTATTTTTGTATTATTATAAAGTATGAAATTATTAAAATTGAAAAAATAAAATTACGGCAATACAATGTGGTCTAGTCGAAAAATTCAAAACATTTTCAGGATTAGCGGTATAGAGCAGTCACGATAGGTGCACACAGTTTTTGAGAAAGATTAAAGAGGGGAAGATGGATTGATAGGTAGGATTGTATGTGATATCGTTTTCAAGCAAAATTTTGTTAGAATTACTTTTCAATACCCCTTTTTTCTATTCTTTCCGAAACTATAAAGGAATTGTTCTTTCCAGGTAATATCATCGGGCTCTAGCTTCCTACAGTCGCCGACGTTCATGACGTCACCGATGTCCAGACCGCTAGAGATCTCCTCTACACCCCTAGAGTCGACGCCTGAGCGGTTTTCCGAAGGTGAAAATTATAAGGTGACGGAGCCAGATGACACCGAGATCTCAGAGCCCTCGAAATGGAAAGGCTCCACCGGTACTTCGTCAATCAGGATGCCTAGTGAAGAATCTTCCTCCACTGACAACGCGAGTATCATAGATCTCACAAAACACACGAATGGGTTCAGGAAGTCTTCTTTTGACTCTGACAGCAGTGATCTGCTTCCAAAATCACCCTATAAGAAACACTCAAGGATGTCTCCTTTGCTCGACGCGCCAGTGACATTGAGTACATTAAAGTATAAGTCTTTGTTGAATGGAACCAATGACAGTTGGAATGATCGGAGGAAGAGTTACAGCTTTGAAGATACGTCTCCTTTGAACGAAACAATTTTGCACAAAAATGACACACTAGCGATGGAGTCCTCTACAGACAGCGGTATTTGCAAGTCAACTGAAATAGTCAACGAGAATACGGAGGAACGATACCCTCAAAGACACTTCGATAAAAACGAAATAATTTATGAGGGTCGAGAAGAAACGTTCAAAGACTGGCTTGCCAAAAACCGTTGCAGGCAGTACAAGGAAACGTCCCCCAAGCATCATAGAGAAAACTACGACACCGTAGAACCAGTTGAAAAGATATCGTTACAATCAACAGGCAAAGTGTCCATCGCTTTACCTATGGATAATCAAACTGATGATAAGTTCCAATACACGAAGAACCATGTTTACGAGGACGACCGGCGAGTGAAACGAGTGGAGTTCTGCAAGACAGAGCTACACTTCGCGGCCGAATCCGGTCGAGTGAACATCATCGCCACGGACGAGAAGCCACCGCCCTCCACTGACTTCCGGCGGCGAAAAAGCGCCTTCGTGCCGATCAAGGGAGCCTTCGACAAAACTCCTATCACCCTATACGGGGAGAAAAGCCGCGAGTACCACGACGATTTCAACTACCACGACGACGATCACGATGAGAATAATTCAACCACCAAGAGCATTCTCAAGAACAAAATACCAAAACCCAAACCATATCTCTTGGGAGAGAACATGGCCCTTGGGCAGGAGACAACCGAAACTGACAAGCGAATCACAAAGAGGGAGTACATTATTCCAACTGCTGTGTCGATGATCAACAAGCAATTGCACCCAGAGGAGAAGAGCTACAATGGCGAAGTAACGAGCCGACTAGACTCGCATGCGCGATCTTCGTTCGCAGATTTTTCTGTCAATGTCACTAATAACATTTCTAGGACGATCCAAGACGGTATGTACATCAGGTCATGTTCAAAGAATGATTAGTCATAACGTACCCACCCATGTAGCAACTTGAGACCATTAGAGAGGTATTTGACAATACATCAATCAATTAATCAATCACTCAAACAGCCTGTACTCGTTCACTGCTGGGCATAGGCCTCCTCCAAGAAACGCCACTTCTTCTATCCTCGACCATCCTCATCCAGTCACTGCCAGCAATCTGCCTGACAGCGAGCCAGTGGACGGCTTTTAAAAATATTTTTTTTTATATTGGGTCAGCTTTATACCTTGCTTAAGAACAAAATTAATTGATATTAAAATATGCCGAAATTATTTGTTAACCTCCTGAGTCCTAGACCAATTAATTTCAAAAATGTCAAAACATACTACTATTTTCTGAAAGGTTATAAAAGTGTGATGCCCGGAAAAATAATTTTAAAAATCCCCCCTCTCCCCCTCTCTATTTATCTAATGTCTCTATTTAACCTCATATGAGTACGCTAGGCGTCAGTTCTCGTATGAGGAAGTAAAGAGTTCATACAAAGTTATTCGAAATTAGGGTGTGAGTAGAATAAAACACTTTATATAATTATTGAAATCAACATCCAAAACTTTAGTTTTCAAAAGTCTTTTATTTCCTTACAGCTATAATCATAAAAATCAGAATTTTTTAGTATGATTACTTACTTCTAATAGAAAATCACATTGAGATCAACAAATTATCTAAGCAATTCTACATTCTAGTACCTAATTGGTTCTAAAAAACTCTTGCCCTGCCTTTTTTGCTGGAAGATCTGTGTTTTTTGAATTGTTTCAGTATCGCTTTAATTTTTTTCGTCATCCGAACTGGAATTTCTACTAGAATGAGTAGGTAGAACCAGTTCATTTTCGCTGTCTGATAAAGTTTCACCATCAGATTCATTCAGGCAATGGAAAATATCATCTTGCAAACCTAAAAACAACACCAATCTTTAGAACGAGTGTCATCTGTGAGCGCGTATAAGCATCCCAAGAGTTGTATTGAGAACGAAAGTGATCATATGAGGACATAAAAAAGAAAAGCTACCCCACAAAGCCAAAATTGATGATTTGTATGAAATATTGGTTTACAAATATACCTACATATTACCTCTAACGGTTTTGTACAAAAAACAACAAAAAAAAAGTAAAATTTTATCGAAATATTTGGATAAAAAATATAGAAACTCACCGCGCGGCATGATGGCTCCTTCATCTATAGTTTTACCGTCGCCATGACAGAATTGCATAAAGAAACCACAAAAAATAATATTGATTCAGGTGTGGCAACATCTCGTCCATGCCCCAAACACCGCGAAATTCAAATATGTGTTTATGAGTTCGTTCATGATTTTTTAGAAGTCTATGTCATCGTGTGAGGTCTCAGGGTCTCAGGTTAATAATTCACCCCTCGCGCTATCGAAGCACTTTAATACAAAAAGGAAGTAATCGTAATTTCTTCCAATCGTGAATTCATTCGTTCATTTTGGAGTGTTTCAAATATATCTCTTTTAAACTACTAGTCTATAATGTTGAAAGGGTGGGTAAGGGGTCCAAATAATATTATCGATTGTTCTACATAGCTTTGATCGATTTTACAATATTTGTAATCGTTTTATGTACTTTATTTAACAGGTCCATCATTTGACGTAGCAGAAGAAAACGACGACGCCAACTACTTTAGAAGAAAGACCGAGCGAAACTCTTTTCGTGACGAATTCCAACAGTTCCAAAATGAGGTGATCGGAAGGAACAACACGAACTCGATCAAACAAAAGTTGAGAAACTTGCAAACATCGCCAGTCATGCAAAAAAACCCAAAGACGAGGCAGCTTCGAGACAGTGATTTGACTTACTTTGGGATCGATAATAATCCTTCTAAACAAAGAGATCCTTCTCCTACCAAGAATCACAGAGCTTATTCACCTATTAAGAAGCAAAGGGATGCTTCGCCGCCTAAGAGAACTTCTCCAAAATATGAAAGTCGGAATGCCTCACTGAAAAAAACTGCAAATGAATTACAATCCGTGAAACTTATTCAGTTAGTTTCAAGCAGCGTCTGCAACAGTGAAGCGGAATCAGAAGACATTCCTGAATATCAGAACTTTCCTATGAAAACTAACTTCGCTCCAGTACCCATTCCGAGGATGCGAACCAAAGTATCAACAGACTTTAGTACGGATTCCAACTACGAAGAAAACAAACCCGAGCGAGTAGTTATTCTTAAACCTATTATTGAACAAAGTTATGAAGTATCCGAAACTAGGGCAGAGCAAGATACTCGAAGATCGAAACACAGAAGACAGGATGTAGTTTCTAACAGTTCTAAGAGCAGGAGCATTTCCGAACCTCCAAAGTACAGACATAACACTATGTCGCTAGAGAAGCCAGGTCGAGATAGCAGCCAACGACGAGCAAGCAACACTGCCGTGACTTCTTCAAAGTAAGTTTCTCCAACGATATTTATTACTAACACAAACACTAAACATATACAACCATTGAACTCTGAATTGTTTTCAGAACAAAGAATAGTTTCACACATCATCACAAAGAAGATAGTCACATATTCAAGAAAACTAATAACCATGATGTAATCGTAGAAGACGAAGCACCATTATACGTAAATATCGACGAGGAAAATATCTACGATCAACCAGTCAGGTCAACCAAGAAACTTGAGTATTCATCCAATGATAACCAGCAGCAAAAACAAACCCATGAAAAAGTATCTAGAAAAAGGGAAGACATCAAAGGGGAGAAGTCTAAAGGTTCTCTACAATCGAAATCAAGCAAAAATACGAATTCATTTGACAGAACGGATGTTCTTAATAAAAGCGGCAGAGTAAAAGATAAACACACTTCGAATAAAGCAACTAATTCAATACACAAGGATAGAACCCGCACTGAAGTTAAATCCGCCGAAAATGGTCCCAGCCCAATAGAGCACAAGGTGGCGGAACATCCTTCCGAGAGCAGGCAGCCTCGGCACAGACATAGATCAGCACAAGATAACTCCATGAAAAACTCGCTGGAGAAAGCTAAGGAAGAAAAGTATGATTCCGTTGGTAAACTAAAGCATGTCGAAAAGAGTGAAGCGCAAGTAAAACTCAACAACAAACACAACTCGAAGAGACGTGACAGAAGCCGATCCAAGGACAGCCATGACATGAAACCTGAAGTTATCACAATGTCCGATCGACAGCATAAAACTAAGAAGACATGCCCGAGCGAGAGCGACGCCAGTCTCAAAATAGACAAAACCAAACGGAGGGAATATGTCATTAACTACGACGATAAAAACGGAACAGTATCATCAGTATGCCAACTTAAACCCGGCACTTCAAAGAGAAAAATTATACATCCAGAAAGGACTAAAGAGATCAAACTGAAAACGAAGTCTTCCGATAAGAGTTCTCTTCGTAAGTAGGAAGCATGCATGCAAATTGAACATACTAACAACAATATTACAATATCGCATATTAAACGTGATCGTCTTTCAGTGCAGTACCAGGAACCGCAATGGATGCTTTACGCAGCAAATAATGGCAAGAGAAAACGGAGAACTAATGTCCACCAGCGAACTTGCACCATACTGTAGTTAAACAACAGAACTGTGTCAAAATACTTGTGTACCTGTACTGAATTCTGCCGCTTGAATAGAATAACATGATCTCACATACGAATCCTAAATTATGTTCGCTAATTTATAAAATAATAATACAGTAGTAATAAATGCCGTATAACAGACTTTTATTTTCATAAACCAGTAAGAACTTTCACAGCAGAAGAGTTTATCCCTAATTAACAATCACATTTTAACCATACATTACATTTTTGTGCTCAATTTAGACTCACACTAAGTTTATTTTGAGTAAAGTTAAACAGTGAATAGAGGATCTTTGTCATACATACTGACCAGCACCTCGACTTTGTTGTCGAGCCTGCCCTTGAGTTTCGCGGAGAACTCTGCGAGAAAGCCGCGCTCGGAGTCAGAGTGGTTGGTGAGAATTACAGATATGCCTTTCTGTGTCGCGTCCAAGATGTCGTGGTGAAGCATCTCGCCTGAAAATAACGTCAACCTCTAGAATTCTGATTGGACAGTCCGGATCAAAACAGCTATAATTATATTCTGAATCATAACTACAGCAAAATGTTAACGAAATAACGTTATTTTCTTAGGTCTACCATAACCGGTCAACATAATAACAGTCCTGTAAACATGATCTTGAACATGATCTCTCTTTGCATTCCAAATACACTAAATGCACCGTAAGGATTCTTTGTTAAACAAATACAAACTAACGATATAAGTATACCGACATGGGCACAATCCTTTTTTTCTCGCACCTGAATATTGTCACTGAATGAAGAATTAATGTAAGCATACATTAATTCTTTATTTATATGTCAACATACATTAATTCTTTATTTATTTTGTCCCGATTTGGTAGATACAGTTGGAAGGCTGTGGTAGTTAATGTTTATCGTACTGGCTGTAAAGTTCATAATTGTGTGTTCACGAAATCGAGAACGGATGCATAACTGTACACATATCAAAGATCTTAGCGGGAAACAAATGCTATAATTTTTGGCCCCTTTAGCTCTCCACTCGTCCTTGGTTGTGACCGATTCAAGCAGAGGTGGCGCGACAACCTCACAAACTTTCTACTGGGTTGGCAAAAGATGACCACGAAACGGAATTAAAGAAAAAACTATGTTTTAACTAATGCTTTGGCATTTAAAGTTATTGACAGCAATCATGGAATCTTATAATACGTATAGGTGGCAACGATGTATAAGGTTTAAGATGTATCGAGAAAAGGTGGTCAGAGTTGATTTTTTTTTCCCGCTGCCTTTTTCTCCACAACACTACGGCCCGAAGGCACCGGGTTACATTTGACATTGTCCATTGACATTTAGCAAACAGAATGTAATTTTTTATAAAATAGATTTAATTTCATATGTTCAAAAGCTCACCAGTCAGGTAGAGCTCGGATTGCACGCCTTTCAGCACAGAAGCGCCGGAGCCGGCGCACAGTACGACGGTACTAACGGTGTCCTTCATAGTCTTCCCGCGAGCGAGGGCGAAGCGTACGTGCTCAAGATTAGTCAGCTTCTTGGTCCGGGCCACAGCCTCCGACAGCGGGATCGGTCCTTTCAGGCGTAGGAGTCTGCAAATAACACACGAGAATATGTTCAAATCCCTTAAAGCGGCTGTTCATTTACGTAAGGCGTACTTTATACTTTATTGCACACGAAACATTAAATAGGACATTACATAATAAATAACATGTACAAGGCGTAAATATAGAAGGTCTGAACATATCCCCCATATTTACATTTTCATATACGAGGTTGTTGGAATTAGACTTATTTGGTCTTACGTAACACGTGCGTGCCTGTAGCATGTTTCTTCAGTTAGCACTATGATTTTAAGACAGGTTTGATTAGGAAGTAATTAGTTTTCACACAAGGTGATTTGTGAAGCAGTGCTATGTGTATCTAATTTCGCTCACGTTTGTCCAACTCCTGACGAAGGCAATGTAATGAATGTAAACATAAACTCTGAACATAAAGGCTGTTTAAAAACCTATTTAGAGGCTAAAAATTTCACCCATGCCGGGATTCGAACCCGCAACCCAATAAAGGCTGTTTCACTTTAAACGTATGGTGTGGAATAAATATCAATCAAGTGTAATCTAATCTTGCGTGGAGCATGCTATCTCGCTTGCACAATTTTAAATTATTCTAATAAAATTAGTATACTTGTAGTAAATGTGGTCTGAGGGTTCGATGCACACTTCAATTACGGATATTTTGGTTTCCAGTCAGGTGTTGGATGGGTGACCATCCCGTGACTACCGCTAGTGGCATTTTTTCTGACAGTAAAGCCCGCCACTGTCTCAATCCTCTACCAACCCTGATTTGGCCCCCGTGGTGAAGTATGGTCTAACCTTCTCGCGATGCAGGAAAAGACCCGTGCCTCAGCAGTGGGGAGATACAAGGGGTTGATATCAATACGCTATTTTATTATCCTTCAGTCTACATTTATCAAGTCTACACAAAATATTGAAATCACTAAAAATTTTAAATTATGCGAGCGAGCTTCTCGACGTAAAAACAGCTTTAAGTGGTAGTGTTTATTACTATGAGACTTATGGTTTGGTGAGGTTGACAAGAATGGATAAATGGCTGGAGAGATTTAAATCAAATCTGGTAACTAGTTAGCTGACACCCTGGATTAGCAAAAAGGCTACGTTTTACTGCGGGAAAAAGCTTATTCCCATGGGAAAATCGATAAACCGCTAACACCGCGGGGCACAGCTTGTTGCTAACAAATGTATTTCTATTCTATTCTAATTCCCGAAAACTTCAGTCCTGACAACCACCATGAGCTCACATGCATGTTATCTTAGTGAGATTGACAATAGTGATAATTTGGTATGAAATTATTGAACAAAAATCCATACCGTCCAGCGCCAACATTGGGCACGGCGCCGGGTATGATGGGCGAGGACTCGGCGACGGGGAAGGCGGAGGCGAGCCAGTCGTTGACCCCGCCTTGCACGGCGTCCCAGCTCGTATGCGGCGAGTACAGGGCGATGCGGCGCTCCAGTAGAAACGACACCACGCGCTCCTTCCAGCTCCTGTTTTTTTTGTTATTGAACTTTATTAATGCGGAATCGTATAATGTATGTACCTGTATGTTAATGTTATGTTATACATTTACGCCAAACAATGAAACCTTTCTTAAGAGAAAAAAAATCAATGAGATCTATGTAATCTATCTAGAATTCTGATTGGAATGAAATTAACCAGAATTCCAGATAGATTCTAGATCTGCAAGTCAAGCAAGTCTTACACATTTATAAGCACGCGTAACATTCAGCCTGTAAGACGGAGTTTACACCTTCAGTCTCGCGTCAGTTCAGTCCGTGACCTTGATCGAGCTCGGATTGATGCCAGACTGATGAAGCATCAAAATAATCGAATATCCGTCAGTCTGGTCCATCAGTCCACAAGTATAGACAATCCACTAGTATAGACAATCAGTCTGCCGTCAGTATAACCAGACTGGTGGAATTATCTGACACCAGACTGAACGTGTAAATTCCGTCTTAAATTTCTGTAGGCCTATTCTAAATACTGGTAAAGGATCTTCCAACTCGGGCGATCCGTTTTGAACTTTACTAGAATAAATTGTAAATTATAGGGTTTTTTTCCGTTACGTACATGTAACGGTTTCAACAAGTTATGCTTATTATTCCAATGGTGGCGCGCACCAAAGCGCCTTAAACCCTGGGCGTGAAGCTATTGTAGGGATTCCGGAAACCCAAGTATTCTGAGCATCTTTACGAAAATTTCTTCCCAAAAAACCATGCTTAATATATTTAATATTTTATTTATTTCGTGATTGATTTCTTTATGGATGTATTACATAGCATTAAGTTTATTTTGGTGACCCATTTGTACAAATGGGTAGTTTGCATGGTGGTAATGACCTTCTGTGGTTACTATTATCATATCACAGTAGTGTATCGGGGTTTGGGAAGAGAACCGCAAGTACCTACATAACTTATTACACTAAATTAGTTCTTAAGTTTGAAAGGAGTAGCGATAAGTTGTTATTTGCTTACAAATTTTAATTTAAGTAGAATCTCTACAAATGTCGTGGATGCCTCTAACGATGCATATCAGAAATGTAAACACAGACTTGCTACCAGGGTATTGGTTGATATGTAGCTTGTTGGCGTTCCTTAATGAATAAACTTACTATCATTGTCCGAACTCGTCCTCTTTAACCTACTCTGATTTTTGATTACGTCTGATTTCACATACTCGGAAACTTCAAATTAAATAAGCCAATGCAATAGAACGTTACAGAACAGTTTGGCGGGTCAAGTGATTGAGTCGGGCTGAAGCTATTTATTAAGTTATCATTAAAACGGCCTCTTTACTTCACTTACTTCTGTGTGATGGATTTCAGAGGCGCGAATATGGGAGGATGGTAAGAGACGATCATCTCACATCCGCTATCGTGGGCTTCGTGAGCTACGTCTTCCGTCAGGTCGTTCGTTAGCAGTATTTTTGTTATATCTCTGAAAATAAAATATTTTATTACAATTGCCTGTGACTCCGGATAAAGACATAATTGGGTATAAATAAAGTGACGAAAGAGGTACGATCATGGCAAAACCTTGCCATGATCGTATAATTACGGTAATACAGGGTATCCTAGTTTTGGACCAGGGGGGTGTTTTTAAAATGCATAGTTGTTCAATGTTAGTCCGATAATGTTTGTTTCATTCACACTATCGGTAGTCTGGTAACCAATCCCTTTGCAATGGTTTAACCTTTAACCCGTGCTACTTAACTCGGCGCCTCGCGCGATTCTTCGCGTGTAATGCCTATTTAATTTGCGCGGGTTATGTTATACACCTGGAATTACATTGTACTGCTATTGCTTTGTAGACTACCAAATTGAGGCAAATATCAACTATTGTCGTACTTATTTCATTTCTATTGAAAAACTATGTAAGTGTGGACAATTGATTGTGTAGAGAAGTTATCTATTTATGTATTGATCACAATATGTTCAGACATATTTGTACCTTGCAGTGAATGGCTCCACCAATAATCCAGTGTTGTCCCAACTTTCGGAAAGTTCCTTCGGGGCGAAATTCTCCAAGGCATTCAGCACTGTCTTGAGGCTCACGCCGACTGTCTCGCCAGCCATCTTGGGTTTTGTCGGGGACGAGTACAGCCTCTTGCTTATGGGTCTACTTGCCATCAGATGCCTTGCTAATTTAAATAACATCAGCTAAGCTAGCAACTGAAATATAATTTTGGTTACAGGTTACAGATAAAAGGAATAGTCAGAAGTCAATTATTGTCAGCATGGAATATGAACATCACACAAATCATACAGAAATTAACAATAGATAACCCAGTTTATTTTTAAGACACAATAGTTACACAGGTAGTTCATACAGATGAACATTATTTACAAGTATCACTTCATAATTTTTTACACTTAACTACTTAACAATATACTCCTAGTAATATTATAGTTTGTTCAACGAAACAAAGTATGTTAAGCATTTATTCAACCAATTTCCATATTCTAATTTCACCATCATCACTACAAGACAGCAGTTCTCCATTGCCCGTAGGGTTCCACTTAACACAATTCACATCTTGGGAATGTGCATCGAGTTTCGTGCACACCAGCTCAAATGTTGGCGAATTGGAGTCAGAATCATCAGCTTCCTTGAACACCCTAATGATGTCATCACCACAGGCAGTGGCTAAAAGGCCTGTCTTGTGACACCATGCAATATCATAGATACATCTAGTATGGTACCCTGATAAGGTGCACACGCACTTCCATACTGTCTCCCTTTCATTCACTATGACACCTTCTTGGTTATCTGGCTTGTACTCTTTCCATATCTTCACAGTCTTGTCATCACTGCAAGTGGCTAATCTCTCCCCTGTCTTGTCGAATGCCAGGCTCCAGACTGTTGAGTCGTGGGACTCTAGAGTAGCTACACAAGTCCAGTCATTATCAGCTGGGTCTTCTTTATAAATCTTGACACTGTTATCATAGGAAGCAGATGCTAGGATGTCCAAATTTGGATGCCAGATCACCTGGAAAAAGATTTTATGTAATTGTTAGAACTTGAATATATGTACAATGTGATTATCATTGTGGTGATAGATACCAACTTTTTTCACATCTTGATAATGAGCATTAAGTACAGCAGCACACTCATATTCATCATCTCCTGCCACTTCCCATACCCAGACTGACTTGTCGCGGCCGCATGTTGCTAGCAACTGACCCGATGGAGACCAAGATACACTTTTGACTTCATTTTCGTGACCTTCTAGTGTTGCATTGCATTCAAATTGACCTAATAAAATTAAATAAAAAAAAAAAGTAGATTAAATATTCAACACTAGTAAGACATTCATGAAATTTGTATACTTACTACTTACTTACCACTTTTCTTATCCCATATTGCAGTTGTAGCATCAAAACTAGCAGAGGCCAGTAAGTTTCCACAAGGGGACCACGCCACCTCCCTGATGGTGCGTTGGTGACCATCCACCAAGACTGCCTTCACTGTACAGTCCTGGCCTTCCTTGGTCCACAGTTTAATGGTCTTATCCTCCCCGCAGGACGCGAAAACATTTCCGAGTGGATGCCACGATACATTCCAAACAATACCTCTATGGGCAGTTAGTTTCTGAGCTAGCTCAAGCTTTGCCATTCTGAAACTTCTGCAGATATTGGTAAGAATATTTACGGAACTCACAAGCACATTCATAAAAATAATTTCTATTTATCATATTCCATGCTGACAATGGGTATTACAGGGCTTTTGGGGCCATTTGACTTTCATTTAGAATCGCAATATTTATTTGATAAAGATATGTTTTACTGAACCAAACTTACCACTAACCCAGTTAGTGCAAAATTTTGTCCACGGGATGTGTCGGGACGAATAAAAGTAGGTAATAAAATTGTAAGCGAAATATAAAAACACCTAAATTGTTTATCTCGCTGTTAAGGTTATACAGCATAGACTAAATGGGTTTTTTCTTCAGAACAATGAGGTTTTTTCTTACTTATCCACAAACGTTGTTCTGTGCCACAAATCACAGCACAAACTGAACAGCCGTGTACTGACTGAGCGGGGATCCTCGCGAGGCAGCCTCGGACGTTTGCCGCGCGAGGCACACTCGGTCGTAGGATTTGCAATAGAATGCTTCGCGAGCCGCGGTGACGCTGAGCATGCGCTTAGTTAACCGTGAAGTCCCACCAAGACCATTACCTGGCTTATATTCCTCCACGCGTCGTCTCTTAGTCTTTTTGTAAATAATATGCAGTCTAAGATATTAAATGTAGGTTTATTTTCAACAACGTTACAGAATTATACGCGAATACGAATTCTCTCTTTGTGTACCTGTCGCTCCCGAGATGACCATTCTAATTTGTTATATAGGTATTTAGGAGTTTTATTGCGAATCACACCAAACAACATGGTTGCTAGATGCAGGCGTCGTCGAGATTCCATGTTCAGGAGCTTTGCGGCGTTCAAGTACGGAGTGACATGGGATCTAGGGGGGATTTTAAAACAAAACCGAGCACATGCGTTTTGCACTCGCTGTATTAGTCTCTTCGTCCGACCAAGTATACAACCACCATAGACAACATCGCAGTAGTTTAATCTAGATAATATCAACGATTCACTTAGCCTAACACGCAAATCTGTGCTAAGGTAATCGCGTATATTATATAGAATTTTCAGGCGGTAGAAGCAGTTGCTGACCACGTTTCTAATATGGTTTTCAAAACGTAGCTCCCTGTCAATCAGCACACCGAGATTTTTGGCTTCAACCACCCTTTCTACTGGTTCACCCATGCTAACTAGGTATATCATGGCCGTTGAGAGCTTGCACCGTATTGTGGATTTGATTTTTAGTACCAAGCACCATGTACTTGGAATTGCTAGGGTTCAGCACCAAACAGCTCCTATCAGACCAAGACGCAATGCGATCTAAATCGCTGTTGACCAAGTTCACGGCTACAGCTGCATCTGACGGTGCAGTAGATAGATATAACTGTGTATCGTCAGCATACAGATGGCACTTGCTGCTCTTTATTTCAGATATTATATCAGCACTATACAGAATAAACAGCAAAGGTCCTAGTATGGATCTCTGCGGAACTCCTCTAGTCAGCCATTTTGTTGCAGAAAGCTGCGTCGTGCCATTGCTTTTTTGCAACGTGACTATTTGCGCCCGGTCCGACAGGTAGCTGTCGAACCACCGAACCGTAGCATTATCAAATCCGTAATACGACATCTTTGATAACAAGAGGGAGGTATTCAAGCAGTCGAAGGCCCTGGAGAAATCTAGCAGTACCAGTATAGTGCTTTTCCCTCTGTCGAGCTCCGACAATACGTTGTCTATAACGTCCAGTAGCGCAGTAGCCGTTCCTCGACCACTCCGAAAACCCGATTGCATATCCGGTAGTATGTTATTTTCCTCCAGGTACTTCGATAGCTGATTATACACAGCCCTCTCAATTATCTTGGACATGCAGGGCTCCCTCACAACTACAGTTTTGACTGGTGCATGTCTGTCAAATAGTTCAGTAACAAGTTCATTAAATAGTCTTACCATGTTATTAATATCATCAAGTAATAGAATACTTTCCCAGTCAATTAGTTCCAAGTCTCGGTCAAAAAAGTCGCGGTTTATGTCCTTAATAGGTCGGTATGTCACAATTCTTGGTGGTAGCTTTTGTTTCTTTACGTCCAGGTCAACAGTTATAAAAGCATGTCTACCGAGATCCGGTATATGGTGCACATCGGTCCTAAGTACTCGCGCGTCAGTACAGACAAGGTCAATAGTCGTCTCGCTGTGATCAGTAAAGTGGGTCGGTTGGTCAACGTGTTGAGTCATACTAAGAGAGGTTAAAAATTCCATTAAACATGAATGGTTCCTATCACAGAAGTCGTTATAGTTAATGTTAAAGTCACCTACTAACAAAACACGGTCGTAGCCAGTCATGGAAGTCACGGAGTCTGTGATCGCATCAAAGAAGGTGTCAGCGTGTAGCCATGGAGGGCGATAGGCCGTTCCGACCAGAAATCTTTTCCCACCAACATTTACACGTAGCCACATCTGTTCCACGGTCGGCGCGGGGGGTGCGGACAAAGGCGGGCGGCGACGCCACGCTTTACAAAGAAGCCGACGCCGCCGCCGCGCGCACGCAGTTCGCGCGGGCGCGGGATGTGACGCAGGTTGTAGCCAGCCACCGAGGGCGCGCGACCATCCTGCCCCTCACGAAGCCACGTTTCATTTATTGCCACTAGGTCAGCTGAAAGATTACCCATGGCCACAATAAACTCGTCGTGTCCCGTTCCCAGCGAACCAGCGTTGAACAGACCAACTCTAAATGATTTTGATTTAGGCATGATAAATACATACATAGAAGGAACTAAATAAACTGTACGTGTTATTGATAAATATTACATATATATTACTACGCAATGTACATATACTAAGTAATGCCAATTTTGATACACAAATTTGGTTATAATATATACATATTTGCAGACAAGGCCACCACTTAGTTTTAGGCAGAAATTTTTCGGCAACTGAAACAGCGACACACCGCGACAAAAAATTTGCACATACAACAAATACAACAATCATGAAATACAGAACTAAAAGGCTACTACAAAATACATCTATGTAATTACGCTGATTGGCTGGACCGAACTTCAGCAATTTTAAAAATATCTGAGATGTCGTTCTCTTTGCGTATGCGGTGAGCCGGCTGCCCTTCGGAGCGACGCACGTAGACCCGACCATCTCTCGTCCACACCCAACGCCAGCCATGGACTCGAGCCTGCTCGCGAGCCCTACCGAACAGCTGTCGGTTTAATTTAGTGAGCCGCTCATTTACATAAAAGCGCCGCGTCTCTCCACTCAGTCCCAGTAGTAGCGGTGCGTCGAACGCGCGCCCCGCGCAGAAACACCTCCCGCGTTGCCCTTCGCGCCAGCCGCATGACCAGCGGCCGCGGCCGACGCTCCTCAGACATCTCGCCACGCGGGCCAACCCGCTCCGCGGTCACTTTATCGCGTTCATCTAGAGCCACACCAAGTTTGGTTGCGATCAGCGTCACCAGGTGATTAGGACTTTCTCCACGCTCCTCCAGGATGTTGGTGATCTGCACGTCGTTGGCCAGCATGTCCTGGTCGCGATCGTGCAGCTCCATTTGGAGATTGTTGATCGCGTCCTCCAAGACCTTCGTTCCTGCTGATACTATGGCATCCGCGACCTTCTTCTCCATGCTATCGACTCGCACTTCTATAGCATCTATGCGCTGGTTACAAGCCCCCAGGCCCTCTCGGAAGTCTCGCACCTCCTGCCGGCACTCTTGAATATCTCTTCGCATGCCCTGCATCTCCTTCCGCAGCAAGCGCAATTCCAGCCCCAGGGCATGAAGAGGGTCGGATGACTCCCTACCGTCGTCGTCAAAAAGCCTGGGTCGCTTGTATCGAGTAGTGACGTTAAGGTCCTCCGCAGGTAGTTCTCCATGTTGCATCAGATTTGGTACCGAAGAAGAAGCCGGCAGCTGAGAACCGGACGGCGCCGGCATATTTACTTTCGGCGGGGTGCGCTCGAGGTTAAAGGGCATCGCTGGAAACTACGTAAGTCCGTTCAAACAGGAGCAGCCGTCCGCGTATGCGTAGCTATAACCCGTAGTAGTAGCCGCGCGTAGCCATCGCTCGTAGCTCTCGCTCGTAGCACTCACACACACGCTGCAGTGTCACGTATTGTGGCGGAGTGAGCGGCGCAATCAGAAACAATCTGGTTGGTCCTTCAAGCCGGTCGGTTTAGTCAGTCCGCCGCACGCCCCATCTAACTCTGAATTTTGCAGCCCGAAGTCTAATCCGCTTGGCGTAACGGTGTGCGCTCCAACTTTACTTTACTCTACACGCTGCCGGATGAATCTCGCACCGCACCTTGGATCCCTGGTCCTTCAGGCAATACAACTATGGCTATCTCACCCAGTCGACTCGGCGAGTGAAAGATCCGACACCAAACAATATGGCCGCCGGTGTATATGGTGTCTCCCCTTGGAAGAAACGAGAGGGGCCGATGTTTCTCCCAAAATGCTCACACACGGCAGATCTCAACTTAATAAATCAAATTTATTTAAAACGCAGCAACAAGATACACGTCCGCACACCAGAACACTTAGGCCACTCCCTATTTCAGCACTCGTAAAGCATATTTGTAATGTGTTTCATCATGGTTCTTTTGAAATCTGCTCTTATAGTTTACTGAATACGCTACATCTGGTCGTGTTCCATTTGCTACAAATAACAAAGCTCCTATTAATTTTCTATATTTTAGTTTCTCATTCGTTTTATTTGCAAGCTCCAATCGCAGATTTATTTCCATAGGCGTATCATATCCCTTAGAATCTTTAATTTTGTATTTCTCAGCCAAACTTTCAATGTATTGTTCTTGACTTAAATACATCTTCTTTTCTTTCGGATTATAATCAATGTTGATACCTAAATACAGTTTTACGCATCCTAGATCTTTCATACGGAACCGATCACTTAACATTTGTTTCACTTTTTCAATACTTGTCTTATCTTCGTCTGTAATCAACAAATCGTCAACATATAAAATAATGTAAATCTTCTTTTCATTTACACACCCTGTATATAAACAATAGTCGTATGCAGATCTTTTCAAATTTATACTACAGAAAAAATTGTGAATACAATCATACCAATCTCGTGGACTTTCTCGTAGTACGTACAGTGCCTTTTTCAATAAGCAAACTTTGCCTGATTGTATATCATACATAACCATCTGGTGGATATATAACTTCTTACTTTATGGTTCCATTCAGGAACGCAGTTTCTACGTCCATCTGTTCAATATCCCATCCTCGTACACAAGCAGTTGATAATAAAACTTTTAAGGTAGTCATTCTGGCAACTGGCGAATATATTTCTTCATTCTCTTCATACATCTGTTGAAAGCCTCTGGCGACAACTCTTGCTTGACATATTTTTTTTTTATTTTAATACAAAACCCACAGCACAAGTTAAATTATAAAAAATGGTTGTGTAAAAAAAATCCAAACATATGCCACTTAAGGGCTTACATTATATTAACTTAGCTACTATACAGGAACAAATGTAGGCTTACATAATTTAAGTTATTAAACAGATTTTACAAATCAGTGGAATAAACAGAAAAAATAGGCTATGGCCTTACATATTTAAAACTAATTTGTAAGATAAGATAAGATAAGAATATTCTTTATTGTACACCAGAGCACATATTATAAAACATGTAAAGATACAAAGTACAATTGGCGGCCTTATTGCTAAAAGCAATTTCTTCCAGACAACCTTACGACGGAAAGTTGCTGAAGGAAATTAGAGACGGGTAGTCGGTGCAAATATGAATATTTTAATACACTACTTATATAAATAACAATACACCTACATAAACAGTTACACACATAGTTATGATAAACTTACATAAATACGTTATAATAATAATCTACGCGATGAGGAAATAAATACAATATTGTGTACCTATATGGAGACATACGGAAAAGACAAAATGAAAAGGACAATGCACGAATACTAAACTTGCAGGGACAGATAAAACTCCTTAACTTTGTTTTTAAAGACAGCTGAGGAAGGGGAGCGCCTTATTGATACCGGAAGATCATTCCACAGCTGAGTGGCCGTTACGGTAAACGAGTCGCTGAAGACTCGTTAAGAGAATTCTTTAAAGAAACAAACATCCTGACAGTTGCCAGTCAGTATATCTATGAAAATATTATGTATGTCAGGAAAAATATTAGCAACTTTAAAACTGCAGGTAGCCAACATAATGTAAATACTAGAAATAAACATAAACTTTTGATCCCAAGATTTAGGCTGGCAAAAGTTAATACATCCTTCATGGGGCATTGTATACGCTTCTACAATAAAATCCCTGTAGATATATTAAGTTTGACTGAAGCGCGGTTCAAAAAATGTGTAAAGTACAATTTGTGCCAAAAGAGCTACTATAATATTAAGGATTATTTAGATGACAATGATGTCTGGAATTCAAGCATGTAAAATTCACGAGTTTTGTAGTATCTGTGTAAATTCTGTTAATTAAGGAATTTGAAAAGACTAAGTTTGGAGTTTTTTTGTCCATTTTTTCTCCAAAATGATCCAGATTTTGAAATGGACACCTAGTTTAACTTGTAACGTTCATTAAGCCGCAGTATCTGCGCTACTTTGAATAAAACCTTTTCATTTCATTTCATTTCATTTCATTTCATTTCATTTCATTTCATTTCAAAAGAACCTCGTCGAGTGAGTTGGAGTCTTCAGCGACATATTCAGGTCAGACCTTAATGCCCGGCTGTGGGAATCACCGAGGTAGGTAAAGCGCTCTTTAAGATAAGAAGGAGTGGCTGGATTGAACAGTATTGAGTACAGAAGAGAGAGAATGTGAGCATTCCTACGAAAACGGATGGGAAGCCACTTGAGCTTAGCGCGGAATTGGGAGACGTGGTCATATTTGCGTAAACCAAATATGAATCTTATCGCAAAGTTTTGGAGGCGCTCAAGTTTATTAAGTTGCACTTCGGTATATATATATATATATATATATATATATATATATATATATATATATATATATATATATATATATATATATATATATATATATATATATATATATAGTAGTGTTTTGTAGAGAATACGACGGGGAAAAGAATTAAGGAATTACGATGTGATAATGGAAGAGAATACATAAATAAAGATTTTTTCAAATTGGCCAAGGAGAAAGGGATATACATAAATCCATGTCCAGCATATACACATGAATTGAATGGCGTCGCAGAGATTTAATAGAACTATTATGGACAGAACGAGGTGTTTAATATCTGAAGCAAAAATAGATAAAGAGTATTGGCCAATATTAGTGGAGACAGCAGTTTATATTGGAAACAGATTGTTGACGAATACAGAAGTTAAAAGGACACCATACGAGATATTTTTTGGAAGATATATATATATATATCTCTATATATATATATATATATATCTGAAGCAAAAATAGATAAAGAGTACTGGCCAATATTAGTGGAGACAGCAGTTTATATTGGAAACAGATTGTTGACGAATACAGAAGTTAAAAGGACACCATACGAGATATTTTTTGGAAGATATATATATATATATATATATATATATATATATAGAGATATTAAACACCTCGTTCTGTCCTTAATAGTTCTATTAAATCTCTGCGACGCCATTCAATTCATGTGTATATGCTGGACATGGATTTATGTATATCCCTTTCTCCTTGGCCAATTTGAAAAAATCTTTATTTATGTATTCTCTTCACATCGTAATTCCTTAATTCTTTTCCCCGTCGTATTCTCAACGAAATTAATGTAAGCTACAAAACACTCAAACACTTCACTTTTATATTTAATGCAATACACTTTGGCTATCCTACTATAATCATCGATGAAAGATACGAAGTAACGTTCACCTTCAATACCTGTAGGATTTAATGGACCATTCACATCAGTATGTACTATTTCTAAAACAGGTATCACGTGCTCGGTGTCGATTATTTTCGAAAAGTATGTTAAACATTTTATTTATTAAACAAATCTCGCATTGTATATGATCATTTTCAAGTTTATCAGGTAAACCGTTCAGCAACTTTTGTTGACACATCTTATTTAAATTTATAAAATTTGTGTGTTCAAGAATTCTATGCCACTTTTCTTTTTCAGTCATATTGCATGTTGTGTATGATTTTACAAAATTCGTTTCTACTTTTCCATTCAATAAAAACAATTTGTTTTTCCTCTCAGCAACAGCTAATAAATTATTGCTAGACCCATCGTAAATTTTAGCTCCATATTTGTCGAATATTATATACTTATTATGCTTTGTGATAGACGATACACTCAATAAATTCTGTTTCATATTTGGTACATAATAAACATTCGTATTAGTAGTTTTGACCCATTCACCGGTTACATAAAAGTACGTTAATACATTTCTCATTTTATTTGCTTTCAGAGGAAAACCATCTCCTACTTTAATATCATCCGGACTTTCCAAATTTTTAACATCTACAAAATATTCATCATTATTTATAATGTGGTCAGAACATCCACTATCTAACAACCATGTTAAATTGTCTTTACTAGTACATTTTTCACTCACGGGATCCATCGCTGAAGTCATTACCTCGACATTGTATAATTCTCCTCTCCTCTGGTCTCTTGGTACTCTCGTACCGTCTTTGCTTGGGTTAAAATAATATTCTCGCGCCATCCTTGTGCTGTACCTCTTCCTCGAACAAAATTTCTTCCTCGAAAATTACCTCTTCCTCTTGTCATCGTACTCGAATTTCCTCGAATTCCTCTAGAATTCTGTCCTCTCCAATTTTGATTTACTCGCATGTTACTCATTCCTCTAAAATTGTAGTTTCCGCGCCAATTCATAAAATTCTGGTTTTCTCTTTCCTTTCTTGGACAATTTTTTAGATAATGGCCGGGCTGATTACATCCATAACAGTTTCCCATCTGGCTTTGCGTCGTTCTCTTCTGAATGTTAAATGATTCCATCGGTTTAGAATTATTTTCTTCCTTCTTCTTGTAGTCTAACAGTAGCTTTGACTTTACATATTCAACAGACTTGTCCTTTTCTGGCAATGCATCAATTATGTCAACTATATGTGCGTAACTCTCCGGCAGGTATAGTAATAAATGGTTCAACTTATCATCATTAGTCATCTCTTCTCCCGCACTCTTCAATTCATTGACAGTTTTTTCAAAAATATTCATAAAATCTGTCGGGTTGTCAACCTCTGACATTTTCAACTTTAACAATTTTCTCTTGCACAATAGCTTATTTGCACTAGACTTTGCTTGATAAATCGTATCTAATTTTCCAATCATTTTTGCCGCATCCGTTTCTGACTTAATTATTTCTAGCTGACTGTCACTCACGCTATTAACGATATAATTTTTCGCCTTCAACTCCTTCTTTAACCAATCACTTTCTGTGATATTGGCTGGTTTAATTTCATTTGAGATCACATCATAACATTCCTTAATTTCCAAAAACAATTTCAATCTGTATTTCCATTTGGCGTTATTCGTGCCATCGAAATTTTCTATAGAACAATCTTCTTTTCCGTTCGACATTTTTGAAAAATTTCGTTACCTTATTTTCTTGAAATATTTTTTTCGTCAACATTCAATCATTACGTAAATATTTTTCCGAAACTCTCCGCTCTGCTACCATGTTAATAATATGCAGTCTAAGATATTAAATGTAGGTTTATTTTCAACAACTTTACAGAAACATACCGACACAGTGACAATCAAATCAAAAGTCTTCTTAAAAGGCATAGACAAACCGGTACATTATTTAGACCATTTATCTTCAGTAAGGAGGTACTAAATCATTATTTCAACACTTTTATTATATAGGGAGGAGCGGGTGATCGTGCTCTTCCACTATAAAGGGAAATTTCCCGCAAGGCAGATCGTATGCCTGGGGACGGCCGGTCCAAATATTGTTAGCCGGACGTTATATTTACTGTATGTCATTGAAACGCTTTGATTGCGTGATTCAGGAATGTTAGAGTTTGTAGTGCGCGCGGAGACTTGACATGTGCTCGCCACATCACTCCCCTACAAGACCGTAGCTACGCATAGCTAGGTCTGATAGGAATCGAAGTCTGTGCTCTAAAGCCTGCAAGTGCCAGGTGACGCTGAGTCAGTGAGTCGACTAGCGGTTGAGGGTGTTCGGCGGCTAACAGTCACTTCACCGGCGACAGTACCATGGAGACCGCGCATGTGGTAGGAACCGGTGAAGGCTCTTGTACCACTGGCAACGTGTGCTGTTGCTGTGTGGCTGCCGTGCCGAGGGGTTGGAGGAAGATAACCATCAGTTCCAGTAGTCGGTGCGTTGACTCAGTTGACTGACGTGAAACTGATGAAGTGAGAAGGAAGATTGCTGGCCTTACTTTGAGACTAATGTATGTGGGGTGCTGCGAGAGCGAAGGAAGGTTGTCAATGTTCTGTCAGGGGTCACCACTACAGGTAAGAGCGGGTGATCGTGCTCTTCCACTATAAAGGGAAATTTCCCGCCAGGCAGATCGTATGCCTGGGGACGGCCGGTCCAACTATTGTTAGTCGGACTTTATATTTATTGTATGTCATTGATTGCACGATGCAGGAATGTTGGAGTTTGTGCGCGCGCAGACTTGACATGTGCTCGCCACAATTAGTATAATCGGGACATTTTGCATCCCATAATCGTCCATATCAGTATTAATTTGACGTACTGTACTTTTTCCATGACGCTAACGCGCGACGAACTAGCGAGGCAAAACACAATAGTCTTGAGTGAGCGTGGCAATCGGACTGAGGCACCTTTGAGCATGTAGGACAAAAACCGACAGCGGGCGGCTCGGGCCGAACCGCACTCGCCTGAGGCCGCACACGCGCTCGCCTTAGCCGAGGCACGTCAGTCAGTACGCGGCTAATGATGAATGATCGAGAATTACTTAAAACAGGTTATACTGTCAGTAACGGACTGATCGTGTAAAGTAAACATCTGAGTCTGTCACAGAACAATAACTTATTGTTCTGAGGAGTCTGTGAGTCACAGGTCACAGACTGTAACTGAGAAAAAAAAACGTTTTGTCAAAACAAACCGAATAAACCGCGCGTGCTGCAAGAGAAAAGTTTTTGTTTGATTTCGGTATTTTTTACTCATTTTGGGTGTTTACACCTTACACAAGGATGGAGAATATTATTGTTCCACCACATCTCAATGCGGAAGCCTACAGAAATGAATTTAATATCAGTGTATCCAATGCTATGCCGTATCTCGATTACCTTCGTGTTCACTCTGGTAAACTGGTTTTTCTTCCCTAGCTCATCATGAAAACTTCCTCGAGCCCTTTTAGGAGTAATCTTAAACTTGACTATTTCATATATTTCAGACGGTACAACTCTGATAGGTTGTTCCGAATTAACGGCACGTTATTGGATAGGCGGCGCTAAGGTTATCAAATCTATCAAACAACAAATTGATGTAGCAGAAACAAAACTGAATATTACATTGAAAAGTGGTACCGCAGATGGTTGCTTTCTAAACAAATCTAACAAGGTAGTGTCTGTACTATTATTGAAACTAGGCGTGCACCATTTTGAGTGCTTATACAACTTTTATTGCCAGGTCTTGCTGTGTCAAGATAATGGAGCAGTCAGTATTTGGGGTGGGGCTGACGGCGCCTGGTCGAAATGGGAGCAAATAATAAATGTGGAGGAACATGATGACTCAGTGATGGCTGTAGATTGTCTCAACCCAGACAGAGAATATGTCACTGTTGGTGCTGATGGCAACATAAAGGTAAAATGTTATTTATTTTTCTTAGTGTTTACCATACAATATAAACTCACACCTCTATCTGTGAGGGGTAGGAATAGGCCAGGCTTTGCCACTTGTAGTCTGCGAGCATGCATGCAGCAAATTTTTCGTTAGTTTTCATCTTAAGCGATAAGGTACAATTCATGGAGGGAATTATTTTACCATTTAACACTTTACCTATTTTTAATTAATGTTGATGAAGCAAAAGAGACTTGGCAAGTAATTCATACTTTGTAATAAAATTATGAAGTTTGTAATTTGTTTTATACATAAATTATTGTATGGAATCAGGCGTTACTTTGTGGAAATCCATAATAGCATTAAAATGTTAGTACACGGGTTAGTGCATTAAAAAGAATACAAGCATTAAAATGTGTAAATTACATTTTAATGCTATTTTGGATAATTTATGAATATTATTGGGTAGTTTACAGAATATTGCAAAGCTTTAGAAGATGGCATGCCAACTTTAGATATTAAAGAAAATGAAACTGCTCAGAAATACTATAGTAGACTCATAAAATTTATCCAGAACTGTCTTATTTTACCAAACAAAGAGACAAACACAAAGCCATCAATAATATCTGAAGGAACAAAATTACTGATAAGAAAGAGACACCAACTACAAACCAGAAAAAAACTGACTAAAGAAGAAAAATTGGAACTGAGCAGACTGTATAAAATAACAAACAAACAAATAAGACGAGACTACAACCAACACAAATATCAAATTATAGAAAAACACTTAAAAACAACAGGAAACATTAAAAAAGCCTATAAGGAGATATCAAAAACAAAAAAATGGATACCTTTTCTAAAGAAAAAAGGAATAAAGACTAAAAATAGACAAGAAATTCTCGACATAGCCACAGAATTTTATAGAGACCTCTACAGTTTACAAAAAGAATCAAAACCTAAAAACCATAATAACATAAAAGTACAACACAATCATGAAGATAGAGAACTGTTTGACGAAACAGATATTTTAAAGCAAATAAAGTTATTGAAGAAAGATAAAGCACCTGGCCCAGATGGAATCACTAGCGAAGCCATAACAACAGGAGCAAGATACCTTACAACACCAATATGTCAACTTTTCAACAAAGTTCTTCAAGAAGAGGCAGTTCCAGAAAAATGGGGAGAGTCAAACATCATCCTTTTATACAAAAAAGGTGATCCATCTGACATATCAAACTACAGACCTATTAGCCTCATGCCAATATTATACAAACTTTTTGCAGCATCTCTTAAAAACAGAATTAACAAAGAAATAGAAGCCAATCAACCAGTTGAACAGGCAGGATTCCGAAGAGGCTTCAGCACAGTGGACCACATCTACACCCTAGAACAATTGATAGATAAATACACAGAATATAGAAGACCACTGTATATTGCCTATGTCGACTATAAAAAAGCATTCGACAGCATCTCACATAAAGTAATCTGGGACACATTGGAAGAACAAAAGGTAAAAAACAAATATATATCGATCCTTAAAAATATATATTCAAGAAGCAAGAGCAAAATCACCTTAGAGACATCAGGGAATCCAATACCAATTTGTAGAGGTGTAAGACAGGGCGACCCCTTATCACCAAAACTATTTATTGCTGTTCTTCAACATATAATGAAAACACTAGATTGGACAAACTATGGCATAAACATTCATGGTAAAAAACTATCAAATCTTCGTTTTGCAGACGACATAGCCTTAGTTTCAGAAAGACCATCAGAGCTGGAAAATATGTTGACAGACCTAAATATCGTCAGTAAAGAGATCGGGCTAGAAATGAACTTGCAAAAAACAAAAATCATGACAAATAGTAATCACACTGAAATAAACATAGATGGAGAACATATTGAATATGTTGAAGAATACATATACCTCGGAAAAAGACTTTCCTTTAGCAAAGAACACAACACAGAAGAAATAGAAAGACGCATAGCTATGACATGGAATAAATTCTGGTGTTTCAAAGATATACTAAAGAGCAGAATGCCTATATATCTCAAGAAAAAAATACATGACATATGTCTCTTGCCCTGTTTAACTTATGCATGTCAGACCTGGACATTCAACAAAAACATCCAAAACAAGATCAATGTGTGCCAGCGAGCGATCGAACGGAGCATGTTAAACATCAGTAGAGCTCAAAAAATTAGAAATAGTACAATAAGAATGAAAATTAAAGTTATCGATGCTCTAACATTCGCAAAGAAACTCAAATGGAAATGGGCAGGTCACGTGGTTCGGATGCACAATAATAAGTGGGCAAATATTGTTACAAACTGGCGTGGCCCTCCAGGCACTAGAGCAAGAGGCAGGCCAAAAACAAAATGGGCAGATGAGCTCGAGAGGGTGGCAGGGGGGTGGAAGGAAAAGGCTATGGACAGGGATACATGGAATAGGTTGGAGGAGGCCTTTACCCGCGACGGGGTCCTTTAAAAAAAAAACATGACTAGATAATAACAATAAATAATAACTAAATACGATAAAAACTACTTTAATGACTTATTAAAACTATATTATTGAATTATTTTATTTTAGTAAACAATTGACATGTAAACATACTCTTTTAAATGGACAAATAAAAGGCTTTTATATTATATATATATTGGGTAGTTTTCACATTTTAATACATAAAGTATTACTACAGCCCTCTAATATCAATGCATCAGGTCATTGTTGAAAAGATATTGCTACCAAAAACTAAATATTTTCACCATTTCCATATGGCAATGATGCCTACTGCAATAGTTTGCTTGCTGCTATTCTATTACAAACCACTCCTTTTCTTCAGGTGTGGGATGTTAATGAGATGATCTGTGAAACCAATTACATAGCAGCTCATAGCAGGCAAATTTCTGATGTTGCTGTCAAGCCTAATTCCACGAGTTTCGCCACCGGCTCACTGGACAGACATGTCTCTCTGTGGGACAAAAGCTCTAGAGAAAAGATTACTGGTTGGTTTAAATTCTCACATTTTTCTGTGTTACAAGAATGAAGAAAGACAGCCTTAAGAATGAAGCTGAAAACAAAACTTTTTCTGCAGTGAAGTGCCATGTTACAACTATGTATTACAGTTACCTTTAACATTTGAGACATTTATTCCTGTACAGTATATTCTGATGATGCAATGCTCATACATTTCCTAGGTGTATCTAAACCCTTGTGAAGTATGCCGTTTGTAATGTACCAAGGTGCATTATCATTCATTTGTTCATCCTCTGCTGCCCAAACAAAGTCCATATGACAAGAAAAGTTTTGGATTGGCTTCAATTTCTTAGCATGAAATTCCTTTGTTAAAGCTTACATTGATTTCTTGTGGTAAACAACAAAATGTGTTACATTTTGTTTCATAATTCATGGTTACAATTTGTTAACTTATTTCATCGTCCATCATCAGATATAGCAACAGTAGACTGCGGAGTGCGTTGCCTGGCATGGCTGGACGAGAATCGTCTACTATTGGGTAATGAGGCTGGAGTGCTGAGCCTAGTGGAGATGCGATGTCTGAAGACTGCCCAGCCTCTAATTACTTTCCCAGCTCCGGTGCACAAGATACTGGTCCAGAAGGGGTAAGGATTTCTTTTATTTTGCTGATGGAATTATTAAGAACTTTCTCTGCTTGTTTCATCAAACTTATTTACCAGTCATAAAGTTGGTTTTTTTCAAAATACAATAGAATAATCCGTCATGCTTGCCTTTCACAAACTTATCTTCCCAGTAATAGGTTTGTGCAAAATCCTTTCTTGAATTAAAAGTTTCTCATGAGAATGAGATGACAATTTGCTACTGAATGGAATATTTTCTTGAATAAACTTACCTTACATCTGCATTTGAAGATGAGTTAAGTTCAAGCTGCTGTTTAAAACATTGTGTGCCGTGTCGGGCACCGGTGCATGACATCAATAGGATCTCAGTGTTCCAGCCTTGAGCTTAGCACCTTAACCAACGTGTCAAATTCGCTATGGCACGTCACAAAAAAAGTTACGGCCGTTTATACCGCAAAAAAACTGTATTTCGATACAAGATGGAAACGAAATCATAATCGTACTTACTACTTACCGTTGAGCGAGATCTGAAATTTGGCAAGAAATATGGTCTAATATTACAAATTCACAAGTATTGTACAAGTAATTGTGTTGTGTGGAAGTTATTTTTTTAAATCATTACAAATGTATAGATTATTTTTTTTTTCCTAATTTGAAAACTATGCATTTCTGCCGTCGTACGGAGAAAGGCCGTAACTCAGTTGAAACTGGTTTCGAGTAAATTAACGTTTTATTTAAAGTGAAGTCTCAAACATTAATATTTAATTTAAGCCGATGATAGTAGTTTTAAAATTTGTAGAAAAATATGCTTAATTTTTATGGTCTTTGTTTTTTTTTCGTATAGACTAGCCTTTTTCACGAACTTTCTGCATGCACCCGTACAAATATAAACATGAAAAGCCGCAACTTGGAAATTACGGCTTTTCACTTTAACATACAAAAAAAATATTAAGGTTTGTTGTTATTTTAAAATTCCTAACATTCAATTACGGCTTTTCATACTAGTTAAACTTTATTTATTATGTGAAAAGCCGTAACAATCAAATTGCGGCTTTTCATTTTAAAATTCAAGGGATTTTTGTAGGAGGATGGCTTTTTACGCCCTGCTATTTTCGCCTAGAGAAAGAGATAGACCTTATTACATAGACCAAAAGATAGATTTTTTTTTGCTGATTCCAAATCTGTAATTAACAAAATTTTGTCAAAATCTTGAGTTACGGCCTTTTGTCCGTACGACGGCAGATTTGTAATCGAATAATAACATAATTAGTCTTTGAAGTTCGGGAAAAACTATCGCAATGTCGGGTTCTTTTTAACTACAAACTTGGTTTTGGTATTGGTAGCTATTCGGGTCTTCACAACTCTCGTGTCAATGAGCCTGTTTTGCGTAAAAGCTACGAACTTGTTTATGGTTCTAAATGTGAATAGTGTCCAGTTTCTATGGAGGCCCTAGGTATCAAGTCTTCCAAAATGAACGTGTTACAGACCAAATCCACAAATAAAAGTAAAATAATTATATCAATTTGTTACAGGACCAAAAATGTTGCAGTCTGCTGTGATAATAGAATATTATCTGTCTTCGAAGTAAGTGGCAATCTCACCCTAAATCCTATGTACAGAGATGTCAATAAACACACAAACACCATAAGGGGCATGGCCTGGGACAACACAGAGAGAAAGCTGCTACACACCGTAGCTTGGGACAACACTTTACAAACACATGTTGTGAAAAATTAACCATTAATAGATTATCCATGTTAAACATTATTGTAAGTCTAAGTGATAATAGCTTTATTTCTTGATTAAAGCTTCAAAAGTTTAAATTTACTTGATGCTTTTCGTTCGCGTGATTATACTCGTATAAATCATATTTTATTTGACCATCCTACCTGGGCTATCAGAAAACAGTACCATAAGTGCTCGTGGCCTAGTGAAACAGAGTGATTGGAATCAATCACTAAGCTTAAGTAACAACAGGCGCGGTCAGGTGTTGGGTGGGTGACCATCCCGTGACTAACGCTAGTGGCATTTTTCCGGAGCGCATCCGTGCTTCGCAAGGCTCGTTAGCCGTTGGTGCCGACTGTTATGTAATGGCAGTCGTTAAGCCATGTCAGGGGCTTGATAACTTGTGACAGTAAGGCCCGCCACTGTCTTACAATCCTCCACCAACCCGGACTTGGCCCCCGTGGTGTTTTATGGCCTAACCTTCCTGCGATGCAGGAAAAAACCCGTGTCAGCAGTGGGGACATACAAAGGGTTGATACCAACTTTACCATAGAGCTGTATAATGAGTTGTAGAAAAGGATTCTGGTGTTTTCTGATGTCCTGCAATAGTTACCGTTTGGGATCAGCCGCCGTAGCATTGTTCCTATTTCGAGCCCGTTTAGAGAGCGATATAATTGCGCCATCTTGCTTTAAGTATCGTAGACTGCGATGGCGCTAGTCTTTATCTCTTTATTGAGCTTGATATAATATAATGCGCAAGTAAGACAATAGTATTATGGGCAAGAAATGTCTACAGTCTATTTATTCTTACTTGTCCAATTTAGTAAACAAGATTCTAACCTTAGAATTGAGATTAGATGCTTAATTTTCTCGGAAATTCGTGATCTATCATGAACTATGTTTATAAAATTTGCATCGTGTTATCTAAAAGAGTGTTCCAACTTCCAGGTTACTTCATTTATGGAAATATGGCAGTTTTGGACTATAAAGTCACAGTTTAAGGGTAGAATCTTGTTTACTAAATTGGACAAGTAAGAATAAATAGACTGTAATTGAACTATTGCGTTTCCCCGATAAATTGCGGATTTATAACTACTTAGGTATTGGCGATCGTTCATGCGGCTACTGGGTCTCTCCGTCGTCTAGCCAGTTGCACTTCTGTACCCCACTGGTGGGGATATCCAGTGGGCATTCATTTGTGGATGACATCTCTCAAACACATATAAATAAAACAACACTTGTTCAAGAGACAAGTAGTTATATATTTATTTAACTAGGCGTTGCGCCTCTATACATTGATACGAAGGGGACATGGCATGGGGTTCAGTGGGCGGCGGGGGAGGGGGCGCGGCGCTCGGGGGACGCGCAGGGGGAGGAGCCGCGGCGCCCGCTCGCGGGACTCTTCAGCCGGACCATGGTGTCTAGGTGCCGAAACCTGCATACAGAGGTACAATAAGAGATTGATTGAAGCCTCCCGGGTTATTTTCTACAATGCGGCATTCCTGAAACAGCTCGCTTAAAGTTATCATTCACAATAACTTGTACTACGACTTGAAAATTATTTACTGTATGTTGCAACATTGATGGAGCGCGTAAAACTCTAATTATTTTCTTTATTAGTAGATAAACGTCCCACTGGAGGGCACCGGCCGTCTCTCGGGGAGAGAGTAGGCTTAATTACCACGCGTGCCCGCGGATGGGCAATTTCTAGCGCTAAAGTATTTGAACGCTTCACGCACTCAGATTTCTTCACGATGTTTTCCTCCACACTTAGCGAGTAGTATTGCTACTATAACTTCACAAATGAACATAACGAAAACAGTCATTGATACATGCACTGGGAATCGAACCTGACTATTTTCATAAATTAATTTGAACCGTGATATTTTGCAAAATATTAATCTGAGAGGAAGCTCATAGAACAAAACACAAACTCTAATTGGGTGGTTCTAGAATTGCGCATTTATAAATAACCATGTATAAGTACAGATGTCGTTTTTAAAAACCTATTTAGAGGCTAAAAATTTCACCCATGCCGGGATTCGAACCCGCAACCTCTGGCTATCCGTACCAGCGCTCTACCAATTGAGCCAATGGGCGACTCACGGCATCAGTGAAATTTCGAACCTCTTTACAATATTCTCTGTATTACGTAGATGTCGTTTTGGTCAGCAATTTCCGTCGTGGCGCAGACACTGTTGTTACCGAGAAACCTTTGTTCTTCCACTAATTGTCTGGTCAGCGCCCGGGACATGACATGGGCGTCCAAGACAACTAATCTTTTTATGGATTGAGATTTACTGGCTTTGATGTGAGGCTTTTTTGAAAAGATATAACATAACATTTACATACAGGCACATACATTGCTTCTGGCCCCACACTAGAATACCCTGTGATATTTAAGGGGGCAATCTGAGGAACTTTAGAAGAGTTTCTAAAGTTTTCAAACGGTTGAAATTGACAACTTGCTAGACATAGTCTTCCTTAATCTACTCACGTTATCTCTAATTCTGAAGACACATTAAATCAACGTACCTCAGTGGTAAATCGTTGGCATCATGGTCGACGCTCTGGAAGAACAAAGCCAGCGGCCAGCTGATCCAAGACGATTGTTTACTGTAACAATGAAATGGTTTAGAGTACCTTTATGGTAGGCAGGTACTACGATTTATTTGTTCACATCGATTGCCTTATACTGCTTTAAAAAATAACTAACATACATTCATACATATGAGCCCTACTAATTACCCTCTTTGGGCTCTTCCGAATTCGGGTAAAAAGAGAGAAATAAAATAGCAGACGATGAACTTTTATAGCCTTCAGTTTCATATGCGTCAGCGTCGCATAGTCTGGGCCGCAACTGCTTAGCAAGACTTTGATGAAAATTGTTTGCCATCGACACGCTTAGAACAGAAAGCTAACATCCACACAACAAAACCACTGCTCCGAAACTGGGATACCCTGTTCTATAGTAACTAGCCATGGGCTAACATGGAATTACATCCAGACTTCTTCTACTTAGCGTGTCGAAGGCAAGGCATCGTGGTGAAAGGATTTGCCAACCCTCGCTGATTGTTGCCCAGACTAAGGCGAGGCCGTTTGTACGAATCAAGTACGGCGGCCTCCAGGTGGAAATCGAACCCACGACCCCTGTTTTGGTAGCTCAGCGCGCTAACCGCTAGACCAATTAAGGCAGTAAAACCAAGGAGATACGCCTACAGAGGCGTTCAATTATTACCTATTGAATCGATCAAGAACACGTTTACTCCAACGAGATATGGCCAGCTCACCCCCGACTCGGCAAACGTAGTCTAGGACGCCCTGCGACCAGGTGGGATGACGATCTGCGAAATACTGCCGGCAGATGCTGGATGCGGCAAGCTGAAGACAGGGCGCTATGGCGCTCATTAGGGGAGGGCTATGTCCAGCAGTGGACTACATAATATAGCCTGAAGAAGAATCGATCAAATTCAAAAGTTACTAACGGCGTGAGCGGCGGTTGCATGCCGTCGGGTGTGGGCGGCGCGTCTGGCGTCGGCGGGGCGGGGGCCGAGGGCGGGGTGCTGGGCGTGAACACGGGCGGCGGGGTCTTGTTGATGGCTGGGTTGTAGATCTTGGGATCGCTGACCATGCGCACGAAAAAGGACCGCTTGTGCGCAAGTGCGGCGCGGTTGCGGCGCGCGCGCTCCTCGTTCAGATCCTACAATTATAAGATTATTTTAGGTTACTTTGTCCGTGTTCCAATACTTCTACAGGGAGTTCCATTGACCCAGGGATACCTAGAGCCTGTTCTGCAGTGCCCTCCGGGGAGCTATGTGCGGCAAGGGCCCTTCTTTTCTCTTTTTTCCTGTTTCCGAGTAGCTCCTGTTTTCTTCAGCCTAATGTTACTTTACTATCCACTCTACCTATGTAGGTATTTGACGGCTGTATGACTTAAAAAAAATTACAAGTCGCAGATTTTTTTTTTGCGTTTTAATTTCTAGTAGATTGAATACACAATGCTAGAGCGCCCTTGCCGCCGTCGTCGTCGAAGTAATAACCCCAAGCTAATGATGAAATGAACGATCCATTCATTACAAGGATGTTTTATTATAATGGTAATCAACGTCAGTCAAGATTTAAGGTCCGATTTGTGGGAACATGGACAGAAATTTCCTGTCGATGTTTTTCTTATGATCATAATTTAATATCTCAAACGATATTGGACAGACGTGATAATGATCGAGGCGGGGTATGATTCAAATTCGCTTAAGATGAATGTAATTCATGAAAACTAAAATTGATGGAATTTTTGACTGCCAACTTACACGCTCCTTGTCCGGTCCTTCCAATAGTTCGGTAGCGAAGTCACTTATTATGTCCCAAGCTATTTCTGTGGAGCAGAAGTAAAACTGGAGTTAAGGACTCGGTCACTCCAATATTGTAAGAGTTTTAAACGGTGAAGTTAAGTCAATCAGCCCGTACTCGTTCACAGTTCTTACGGAGAGAAAAATAAAAAAAAATAAAGAATCGACTGTTAAGCGGTATGAAGTACGCTGGGTCAGCTAGTAAGCTACATAAACATATAAGTTCTCAAGCGACGTTCTTTGGCGAATTGTCTCGTAAACGGTCAAGCATACCTATTGTTAGTTTCTTTACCAATATCCTCGCGTGTAGCATGTTGAGCGACGACGCAGAATCGGATGACGTAGCGATCGCGCACCGAGGCAGGTACCATGTGGATCTTGCCGGACGCGTTTATTGTAGTCAGCAGCTTCTTGTTTAGGTCGTCGACTTGTTCAGGAGTCTCGTCCGGACCGCCGGTCAGTCGGAAGCATACTAGACCCATCTGAAAGAAGAATGAGATTGAGTTGAGAAAATAGACTTCCTTTGTTTAAGAAGCTATGTCCGATTTCACTGACTTTTTTTAAATGCATTTATTTATTTCGGTTTTACAAGAGTTTATCATCACTTAAGGCGCTAGGACCAATATATCCATATAGTATTTTTTTTTTGTTAGGTATAGTTCATTACGTAGATTGTTACATCGAAAATAATGGATAAAATACTGTAATATAAATTGATATGGCTAGGTTTAATTAAATTGCTGTTGGTCAATGTTTAGGGTTCCGTAGTCAACAAGGTACCCTCATAGTTTCTACAGTTACTAGAGAGATCACCAAGACTGCTAGAGAGCCGATATTTAGCATATCTATACATATTTATTATGCCGACGTATTAGTTATGAAAACGTTCTACTATAAAATCTCGAAAAAAAAATAAGAAAAAGCGATTCAGTGTAGAAACAAAATTCAAAAAAGTAGGACACATTAACTTAAAAGGAAAACTATCCCGGCTAAATAGGCTTTTCAAGTTAATAACGAGAGATAAATAGGCGACGGATTTAAAAAAAGCAAAACTTCGTACAAATTCTATCGAAATTTTATGAATTTGTTAGTTCTGTCGAACACATCGAAATGTCGAAAGGTAAAAATTGTTTTATTAACAATGTTTATGTAAGATTTGTAGTTTTTCGTAAACATAACGCAAAATTCAAAAACCGATTTTTCGGTATCAATAATTAACCACAAAACGAAGTTCAGAAACATCCTTTAATTTCATATTTTATGTTTCATACAAAGTGAACGCGTCATGTTGCCAAAATGTACTTGAATCTACCTATAAAACTGCTCACCTTGACTTGGTTGCAAACTTCAAACCGATCGTCCTTCTTCACGAGTTTCTCAAAATACTTGGCTAGTTCGCAGTGCTTCCGCACGTATTTCTGCAGACCGCTGACGCCGTAGCTCCGCAACACGAACCAGAGTTTCAGCGAACGGAAACGTCGACTCAGAGGCACGCCCCAGTGCCGGTAGTCGATTGCCGTATCGTCGTAGCAGTGCTGGAGATACAACGGGTCGACGACAAGAGCTGACGTCAGCAGGTAGCGATTAGTGACCCACAGGAGTGAGCTGTCGAAGTTGGTTAGCATCCACTTGTTCGGATTCGTGTTGAACGAGTCCGCGTATTCTATTCCAGCTAAGTGAAACTTGTGCTCGGGGCATAGGAAAGCCCCTCCCGCGTAGGCTGCGTCGACATGCATCCAGACACCTGGGAACTTGCGGACTATGGGGCCGATTTCTGGCAGGTTGTCGAATGAGCACATGGAGGTGGTGCCCAATGTCGTCGCCACGTAGAATGGCACAAGACCCGCTTGCTCGTCTTCTTCCATCGCCTGGGAAAAATGGGTCGTTTATTCCAAAATGAAAGCAGTCTCGTAAAAGTGTTAATTTAAAAAAAGGCTTTGCTGAAAATCGGCAACTAATTGCATCGTGGTGTACATTGGGTACAAGCCTAGGCTGAGCCGACCAGATGTCTTTTTGTCTTCATATAAAATATTATATGATTAAGATTGTGTAGTTTCGTGGTATGATTATTGTGGCTTTCTATCAAAATCCTCTTTAAAACTTGATGTGAAGACAAATAATAATTTTCTATTCTTTTCCTAATATTTCCTAGTCGTTAAGTTGTGTTTGTTGTTTGAGACCTTCAATCCGCCCATGCTCTCTTTTTCTCTCCCCGAGAGAAGGTCCCTGCAAGGGGATATTTTAGAATGCTTATACCTGAATCATGAAGGGTTAAGTTTTTTTTTATTTAAACGAGCCACCTTTTATTGAAGGACGGTATTGTGTAATTTCAATATTTGAAGCGTGGAAAGTGGCACACAATGCGGAGCCCCATTACCGCGCGGCCCGCCACGTATTTCCGGCATCCAGGGGTGAGTCATTTAAACGGTCGGCGGACGTCGAAGGCGCTTCAATTACCGCGAGATTATCTGCACCCTGCCTGCACCGTCTTGCCACTCAATTAAAACGGGTCGCCAGAAAAACAGGGTCAATCTATATCGAACTAACCAGATGATGATTTTAAACACACACTCACTCACACACACACACACGTTCACGCACGTACACGCACACCCCCATACACAGACAAACACACCCTCACACACACACACACACACACACACACACACACAAAGACTGCATGTAATTATCTAATAGGTCACTTTAAATTTATTTAATAATTAAATATTTGTGGAAGAGCGGGCCCTCCTGACACAGGTATTTCTATACTTACTAGGAGGGTCCAGCCCGTGTATTATTTTGTAAACTTTGTTGTGAAATAAACAATTTGAATTTGAATTTGAATACTATTGCTACATGTACCTAGAATAAACGTTAGGTAATAAAGATTGGGTGGAAAATGCTGCTTCCCTCCCTAGAGAGGGAAAAACTCATTTAAATTACTTCCTACCTAAGGCGTTACCCGCGGTTTATCCATTTTCCTATGGCAATAAGATATTTTTCATTTATTATAATCTGAAGGTAGTGTTGATTTGATCTTAATATTGGGTGGAAAATGCTGCTTCCCTCCCTAGAGAGGGAAAAACTCATTTAAATTACTTCCTACCTAAGGCGTTACCCGCGGTTTATCCATTTTCCTATGGCAATAAGATATTTTTCATTTCTTATAATCTGTCTGAAGGTAGTGTTGTTTTGATCTGATTATTGGGTGGAAAATGCTGCTTCCCTCCCTAGAGAGGGAAAAACTCATTGAAATTATTATACTATTTTTATTTTTAATGCACTAACCCGTGCTAAGGAACAAATTTAAAAACCTATTTAGAGGCTAAAAATTTCACCCATGCCGGGATTCAAACCCGCAACCTCTGGCTATCCCTGCCAGCGCTCTACCAATTATCATTTAAATTACTTCCTACCTAAGGCGTTGCCCGCGGTTTATCCCTTTTCCTATGGCAATAAGATATTTTTCATTTCTAATAATCTGAAGGTAGTATTGATTTGATCTTAATATTGGGTGGAAAATGCTGCTTCCCTCCCTAGAGAGGGAAAAACTCATTCAAATTACTTTCCACCTAAGGGCCGGAATGAACTTCAAAAATAGAACCACTGTCAGCTGTGAAGAGTTTTATGTAAAAAAGAAACATTTTTTTTTTTCAAAATATGCAGCCATTTCAGTAACAGCCAGTGTGAACTTAGCGTAAACTTCTTTGAGATTAAAAATTTTAAAAGTCGACATAAATTGGCAGGATACTAAATGTTTTATGCTAAGATTTTTTATGCTAAGATGTTTACTTCGCAATTACTACCTACTACTAGCACAATACTAAGGACTCTTTAAAGGTTGGCGTCGAACCACCCGTAATTATTCGCGTCTAATGACGCGCACTAGTAAAAGGGGTGAGGTTGGTAGGCAAGAAAGGAACTTACTTCTTTCAAAGTTTCGCCCCTGAGCGATCCATGCTCGTCGGGCTGTAGTATACGGAGTTTGACAAAGGAGATCATAGCGGCTTTCTCCACACACGAGTGAGCTTCCTTGGAGCAGTAGGCTATCAGCTTGGAGAGCAGGAGCCCCTCGTCAACTGTGGGAAACTGGTGCTTCAGACGTTTTATGCCGTTGGCTCTAGCTGCCAGCATCGTAACTAGGACGCATTCACTTGCCGACCCCTAAAAATGAAGAATTCCACTTAATTTTTCCGTTGAGTACCTACTCAGATATTCTAGAACTAGATTCATTTAGTACTGATTAATTCAAATTAATTATTAATTCAAATTAATTAAAGCCTGGCTTTAAAGCTCGGACCTATACTCGGACAGACAGTTGAATAATTGATGTAGGTTTGTGAAGTTTACTGCACCTGTAATTACGACATACTCGCTTTAAACCAGTTGCAGTTTAAGACAGTTGCAGCTTTAAACCGTCCGCGTCCTGATTAAAATCCCAATATTTTATTCATAAAGCGCAGACACCGATCGTTATAAATTAAACCTAAATGGCCATTTATAAAGTTACTTTGAATTCGTTCGCCTTTTTAAGGGGGCATTCTAACATGATTTAGAAACATTTAGCGCTAGTTTAAAAATAATGGCGCGTATAAAATATATGTACAATATCGCAACAAATAGTAATAAAAATCGCTCTCTCATAACAATAAGAAAATCGCAATCAGAAACTATGGTTCGGGGGTCTTATTCAGTATACCTACCGACTAGCATGTGAGACTCTCGTTCTGCCGCTCAGTAGGGATAATGGAACGTGATGAAAAGATGATTCAACATGTAGACATTTATTTATACATGTTCTACCACATTTATTGATAGTCGTGTGTTACTGGTGAGTGGCTTTACTTACTTTATAATGTATTCGCCGCGCAAACTGAGCAGTAGGGCTATGTCAGCTACCTACTAACTTTTACACTCCGTATGAGTAGCTACTTTTTTGTTTTAAAATTTATTTTGTTCTTACTTTTAAGAATTAATATGTAATACCATCTCTGAAAATAACGGAAACATATCCGAGTACGATTCCTACCTCAATGACGCCCCCGCCCTTGCTGCCTTCTTCAAGCGCTAAGAACGCCGGCGGCAACCCGATCGCTTTCCCTGCAATACAAGTTTTCCAATTAAGTAGTGTCAGCCTACGTTTAGTCCACTGCTAGATATATGACTCACAGGGAATGCGACAAAGGGGTAGGTAAATGTTTGGAAAAATGCGTGTACCGTTTAAAAAAAACGGAACGAACGTAACTTTCCAGAACTTAACATAGGTAGATTGTCTATCTTACGTTTTACGTTTACGCATGCAGATAAAAACTACAAAGGTAGGTATATCTAGTTTTCTTTTTGCATTTAACTTGCATATTATTGGATTTTTTGTACTTTAATGGTAATTCATTCTTTGAGTGACTGAAAGGTAGATATTATTTCTCGCCGATAAGTTGAGAACCGTTTTTAACCAATTTATTTTAAATAAATTAATCCAAACCAAAAAAAACTCATTAAAATTGTTGCAATCGTATTAAAAAATGGGGACGACTGTGGTTTTCTGTTTATTATTTTTAGAAACACTCGAGAAAATGGGCTGATATCATTACGACTGCTTACCCCAAATTTTGCTAGGGGCGTGAGATTATTTTAATACGTGACTAATTACACGTTATATTGCTTGGGGGTGGGATTCCATGGTTGTGTTTTACGAGTGGGGGGGCCTTGAAAACACGCTGGGAATGCTTTACTTAAAATCTAATCTAGTACTTACCCAGCCAATCCAACATGATAATTTCTAACTCTGTACACGCAGGACTGGCCGCCTGGAAAAACAAAACGCGTTAAAAAAGTCATATCACAGCAATGTAGTATGACGATGTGAGTCGCGGGGTTTTATTTAATGTCAATATTTTCTGACAGTTTAGCGCTACAAAACACGTGACTCGCACGGTATCTTCTATGCTCTAGCCGCTATAGGGCTATTACGAGTAGAGCCTTTCATTTCTAGTCTATTAAGTTTTATTTTTAACTGTCCACCTGTCATTTAACGGAAATGGAACGTGCATTGGTAAGTTATTTAAAATCGGCTATTACACGATCGATAATGTGCAATCGATTGTCTTACAAGGACTGCGAGTCGTCAAATCCATTACAATATGTAACCAGTAATCTAAACTTAATAAATGTTCACTGTTTGTATCTATTTTAAAGTGAAACTTGTGAATGTGAAACCAAATACAATTTGACAAAACTACTTAAGGCGCTTTGTGGTGTTCACAACCCCTACGATACCTACTTAACGTGCCCCACCAATGAAATAAAAATCATAACTGGTCTTATAATGCGTTTTATTTCTTCAAAAATTTACATAAAAAATCTTAATACCTGTGATAAACTGATAACATACAGCCTACAATGTAGTATCAACATTCTAGGACTTTAATCGATATCTGCCAAAAACGGCCGTTTTCGGTGGAAATCGATTAAAGTCCTATGTCTATGTCGACGACTGGCCCTGGGCCAGTCGTCGGGCACCTTACTGAGCTCCTCCACGCTGGCCACCCCCTCAAACTCCACCGGAGTCCTGAGAGCGGGGTGTGCCAGCGTGAACGGGCTGCATCGGTGCTCGACTTCCCGGTCCGGGAGCGGGGCGAAGGGCCTCCCCCTCTTCAACTTATAGAAGGGCCTCCTCGGCCCTTAGGTCGAGGGGGAGGATCCTCGCCAGGAGGACGGCAGCTGTGAGGGAGGTAATGCGATGGGCCTTCGCAATGCGGATCGCGAAGGCCCTGGTCACCCTGTCGAGCACGGCCCTGGGGCCCGCACGTTGCGCGACAGGCGCCCAGTCGTTGGCCGCATAGAGGATGGTAGGCTCGCTGACGGTAGTGAAGAGCAGCCGGACGATATCGGCATTCAAGCCCCAAGTCGCCCTGGCCGCTCTAGACACCATCTGGAACCTAGCCATAGCTTAGCCGCAGACCCTGTTGAGATGGCTAAGAAAATTGAGGTCGCGGGTTCGAGTACCGGCATGGGTGGAATTTTTAGCCTCTAAATAGGTTTTTAAAAAGGTAATGTAATGTTACCTAGATTTCCATTCGGTTACAAAAACAGTTTTTATTAATATTGCCGCGGTCCTAGCCCGTAACAATTTATTTAAGTACCAGCTCAGAGCTTATTATAAAAAGCAACTGCAATAAAGTTTTCCAGGCAAATACAAACAAATAAACTATCCAATCTTATAGATCCATTCACGGAAGGATAATCTAATTTGTATGATGGTAAGGAGCAATAACATCTAATAGTATAACTCTTTTGTCTTGGCTTCCATTTGTTCCTACTAAGTACACAATCAACTAATCATGAACTCCGCGCTATAGATTCCACTAATACCAATACTTGAAAGCAAAACGTGTTCGCTTCACAAACAATCACGTACTAAGGTCGTGAAAACGCGGCTTTTAAGCGGCTGAACTCATTAGTGCAACACAGGGTGTTTCGCAAATGGCAATTTGGCAGATCATATAACGGTATAATCCGCGCGATCAAAATTACGATAACCTTATCGAAATAAATATGAAATTTTGATTTCGGAGGCGTAATGCACAGTCAGAAAATCATATACAAACAAAATATAATGATAATAACTTCACACATCACTTGATCTGGTCCCAAACTAGGACACCCTGTGCTATGGTAATCAGACAAGGAGATCACAAACATACGAGTAGGTTACGAGTACTTACGTGAGTTCTAAAGCCGTTTGGACGAAATTTGTTTCACCGAACACTATTCATCTATGTCACTAGTACAGTGTATCCGTTCTTAAATGGCAAAACGAGTAAACAAACATGGCTGACCAATAAATTGTGACATTTCATAGTGTTGCTGAAATTACTGAATGAATGATGGATTTCATTATTGAATGAATGGAATGAATGAAGTTTAAGTCATAAAATAATCTAAATGATTATGTAATATTACTATCGCAATCCATCTGCTACACTGAACTCGACCCATATACCTACAAACTGGGACAAGAAAAATTAAGAAAATTCCGCTAATATGTTGGCGGTAATGCTATCTCCTCAATAAAGAGTTCTTAAGATCATTATGGGGAAAAGTAGAATCGAAAAACGTGTAGAACATTAAAGATATTTGACCATTTTAAATGGGGGTTTGTGCTGCAAAATATATTATTTTTAGTTTGTTTTTTACACTATTCTCTGTATTACGTACAGGCAGCGACATCTGGTTAAAGTAGATTGCATCACTTACAGCCCCGACTACCTACTTTGCAGTTAGGTTCTTTTTTTTACATCGGAATGATATCGCTGTACCCACATGATTATACTATTTTTATTTTTAATGCACTAACCCGTGCTAAGGACAATTTTAAAAAACCTATTTAGAGGCTAAAAATTCGTTAGTGCATCAAAAAAATAAAAATAGTATAATGACTTGGAGATATTTAGAAAATCTCATCTGGCAACCGTGGCTACAGCAACGTGAAAAAAACTTCTTGCTCGCTGGCTCGGTTGATCCACTAGCAGTTTTGTGTACCGCTTTAAAACTGACAGAATTTTAAGCATGCTCGAAGAATCAACGGTATAACCCACAGAGTAAAATAAAAAAAATCGCCGTATTTTGGGGTGATGTAGTTGCGGTCTATACCGTTGGCTTGCAGAAAATAAAAACTGCGGTAAAGAAAACTGGTGGCTCGCTAATGAAACACCCGCTTAACATGCAAGGTTTTAGTAAAAAAGTCAATCAAACTTTAATTCTTTATTCAATACCCACCGCAATACCTACTCTATTTTGTTATTTTTATTATTCCGGTGCTATGTGCACTTCTTAAATAACATAACAGCGCAATTTCGTTCATTCGTTCTTTCACTCACCTCATACAACCGCATCCCAACACTAAAAAAAATGACAAACTAATCTGTGTAGTTTTGCTAACCTGTGATCAGAAAATCAGTGTATTTAGAATTTCGGCATAAAATCATAGTTTTAATCACAAATTCAGCCAGTTTTCGGTTAAATATGATGCCCCTGTGTCTTAACTAGTGTCTACAACTAAATGCGGTAACCTACATCGAGTGATGCTTCCGGAATTCGTGTTTTGTGGTCGAGTGAGGTTTGTTTACTCGTTTTGCCATTTAAGAACGGATACACAAGTTTTATTGCACCGAAGTAACTTTACACCTATGTAAACTTTCACCTAATTTTTAATTAATCGAATTCTGTTTGCTCTAAGTAACTTTACGTCTAATATTAAGTACAACGGGACACTTACTTTTTAAGGATAGCAAACGCCATCAATTAACATGCAAGATGACCAACTGATAAAAGACGAGAATATTATATCGAGTAGAATGGGTAAAAACGGAGCCAAGGTAGGTAATATAAAACCAAACGGGAGAAAATAGATAAATTCAGAACGTATAATTATTTATTACGTATATACCTAGCGCTGGTAGCCCAGTGGGTAGAACAAAGAACTCGCGAGCGAGAGACCCAGGTTCGATCTCTAGTTTAATTTTAAAGTTACGATCATTGGAATGAAGGAAAACATCGTGAGGCAACCCGCGGATTGGTTGGCTCCGCACGTATTGACTAGTCTTTCCTGTGGGCATAGACAATGCTGTGGGCTAGGCGGACTAAGCTGTCAGGTTGGTATAGGTGCTGGGCAAGCCCACACCATCAAAAACCATGTCCCAGGCACTACAGCATCCGAGTGAACCCTTCACCCATGTAGTGTGTGTGAGTGAAGATGCCACTGGATAATAAGATAATATGCGAATTATTGACCGTACCCTAGTATCGCCAGCGATTTTGTACACCATCATCGGCCTACTCAAAAATTATAACCTAAGCAATCTGAATGATTTAAATATAACATAGCATTTACATACTGGCACATACATTGCGAACCGGGACCTTTCGCATGGTAGGTAGATGCGCTATCGCTGCGCCACAGAGGTCAGCAATATAGAACCTTAAAAACCTATTTAGAGGCTAAAAATTCCACCCATGCCGGGATTCGAACCCGCGACCTCTGGCTATCCGTGCCAGCGCTCTTTCCAACTGAGCGCTGGCACGGATAGCCAGAGGTCGCGGGTTCGAATCCCGGCATGGGTGGAATTTTTAGCCTCTAAATAGGTTTTTAAAATTGCCTTTAGCACGGGTTAGTGCGTTAAAAATAAAAATAGTATAATATAGAACCTATTATGCTTTAAACCCGCACTTGGCAAGCTGTATTTTAGGCATTCATAGATTTGCCGACTTCATAATAGGGGTTAAAGTATGAAATTGCCGTTTTATTGCAATAGGTTCTTTGAATTGACATCTAAGAATCTTCATGGTTTGAGGTTTTCGAATGAAACTTTTTTCAAATGGTTTCTATGATGTTATTTTTTTTAAAAATGTGAAACATTTGAATATCGACTTTCAATTGTTTTTGTTATTCAGTTTAGACAAGAAAGATGGATACTGCGAAAATTCGAGTGATTTTTGATTACGAGTTCCGACGCGGAACTAACGCGGCAGAAACAGCCCGCAATATAAATGCTGCGTTTGGAAAGGGGTCTACTAATGCCGTTAAACCATGCCGCTAATTCCTGGGTAGTTTGACTAGGATCGGCTTCCACTATCTCTCTTAATTCATCGTTATTCACCTGTGTGGGCGGTCTTCCTCGTGGCTCGTTCTTTATGTCGAAATTTCCATCACGAAAGCGTTTAAACCAAAATCGCACGGTGCGTTCATTAGTAGAACCCTCTCCATACGCAGCATTGATATTGCGGGCTGTTTCTGCCGCGTTAGTTCCGCGTCGGAACTCGTATTCAAAAATCACTCGAATTTTCGCAGTATCCATCTTTCTTGTCTAAATTGAATAACAAAAACAATTGAAAGTCGATATTCAAATGTTTCACATTTTTTAAAAAAAAGAACATCATAGAAACCATTTGAAAAAAGTTTCATTCGAAAACCTCAAACCATGAAGATTCTATGTCAACTCAAAGAACCTATTGCAATAAAACGGCAATTTCATACTTTAACCCCTAATATTTTACAGGCAATAATCCTTATCCCGTATACACTGAGTATATTGGCTACTCCCAGATTTCATAGTTAATATTAGAGGGGTCTAATGGCGATTATTAAATAACTATGTAAGAGGATCGCGAGTCATTCATTAAGAAATACTCCCGGATTTAATTCGCTTCGAAAAGGTTGCGTGCGTCCCATTTTGATCGCGCGCATATTAAAATAGTTGATAGGAAAAGTCTTTTTAAGTCGGTTTTATGTCAATAAGTTTGTATTTTGTGGGTTGTCCAAAAACTAAGAACGACTTTTCTCAAAAACATTGTTGAGTATTGTTCAGAGGTAAATAGTTGTTTTGGTCTAAATTTATTACAAACTTCCTTAAGTTTTGTTCTTGGACTTGTTTAAATTAATAAAATTACCTGGTTACCCATAATACCGAGTATTCTAGTTTGGGGACCAGGCACTATTTTTGTACACTTTTATAACAATACAGTTTTTGGTATTTTATAAAAAAAATTAAATTGTCGTAGTCGCGGGACCCGTCTGCATTTCCTCGTGTTGCATTTATTTTACCCTTACCGTTGCAAAACGCTATAGATGCCTATTCGACGACTAGGACGGTTTTACTAGGATGGTCTTAGGTTCGCATTGATAGTATACAACCTAGATATCTAATAAACTGACAACCACAATAGCTTTATTACCATTATCAAAGACATTTCGCTGGCGATGTTTTCCTTCACGTTAAACAATTTCTGTAACTTTGCCTCTAGCACAGTGTAGGTTCCTTTAGATAAAGACTAGAAATGTATCGTTGGGTGCTGTTCAGGGCTATTATTATGGTGTCTGATCCAGCCGCCTACATGATATTCCATACATGATCTTCCTCTACTGAAAGTACCAGTTACTGATCAACACGAAAATCTGAAATCGAATTTCATCTAAGTATATGTTTCTACTGGTGTAAAAACGGGCAATTTTTTCGGGAAGTAAAGTTGGGCCAATCAGACTTTTCACTAAAAGGTCTCTAAAATAATCTTAAAGATCTCATCGCTAAGGTCGATATCCGATAGGTCGCGCTGAAGCACTTAATAGGAGAGATCTAAAACAACACAAAGCTTGTTTACCCAAGAGAATCCAATGCATCCGATGCCCGCTGAAAGCATGTCGCCCAGAATGGAAGGGTAGGCGTTGCCTGATGGGAAGTACGCGTGGAACCGCGGATGCTGCCAGTGCGTCACGCCCGGCATGATCTTGCTCTCGACGTCCCGCATCACGTCGTCCCAGGACTCGGGGAGGTCCGGCGCCTCCGCCGGCAGCGACTTCCGGAGGTATCCCGGCTCTACGGACGGCGTCACGCGCCGTGTCCGCAGAGTCGTCATGTAAGTACAAATATAGTCCACCATCTCCTTGCCGCGCACTCGGAACTCTTCGACGTCCATCGCGGTGGCTTTACAGTTTAGATGTTAAGCGTGGGAGCTAGTGCATTGGCAGTGGCTAGCGGTGTAGGCGGCGCGGAGGCCGCGGGCTGACTCGTTGAGGCAGCACTCCGCGCCGGCGATGGCTCGAGGGCTGGGGCGGGGAGGCCGCGGGGCGGGCGGCAAGGCTCTCGCCTGCCGCGCGCTCGGGGTGCAGCGGTTAGCGATGCGCGACTTCAGCTTCAGCCTCCCCGTTCTCTAACTTGCTACTGAGTGGTTCATATATTTTACCAACTCCGAAGTGTCAATATGTATATGCATTTCACAAAACATGTAAGGTGAAAAATACAGAATTAGATGCCGCAGACCTGTGGTTGTATAACTACAGGTCTGCGAATCTGTAGGATAAAGAATTCCAAAGCTCGTTTTGAGGAAAACGTCAAAAGTAAATCCTTATAGGGAAGAGCGGGTGATCGTGCTCTTCCACTATAAAGGGAAATTTCCCGCCAGGCAGATCGTATGCCCTGGGGACGGCCGGTCCAAATATTTTTAGTTGAACATTGTATTTATGGTATGTCATTGAAACACTTTGATTGCGCGATGCAGGAGTGTTGGAGTTTGTAGTGCGCGCGCAGAGTTGACATGTGCTCGCCACATCCTTAATTGTGTCAGTTGTTGATGTTCAAATTCTGTACTGTTTATATTTAAAACGTCTTCTGTGTTGGGGTGTTTGGATAGGTGTAATAACTAACTATTAACAACTTATACTTAGTCATATTATTAGCTATTGCGCATGGAAAAAAATACATAGTACCCAAGTACTATGTTATTTGTTTCCGCTCCGCTTATTATTAAAGACTCAACCTCTAACGTGGCGATATGATGACGCCCGCCCTCAATGACACTCACTGTGTCAGCTATATGCTCCAATGCGCATTCAAATTTTAACCCTATCGCGCTTTCCTACTGACCCTTTCGCGCTTTTGCTTCTGCGTTTCATTCCGTTTTTCTGCATTACGGGATATTTCGTTTAGAACTTGCTTTTTGCCAAAAGTTTTGCCTGCGTCCTTAGTTCGCGTGGGATTTGCTCAAAGTGGCTTAAGTGATTTGTTTTTTTTTCTGGATGTGCAATAAAGAGGTAGCTTTTTACAGAGCTACATTTAACCAAAATTCCAAATTCAAAACAACAACTGCTGCACGCATTTTTATGCAAGACTTACAGGGTAAGAGGACGTCGGGGTTACAAGGTATCCTTACTATCAGAATATATTTTAATAAATATGATTAATAAGTATAACTCAAATTCAATGGTATAACGTAATAAAATAAGTACTTCAAATTGGTAGATATAAGATAGCCATGCTGCAAGGAAAATGTTTTCCAAGAATGAACCAATAGCTAGCATTCTCGACAGTCAATATGATCTATCAAGTGCAATTCGGAAAACCGTTCAGAACTCGTGTAAGGCATGATGCTGAGCCCGCTTACCCAACCAAGCCGATTTCTTGTACCTAGTCAGTGCCCATCGCTTTGCGAATGTCATCGCTCCACCTGGTCATAGAGTATCTCCCCTACAGTTAAATTAGGATGGCAATTTTTTTTCGACTATAAAATATTGGGGACCTCCAATTATAATACGCTCCCCAATATGGTCGTTTAAAATATTGGGGAGTGTAGGATAATATTTTTTTCCATTAGAGATTCTTTTGGGAAGCTTAAATCGCAATTTTTTGGTACAGTAAATTGAAACATTATTAACTTGGGACTTGAAAGCAGTTGATAGAATACAGCCCAACCGTGACGTGCCCCACGTTGGGCGCCAATAAGGGTGTTCTTAAGAATAATGAAATGTAGGTAATAATTACGACTTCCAAAAAAACTGCGTATATTTTAAAAGTGTACACTTTCAATGACAATTGTATTCTTTCGAGGGTAGAGTAGGTACTAGTGACAAAAACAAAAAAAATCGAAAGTTGATGACTCAATTTAACATGTTAAAAATCTTATAGAACAGAATAAAAAGAAAAACCAAAAATGGTATAAAAACGTTGCACTGTTACTGAAGAGAGTACCTAACTTAAAAAAAGTTAAACTTACACAGCTTTACAATGCTCAAAAAAAGTCTGTCGTACGAATATACAACCACAAATTTACTTGTGTTCTAATTTAATTTCCGTATAAAAGTAATTTTTCTTCAATTTCTTCAAGTTCAAGTTCTTACGATTTTTCTGATTTGTAGTGGCCAAATAGCGCCACTAATGTTTCTAATAATGTTTAACTTTGAAGTTTCACTTATTTAGGACAAAGATTTTCTCGAGGCTAAAAGAAATAATATTTAAAAAAAAAACATAGTTATATTGAACAAGTCTAATCGCGACCCAACCTCGGCAACTGCAACGCTGCCAAAACGTCGGGAATTAAGGTAATTTCCGTTTAACCTAGTACCTAAATAATCTCGACTACACCCCTTTAATATAGTCGTATAACTATGTCTGAGTACCGCGAATTGTTAACAAAAGACACACCGAAAAAAAAATATCTTGGAATAGAAACTGTGACAAAACATTGTAAACTGAGTTTTATTTATGTAATAATTGTGAAGTGCTTTGTATACCAAACAAAGATTGATCGACCTTAAAAGTGGACGACACGCTCTTATTTACAATTATAAATAAAGAATTTAAATCGGTGTAATGTAATCCCTGCTACGTTAGAAATGAGAGGTAGTTAGCGGCTTCTCGGTCGCTCATTAAACGGATTTTTGGTTAAAGAGTCTAAAAGGGTTCTCCAGGTACAAGTGGTGGGCCCATGCATATTCAGTGGGGGTAAAACCCCGCAAAAGTAACCCCTGTGAATAATGTAGCACACACTGGCGGAAATTAAACTCATTTAATTAACAGCTAAAGTAGGTTAAAATGGACTGGTCATTTGGGCCACTTTATTATAATTGGTGTTTATGTTTAATTATATCTAGAAAAAACAGGGTGAGATGGGAATTTCGTTTATTATAAATACCAGAGCATATGCCATACAAATTTCCGTCGAAATAATATGTGTGAATAATAGGTATGATAAACATGTTTGAACTTAGAAGGTGGACTTTTTGACTCGTATTAGTATACTATTTTTATTTTTAATGCACTAACCCGTGCTAAGGACAATTTTAAAAACCTATTTAGAGGCTAAAAATTCCACCCATGCCGGGATTCGAACCCGCGACCCCTGGCTATCCGTGCCAGCGCTCTATCCAACTGAGCTAATGGGCGACTCACCGGCATCAGTAAAACGAACCTCCTTACACTATTCTCTGTATTACGTACAGGCAGCGACATCTGGCTGAAGTAGATTGCATCACTTACAGCCCCGACTACAGTATTAGTATTTTATTTTACTTATACGTTTTGACTACCTGCTTAACACTAATAACAATTCAACACAGTATTTTTTATTGAAATTCGTACAATGTTGGGTGGGCGATTAATTAGGATAGGCAAGAAATGGAATTTTATTTTTAAATTGTACTTCTTGCAATATATCTTTAAAAAGGTACATATAATTAAAAAAACTGAAATAACAAATAACCTGACTGCCGATTACTAATCAATTACTTAGTACCTCGTTGAATCACAATGTTGAATTTGGGTCCCGCCCAAGAACGTTTGGTCCCGCCCGATCGGTAGGTAGTTTATGCTCATCAGTCGGGTTGTTGATATTTTTTTAATTCGGTATTTTTATTTTTGTACCTAATAACAGAGCCTTTTAAGTGACTAGTAGCAAGATTACACAGTAGCAAAAAATATCGTCATCGAGTAACAAAGTAAGAACTTCTTTTTAAAATAATCTGAAATTTTACAAATAATTCTATTTTTGTCTGATGTATGCTGATTTCATGTACGTAGGCTATGAGAGCCGCAAAATACGACGAATCGATTAAGATAGGTTAAGAAGTTATGAGGAACATAGAATCGGATGTACTTACCTACCTACGTACATACTGAGGCAATCGCACTATCATCACTTTGGTCGCGGCTGTAGTTGGGTTTGATTTAATTTAATTCCGTATATGACATGCGCTTACCAACTAATGGCAAAAAAAATGGAAAGGTGGCCTGAAATAATGGAAATTTCGTGTAAAACTCATAGTAGGTAGTTTTTTTGAAATGAAATAAAATTATTTATTCGCAATTGGTTTTCGAGATCACAAATGCGAAACAAAGTTAATATAATAATAAAAAAACTTATTAGAATTAGTGTTTTACTTTACGAGATAACTCAAATATTGCTATACGTTGTATTTACGTGAGGGAGTGACTACATAGTCTAAGGCCGATTTGTATGCCGCGTTTTAGTACCGTGAACCACTCTTCGATTCATTATATTAAGGCCTGTGCAGACGAGGTACTATCCCCCGGGTACTTTTTTTGTCCGTCGATATAGATCTCTTAGAAATTTTGAATCATTCCACTTTGCCCCACTAACCCGCCCCACTGGTGGGGCAAAGTGAAAAACTAAAATCTGACAGTGGAATCTGCCCCACTAAAATTCAATGTAGTGGGGCAGATTCCACTAGTCTTAAGTCTCGGTGTCTTTTTCCCCACCGGGGTTGGCCCTTCAGGAGCTTTGTTAATAATTGTTTGGAAACTTTCACAACTTTCACTTTCTTTTTTTACGTATTATTAAAAGTTTTACGTGATAATCAAACATAATCCTCTATTGTAATTACATACTAAATAGACCGGCAATGGCAAGTTATCGGTTAGGAGATATAATTATGATTTCTTTTAAATAATTTCGCAATTCCTAAAAGACTTGGTTCATTAATCGTTATCAACTGCAACTGAAATAAACTCCGTACAACTAATGCTTTCGAAGGTTGGTATAACCATGTATAACAAAATAAATTAAAAAAATAGCCCAAAGTATCCCAGCTTGTTGAGACTACTTCATGTATTATTTAAAAACATAACACTTTCAAAGTAAAATCGTTGCAGGGCTCATAAATGGCGAAATATCGGTTAGGCATTTCTTGGAAAAAATGCGGTAATTACTTTTCATTAATTAATTATTTTTTTACATTTTTGTTAATATAATACCATTGTAAAATCAGTAACACTGATTTGTGATGACAAATTATTGTAAAATTATTGACAAATTTGAAATTGACAAATTGACAAATTATTTACTATTTCTTCTTCACTATCAGTAGTTTTCAATAGCCCTTTGTTTTTATATCTAGACTAGGGGGCGAGCCCCCTGCGCGCTTACGCGCGCCAACCCCCAGCCGCTTCGAGCTGCGCTCTCCGCGGCGCTCGGCCTAGGGCCTCGCTAGACACTTATTGTAGTGAATTGTTGCATGGGAACATGTTTGGTCTCGGCCTTCGGCCTCGGCCTGGACGGAGCTCGGCCTTCGGCCTCGCCGCGGCGGGGTTCCTGGTGCCCGCTCCGCGGAGCTCGGCCTCCGGCCTCGCGAGTTTGTCCCTTTTTGCTCTTGCGCTGGTACTTGTGCGCCGCTATTTGAATGGTCTCGGCCTTCGGCCTCGGCCTAAACGGAGCTCGGCCTTCGGCCTCGCCGCGGCAGAACTTTATGTGCCCGCTTCGCGGAGCTCGGCCTCCGGCCTCGCAAGTTTGTCCCATTTCTCTGTTGAAAAGTCAATTTTAGTACTAAATCTCCATACAAAAATTAGTCATTTTCAATCATCAATATCTCGGCCGCCATCTTGAAATTCCAAGATGTCGGATTTTTCTCATATACCTGGGTCCTTTGGCAACGCGATGCCGCTTACGGCATATCTCCAGCATATGCCCAGTTGGCTGCCGACTTTTTTGCGCAAAGGTCGATTTTTCGGTCGGCTATATCTGCGCCGCCATTTTGAATTTCGAACAACCAAAATTTTTTTTTCAATCGCATTACTATATCACCATTCTATCAAAATTTCATCCAAATCGGCCAGTAAACGACAGAGTTAGCACCTTCGCGTAGTGGAACGCGTTCGAAATTCAAAAATCGGCTTCATAGGATGGCTGTAATTCATACATTTCCTACAACTTTCTCATACATCATTTTCGTCCAAATCTTACCGTTTCGGAGAAAACGTATGGATGAATAGATCAGTGAGTATACCGGATTGCAGCTTTATATATATATACTAGGGGGCGAGCCCCCTGCGCGCTTACGCGCGCCAACCCCCAGCCGCTCCGAGCTGCGCTCTCCGCGGCGCTCGGCCTAGGGCCTCGCTAGACACTTATTGTAGTGAATTGTTGCGTGGGAACATGTATGGTCTCGGCCTTCGGCCTTGGCCTGGACGGAGCTCGGCCTTCGGCCTCGCCGCGGCGGGGTTCCTCGTGCCCGCTCCGCGGAGCTCGGCCTCCGGCCTCGCAAGTTTGTCCCTCTTTGCTCTTGCGCTGGTACTTGTCCGCCGTAACCTGAACGGTCTCGGCCTTCGGCCTCGGCCTGGACGGAGCTCGGCCTTCGGCCTCGCCGTGACGGGGTGTCTCGTGCCCGCTTCGCGGAGCTCGGCCTCCGGCCTCGCAAGTTTCTCCCTTTTTGCTTTTGCGCTGGTACTTGTGCGCCGTAACCTGAACGGTCTCGGCCTTCGGCCTCGGCCTGGACGGAGCTCGGCCTTCGGCCTCGCCGCGGCGGGGTTTCTCGTGCCCGCTCCGCGGAGCTCGGCCTGCGGCCTCGCAAGTTTGTCCCTTTTTGCTCTTGCGCTGGTACTTGTGCGCCGCAATTTGAATGGTCTCGGCCATCGGCCTCGGCCTAAACGGAGCTCGGCCTTCGGCCTCGCCGCGGCAGAACTTTTTGTGCCCGCTTCGAGAAGCTCGGCCTCCGGCATCGCAAGTTTGTCTCATTTCTCTATTGAAAGTCAATTTTAGTACTAAATCTCCATACAAAAATTTGTCATTTTCAATCATCAATATCTCGGCCGCCATCTTGAAATTCCAAGATGTCGGATTTCTCTCATATACCTGGGTCCTTTGGCAACGCGATGCCGCTTACGGCATATCTCCAGCATATGCCCAGTTGGCTGCCGACTTTTTTGCGCAAAGGTCGATTTTTCGGTCGGCTATATCTGCGCCGCCATTTTGAATTTCGAACAACCAAATTTTTTTTTTTCAATTGGATCACTATATCACCATTCTATCAAAATTTCATCCAAATCGGTCGGTAAACGACAGAGTTAGCACCCTCGCGTAGTGGAACGCGTTCGAAATTCAAAAATCGGCTTCATAGGATGGCTGTAATTCATAAATTTCCTACAACTTTCTCATACATCATTTTCGTCCAAATCTTACCGTTTCGGAGAAAACGTATGGATGAATAGATCAGTGAGTATATCGCATTGTAGCTTTATATATATATAACTAGGGGGCGAGCCCCCTGCGCGCTTACGCGCGCCAACCCCCAGCCGCTCCGAGCTGCGCTCTCCGCGGCGCTCGGCCTAGGGCCTCGCTAGACACTTATTGTAGGGAATTGTTGCATGGGAACATGTATGGTCTCGGCCTTCGGCCTCGGCCTGGACGGAGCTCGGCCTTCGGCCTCGCCGCGGCGGGGTTTCTCGTGCCCGCTCCGCGGAGCTCGGCCTCCGGCCTCGCAAGTTTGTCTCTTTTTGCTCTTGCGCTGGCACTTGTGTGCCGTAAACTAAACGGTCTCGGCCTTCGGCCTCGGCCTGGACGAAGCTCGGCCTTCGGCCTCGCCGCAGCGGGGTTCTTAGTGCCCGCTCCGCGGAGCTCGGCCTTCGGCCTCGCAAGTTTGTCCCTCTTTGCTCTTGCGCTGGTACTTGTCCGCCGTAACCTGAACGTTCTCGGCCTTCGGCCTCGGCCTGGACGGAGCTCGGCCTTCGGCCTCGCCGCGGCGGGATTTCTCGTGCCCGCTCCGCGGAGCTCGGCCTGCGGCCTCGCAAGTTTGTCCCTTTTTGCTCTTGCGCTGGTACTTGTGCGCCGCAATTTGTATGGTCTCGGCCTTTGGCCTCGGCCAAAACGGAGCTCGGCCTTCGGCCTCGCCGCGGCAGAACTTTTTGTGCCCGCTTCGCGAAGCTCGGCCTCCGGCCTCGCAAGTTTGTCTCATTTCTCTATTGAAAAGTCAATTTTAGTACTAAATCTCCATACAAAAATTTGTCATTTTCAATCATCAATATCTCGGACGCCATCTTGAAATTCCAAGATGTCGGATTTTTCTCATATACCTGGGTCCTTTGGCAACGCGATGCCGTTTACGGCATATCTCCAGCATATGCCCAGTTGGCTGCCGACTTTTTTGCGCAAAGGTCGATTTTTGGGTCGGCTATATCTGCGCCGCCATTTTGAATTTCGAACAAACAAAATTTTTTTTTTCAATCGGATTACTAAATCACCATTCTATCAAATTTTCATCCAAATCGGTCGGTAAACGCCAGAGTTAGCACCCTCGCGTAGTGGAACGTGTTCGAAATTCAAAAATCGGCTTCATAGGATGGCTGTAATTCATACATTTCCTACAACTTTCTCATACATCATTTTCGTCCAAATCTTACCGTTTCCGAGAAAACGTATGGATGAATAGATCAGTGAGTATACCGGATTGTAGCTTTATATATATATAATATATATTATATATATATATATATATATATATATATATATATATATATATATATATATATATATATATATATATATATATATATATATATAATAAGAATTTTGTACTATGTTAGCGATTTAATAAGAAAAACTATACGTTTTGTAAATATTTTATTTTTTATCCTGAGACTGATTTTTTAATGTTAGATATCATATTTAAAAACCTATTTAGAGGCTAAAAATTTCACCCATGCCGGGATTCGAACCCGCAACCTCTGGCTATCCGTGCCAGCGCTCTAACATAAATACCACTAACTAAATACCACGCATATTTATCTTTTAACATTCTACCGCTTTATCGACACATTTTTAATGCAAATTCTCTATTTTACTGTAAGAAAGTTAACTCTTATCACCAAAAACCTTATTGGATCAAAGAACCTACTTTACCTACTACCTTTACCTCTTTACCTACTACCTGCCTAAGTCCAGATTCACTTGGAATTTTGTAGGACGACTCTGACACACACGGTTAATATGAATGCACTTAAGTGACATGTTATTAATTTTGACAATTAATGTAAAGATAAGTCGCGACTTATGTTATTTAAATCTCACGTACCTACGCAGGTTTCAGTTTCGCACTGATAGTGCTTGCCAAAGTTAGGGCCTGCGTAGACAAGGGATTTTTGTCCCAAAAAATGTTCCCCGGAAATTGAGTAAAGCGTATGCTATGGAAGCAAATATTCTGAGATTACATTGTGTTGTAATTTACATGAAGTTGAAAAAGAAAAACCGTTTTAAAAGAGAACACCGAACCTTTGTCTACTCCGGTCTTTTGATGTCCTCGGTGACTTGAGGGACATATTGTACGGGGTACGTTTAGTCCTTCGTGTGCGTTACTCGATACAATTTATAAGAGATCTATATCGACAGACAAAAAAGTACCCGGGGGATAGTCTCTCGTCTGCGCAGGACTTTATAGTGCCTACGAAAGATTCGACAACTTTGTAATGTCTGTTTCAGATGATTTTTACCTAACGTAAACCCATCTTTCTCCTGATGATATTTGCGCCTCCTTGTGAGCCCTGGAAGGTGTAGGTAACAAAAGCTTCGTATGCTTCCAAAAATGGGAAGTTCTGCTAGTCACAACTTACTATGGGAAAAACTTCAGTCAAAACTTACTATGAGAAAAACTTTGAAATCGCGTTGTTCCATATTACAGTTGCCACCTGCCAATAAAAAAAGCTGTTGTTTTTTAATCGCAATTTCTATGTGTTGCCATTGGTAAAGCGAATCTTATACATCCAGCCTCCCCGTTTCTGCAATAAAATTATTGTAAAGAAGTCTTCCACACGAGGAGTTTTCAATAAAGTCAATACTTGCATATTTGAACTCCTCGCTTAGGCAGTTATGGAAGTTCAGGCGATAGGCGTGGGAGCCGGGCGGGCGGCGCGCGCGCCTGGACACAGTGCAAAGGAGTGGCCAGAAAGTCCAGCGAAGCTAAGTACAGGCAGACAGCAGTTCAATATTTACATTTTACAGCAGTCACCCTTAACGTACCAAAGTGAGAGAGTCCACGTATGTTGATGTGCTATCGACTGTGTCTACTGAGATTATTATTGGTCTAAGCGTTGAATCCAGCCTGTCTTGTATTCTTAATATTTTGCGATACCTACACCATCCAGAGGTGGTTCGAGACAGGAATGAGTGAATAGAACTTATTATTACTCCCTTTCTGCAACATCTCTACTATCACCCCTTCCTCGCCAGATACTTTACCATGTTTCATTCTGCTCAAACAAAGCGGACTTTGTTCCCTCGCGGGTAAACACTCATCCACAGGGCACACAACGGGAGCCGGTCTGGCATCCGGTGCATAGACAGATTCTAGCTATAGACGCCTAATATTCTGCCTAGAATCCTTCAACGATCTTGAGTGTGGATGCACAATGGATGGACGAGACTATTCGACTGATTATAAAATTGCCTAGACTTTGGTCAGATGATTAAACAAGACTGTTATTGGCTATCAGATCGCTCTTCTGTGGCTTCCCATAGCTTCAGGCGCCCCTCGGTACGCCAAGGAGTCGCCGGGCGTCGCGACGGAACGCGCATTCCGCGCGCCCCACGGATGCCGCCGGCCCTATTATTATGTGTGATCTCCGCTCCCATCCCATTGTGTGAAATAAGTCTGCGAGTCGCCTCGACGACGTTATTTCCACTTATCACTTCCGAGCACGTACTGCGGTGCCCGAATTGTACCAAAGAATATTAAGCGGCATCGGCAACGTTGTTCTTTGGAGTCCGACCCTATTGTCTCAGATCGGTGTCGTACGCCCTTAATTAATAAAGACCTACTGACCTACTACGTACGGAATGAGATGGCAGCCCGGTACGTCTGTAGCATCCTGCCTGGGTAGTACGAGGGGGGATCAAAAAGTAGTGAGAACGACACTCTTTGGTAAGAAAAAAAATACTGGCAGGCATAGCTCAGATAGGTACATACCTATTATTTGTAAAGAAAAATAATAAAGAAAAATCTTAGATTCTCTTTAGTTTTTTTCTGAATGTAGTCATTCGTTTGCTTTGTGTCGGAACGTGTTCTCGAAAATGGAGAATTAAAACTGAAATGCGGGCCGTTATTAAGTACCTCTGTTTAAAAAAAATAACGACGCAATAGCTATTTCATTGCTATTTGCAGACATCATTAGGAGAGCCTGCTCCGCCGTATTCCACTGTCGCAAAGTGGGCTTCTCAATGTCGAGTAGGGAGACGCCCACGGAAGACGAACGTCGTTGCGGCCGTCCATCGACGTCAGTCACCCAAGAAAATGTTGGGAAAGTCGTGAAAATTGTATTGAGCGATACAAGAGTTACCATCCGATACTTTATTCAACAAGAAGAAGGTTGATCAGCTTTATACTGTACCTATATGAGAGGTATTTCTAAATATTTTCAATAAAAATTAAATACATAATATGTAGGTATGTATACATAAATTCTATAATTTTTATCTATGTACCTTAAGAAGGAATAGCTTATTAACACGATAAACAATGGATGGACGAGACTATTCGTTAATTTTTAAGTCGCTTACATTTGTTTAGGAGTAATCTACACAAAAGGCCCTACTTTTTTAAGAAATTTCCAAGAGGTGTTAAAGTAAACACTTGTACCTCATGGTAAAAGTCGTGTAGCGTTCAATTCATAACTATTTACAATTTGTTCGATTTAATTTCTACTCAAGTATAATGCCCAGCACATTATACAACTTGATTAAATTACGCATATTTCGGTATTACTCCTTGGATACAGTATGTAGAGTTTAAATTAACAAACAGTTTTTTTTTGCTGTGTGTGATTGCAACCATATCGACTCAATTTATATCCCAGGGATTTTATCTACAAACCAAGTATCCGTCAACAAACGGGCTTGACCAATTTAACCATATCAAGAACGTTTTACACCATGGTATACAAGTAGGTATGTCACGTTTTAATATTTCGGCCGAGTTGAGATTCCACCCGTTGTAGGTACGGGAGGGGGGGGGCTGAAGCGAAACCATCTCGAAGTCGGCTATTGAGATCAAAAGTACCATGATACTAGTATAGCGCATCCTATTTTGGGGCCAGACGTGTGGATGAAGGATTGTGATTTGTATTGTGTGGAAGTAGATTTTTTTTCGCTTACACCTACGTTTTTTCTAAGGTTAACACGAGGACTAGACATAATTAAAACTGTTTTTATACGGATTCCACTCGTTTATTAAATTTTTACAATTTTCCGACGTTTCCTTTGACCTACGTTTTACAGGAAGCGGTGGTAACGTCGTCGTGGGTTCAAATCCCAACATGTAGCAATAACTTAGTTACGTACAATTTTTTGAGGTTGTAGCAATATCGCACCCTAACTGAGAAGGTAAACAACGTGAGGAAACCTTAGTGTCTAAGGTGTCCATACTTGGGCGTTTGAAATCGCACATCATTGATGGGCACGCGTGGTAACTCTCTAAGATAAGGCCTGTGCCCCGCAGTGTAACGTATACTGGCTACATAAAATAAAAATATCAGTAATACTGGAAAAAAAAGAGTTGGCGGGTTCAAAGTTTAACGCAGACTTATTGTGATATTGCTTATTTGGATCGCCAGCTTAGAAGGTAAAGCTTTATAGTGGGTTAATTTCGACATTTTATGTACCTATTACTATTTTTTTCCTCTGTGCTAATACAGTAGAAGGTAGGGGACCTTAGGGTATGATTTGTATTTTTGACAAAATTCTAAAAAAGTATGTTTTTTACCTAATGCTTGTGTGACTTTTTTGATGTTTCTTTCTTAATACTTAGGTACGTACCATTGAAACTTCGGTATAGGTACTCTAAGGTAAGTAGGTACTTACCTAAATATCGAACAAAGTAAAGAAAATATTTCAAGATAAGGCAAGTCAAAAAACTATTGTTATCCTCTTGTACTATCCTGTTCAAATCGTCATCACCATTATGTTCGGTTTGTGAAAGGTGATCTACCGAGCCCAGGTCGGGTAGGCGACACTCGCAGGGTCTTGTGCATGCTGATCGAGCGACCGTAAAACAATTTGGCGTTCTGGCAGTAATCGAATTGGTCGGAGCTCCTCCGAGCCTCGTAGCGTTACATTACACCACAATTTCTGTGTCGACGGCAAACTCAGTTAGGGGTGAAACCATTCTAAACTACCAAGCCGCTATTTTGCATACAGTGTGTCATACATGCATGACTGTACGAGCTAGCAAAGAACATTTTGTAGTAAGTCGCCATTGTAAAATTGATCGGCTCGAGACCCTCACCATTAACACCCTACCATCAGCAAATGTAGCACAAACATATAGAAATAAACGTCTAGAAGCTGAACCATTTTTCGAACACCGTCTATCATCTCTACTATGTAGCAGAGCCAGTCTCTCTGCCAGTGCATTTTTGGTCCTTCGAGCCGGACGGTGTCTTTCAAGGCCTACGCAGACGAGGGACTATCCCCCGGGTACTTTTTTGTCCGTCGATATAGATCTCTTATAAATTGTATCGAATAACGCACACCAAAGACTAAAAGTAGACCGTACAAAATGTCCCTCATGTTACCTAGGAGGACATCAAGAGACCGGACTGGACAAAAGTTCGGTGTTTTCTTATAAAACGCCTTTTCTTTTTCAACTTCACATAAATTACAACACTATGTAATCTCAGAACATTTGCTTCCATAGCGTACGCTTCAATCAATTTCCGGGGAACAAGATGATCGCACACTGTAGGCGTTGAGTCCGCGACAAGTAGGTAGGTACTCGGAGGACATTTTTTACGATTCCCTTGGGGACAAAAGTCCCTCGTCTGCGCACGGGTGAGACCTCTCTGTCGGGTGTGTCTTATCTCTGTCGGACTATCGCTATCTAATCTACACCAATCTTCACTTCGGTTTTCCTAACACTTTGGCCGCCGAGACATTCGGAAACTTACGCTAATAGTTTTCCAAGCATAATTTTCGATCGGATGCGTTCGTTGAGTCTCGTCTGAAAGGTCGAGGATGAGAAAATAGCCTCGTTGAAATCTAATTTCGCGTTACCACAACGGGCAGCCACTCGAATCGATGAGCCATCCGCGACAGACGTTCGCATCATATCAATTTCTTAATTGAAGACGCAAGTCGCCCGCCTCCGCCTCCGGGTGAGCGGGCGAAGTGAAAAGTCCCATCGAACGCCCGCCGCTTTCTTCACTTTTTCTCTCGATTACTTCTTCAATATTGAGTTAGGATTCCTTACGCAATAAAATACACGATAGTAATATCCTACTACGCATTTATTTTTATTCTAACTACTAAATCGTAACAAAACGCACTATCTACAGTTTTCATTTACATTTAATCGTCAGGAGAAGGTGGCATTTCCGTAGTGGTAATAGTAACTGTTATTCCCTCGTCACCATCGGGTCGGTTCAGCGGGTAAGGCCCCTCGTCGCAGTCTGGGTTGTCACACGAGAAGTTGTCAAACTCACAGTACTCGCCCGATACAGTCTGTGAAAACAAATTGCAGTGTTTATGACCCAATAGCCAACACGAAAAACCTCGGAACTTTGAGGAAGCGACTGCTTTTATTGCTGTGCAAATTGACCCTTTGTGTAACCAACATTTAGAGCGTTGTGGTGCAAAGTATATACGTAAATTCCGTCCTTTACATTACGAAAAGTAAATTTCTTTCTTTTATACATTGGCATTAGCATCTACGTAATGAGATGATTTATACAGCGTCCGTTGCTTCGTCGCTCACACTAGAGGGGTAAAGGGACCACTCGGATGCTGTAGTGCCTGGGACATGGTTTTAGATGGAGTAGGCTTGCCCAGCACCTATACCATTCTGACAGCTTAGTCGGCCTAGCCCACAGGAAAGACTAGTCAATATGTGCGGAGCCAACCAAGCCGCGTGTTTCCTCAGGAGTCTTTCATAATAGAATTAATAATTGAATTTGGAAACCTACGTTAATTAGGGTTCTTCCACGTAGTCAAACTATTAGTCAAACTGATTTGACCACGTGGAAAATTATTTCCTCGTGGTAAAATTAAATCATACGATCGAGGCATCGATGAACAATCTGAACGAAAGCGATCACTCGAGTGAACGTTCGTCTGATTGGATCGTCTGTAGGGATACAATTTTCTCACCTGTGACGGATGCTCAGTAGCATTACAGACGCAGCGGCCACATTCACAGGTTCCTCGACCGGAGCAATCGACCGCGTCGGTCAAGCCTGGAGGTCGGCAATTACGCACCATGTCGCTACCGCTGCACGCGCACTCAGCGTTCCCGTCGATGCTCACTGAAATATGAGGTTTCATTGGGATTAGTACATACCTTTGGACTGTTTCGTAGGTTAACGCTTGACTGGGCAAAGTGTAGGTATACAAAAAACTAATAAAGGTTTTTTTCTATTCGGACCCGGTACCGATGGTTCCGGCCGGTGGCGGTATTTGGTCGCCAAGATATTTTATTTTGTGTTTTATTTTATTTTCTTTATTAGGCTCAAGAAATAGGAGAACAATATGTAGTTAATCGTACCTCCAGCTCCGTCATCCACAGTTTACAATATTGTTTTCTTTTTTTATTTAACTAAGAAATTAAACGAATGCACGCTTAGTCCAAACATTATCTGACTAAGAATCCCTGGACAGCAATTGAGAGAAAAAAATATTCAAATGACTTCACAACAAAACTTCCACCCTCAAATTTAAAGTGCAAAACTGTACTTTTAAGCAATTTATAATTTAAAAACCTATTTAGAGGCTAAAAATTTCACCCATGCCGGGATTCGAACCCGCAACCACTGATGCCGTGAGTCGCCCATTGGCTCAATTGGTAGAGCGCTGGTACGGATAGCCAGAGGTTGCGGGTTCGAATCCCGGCATGGGTGAAATTTTTAGCCTCTAAATAGGTTTTTAAATTTGTTCCTTAGCACGGGTTAGTGCATTAAAAATAAAAAATAGTGTAACAATTTATAATTGGAAATTTTTTTCGCTTCGAAGCAGTTTGAAGGCAATATAAAAGAACCAAATAAAAAGTAAATAGGTTTTCAAATAAAAAGCATTAAAAACCTATTTAGAGGCTGAAAATTCCACCAATGCCGGGACTCGAACCCGCGACCTCTGGCTAACCGTGCCAGCGCTCTCGCAACTGCTAATGGGTGACTCACCAGTATCAGTAAAATTTCGAACCTCTTTACAATACTCTCTGTTTTACGTACCGGCCGGCAGCAACATCTGTCTGAAGGAATTTGCATCACTTGCAGCCCCGAGTACCTACTTTGCAGTTAGGTTTTACAACAGAATGATATAAAGATAAAAGATAAAAAAAATATTTAAACCACTTACTAACAAATTGTAAATTTTTCCCATTACATAAAAGTATGATTAGCTTATGTATTAATCTAGAAAATGGTTGATATTAACAATCAAAGGTTCAAAACCTATTTAGAGGCTAAAAATTTCACCCATGCCGGGATTCAAACCCGCAACCTCTGGCTATCCGTGCCAGCGCTCTACCAATTGAGCCAATGGGCGACTCACGACATCAGTGAAATTTCGAACCTCTTTACACTATTCTCTGTATTACGTACAGGCAGCGACATCTGACTTAAGCAAATTGCATTATTTACAGCCCCGACTACCTACTTTGCAGTTAGGTTTAACATCGGAACGATATCACTGTACCCACATGATTATACTATTTTTATTTTTTAAATTTGTTCCTTAGCACGGGTTAGTGCATTAAAAATAAAAATAGTATAATCAAAGGTTCACCGTTGGTCCCCACACTAGAAAGTGAAACACAAACTTAGTGATTTTAAGAGCCTGTACCTACGTAGTTAGAAGGAGGTCTACACGAGTAGGTATGTAACAACTTCATCAATGTGATTTTCAATGGAATTTGTACGAATCTTCCTTTTAAAAGTTGGTTGACTATTTTAAAAACCTATTTAGAGGCTAAAAATTCCACCCATGCCGGGATTCGAAGCCGCGACCTCTGGCTATCCGTGCTATATCTGGCTATTTATTACTCGTTAACTGTAAAGCCTATCAGCCGTGACTGTTTTCCTTTTAACTTCATTATATTTGTAATTTTTTATGCCCTAACGTTACAAAAACAAGTTTATACAATCAACCTATCCAGCTGGGAGAGGTCTTTCTCTAGCAATTTCAATTTATAAGCCATATTTGGCAAATGGGTCCCTAAATCGAAAATATTTTTTACGACCACAATATTTTTAAGCGATCAAGGAGAAAACGTTAAAAGAATAAGATTTTATCCAACAGTTTTGTCGGCGTGGTTAATAGTAGGACACATTTCAGCCTTCTGGTACCTACTAATGGTATGCCGCTACGGACAGACAGACTGACTGACCGACGCGACGAACATGGCGATTATAGATTCGCCATGTCCGCCATGAGTTCTTTATAAACAATGGAACACTAAAAATAATTGACGTTACAGTTGAATATTAACAGACTGTTAAAATACGAGAAACCGGGGGTTAATCACTTGAGTAGTAAAACATCGGAGTAAAAAAACCACTAACCAGTGTTACAGTTTAAAGCACTTCAACTGCAGCAGCGTCAGTCTCTATTCGGTTATTTATTAGTATAACGTTACAGGCGACTTTTCTACAAAAATATCGGGGAGCACGGCGCAGTGACCCCGCCAAGTCGAGCGCGAAGCAAACACTGATACCGTACCATCTTTACTGAAACCATTTCGCCGCATTTTCAGGCCCCTATTTGAGAACCTCTGGATAAGACCAGAACGCAGAAAATTTCGTCATCCAGTAAGCTATAATGACATATTTAAAATCCAAAAATTTCAAGTCTGTAGGTAATATAGTTCCGAAGTTAAGAGAAAGCAAAGTTTGGCATTTATGACACTCACTCGCTGATGATCATCAAAATAGAACTAGTACTTTCCATAAACTCAGAGAGCTGAAATTTGGCTCAGAGTTAGGGTTTAATCGCCACATAAAAGGAAAACTATAAAAACTAGGATAATCGATGATCTGCGGTACATAGTGACTCTCATTAAAAAACACAACAGCCTAACCTAACTATTAGAAGAGAACGACATACTGCCTTTACAAAAAATATTCAACTTGGTGGGCTGCTTCATCTGATGTCAAAAATCGAAGGTCTGAAGTATCTGATGAAGAAACCTCAGTTGGTCTCAGCTGTATTAGAGATAATTATGGTAATGCCCCCTTCTACTATTGGAACATAAAAAAATCGACTGTCATTGCAAAAGTCCAGCGTAGTGGGACACATCTTCTAATTTAATCTAGCCTATAGCGTCCCACTGCTGGGCAAACACCTGCACTTCCGCTTTTGCCAAAAGTCTGGAAAAGACTAGACTGGCTTTTATACTTATACTTACAAGTTTACAAGAAGAAATAGTCGAACGATTAACTTTATTCTACTCGAACATCACACAAATTCAATAAACAAAGTAGGTATTAATTTTAAACTAAAATATTAATTTCGCTCAAAATATAATGTATTAGATAAAAAGTGGCGTTGATACACGAACACGTCCTTAGATGGCGTTGACTGTATTTTAAAACCCGCTTACGTTTTGTTTTTCCGATAACCTTATATGGAGAAGTGGCAACCGGCCGCGTTACAGTCGTTTACGACATTCTTCTACTGCCCTTGATTTGGAGGGGAACGATTGATTAATTTTATAAGAAAATCTAATAAATCAATATGCCCACGTTTCTACAAAAAGAAGAGAAATCGTACCAAAATCATTCTGTAAAAACTAGCCAAGTCTCGATGGAGCTGCTCGTTTATCTCTAAAAAGTAATGTTTAGAGATAAACGAGCAGCTCCATCGAGACTTGGCTAGTTTTTACAGAATGTTTTTGGTAGGTAAAGGTTGACCTGCTGTCGAGTGCACGACTGATTCGTGGTTTCTTTTACTCAGATCTTTTACTGCTCATAATTCGGTTTCTCGTATGTATATTAGAGGGTTAATGGCAAAGGTAAATGTAAAGTCACTTACACCCAAAATCTTTAACAGCAAACGCGTCATTCTTGCAAAACTCTTCAGAGGCCACAATGGCGGAGAAGCATTTTTTTTCTGACTGACACCAAGAACAATGATCTAACCGAAGACATTCATAACACGACTTTTTGATATCGCACACCCAGTGCTTATCTACTCCAAATTTTCGACATTCTGTAAGTGTAACAACTGCCAACAAACACATAGTAGTTATTATTTTTTTCATATTTACTAACAAACAAAATATTCCGTATTATGCTAATATTGCGACTGCTTGCCTCGTGCTCCAATAAGATTGTACAATATCCGTATGTGAAAACGTGGTCTACGTAATCAATCGTACGTAAACTATATTATGTTAGATAACCCAAAGTTCAAATCTTATTAAAATGTTATCTCGAATTAAAATTATTGCAGTAAGAATCCTGCCCTACTTACTTATGAATAATAACATCTTGGAAATGAGACAGAATTGACGCGACTTGAACTCAAAGGATTGCAAATATTATAGGTAATAGCAGAGTTTTTGAAAACGGATAAGCGGTATCTGTTTGCCCTACATTCGACGCTAATTTAGCCGCGAAAATCAAGGATGTTACGATGTTACCAAAATACACCTTCATCTTCAGTTTCTGAAGCGCTCTTTAAAGTGGCTTTAAATTTTCAATAACATTAATGCTATTTCCTATCTACTGGGATGGATGCTTTTTCCCCATTTTTCTCTAGGGATTGTATAGATACTTTATAACCGGAATCTGATTTGGAGGGTTTCGGTCTCATTTTAACGTTTGTACTTACAACATTTTTAACTTAAAAGCAGCAATTTTAAAGACGACTGTATTAGTTACTATTAAAATTACCTATACGTAATACCTAATTAAAAACAAATTATTTTAAAGATTTTTTACAGATTTTATAGCTATCAGAATACCCCACGTTTTGTAGATCTTTCCCGTAATTCGTTTTTGATTAAAAATTAAACACCTACCCAGACATGTTTCCCTTTGATATTTTCTTCGCCACGAATGGAAAAATATAGTAATCTTTTTTCACAGATGAGCTTAGCAAAAAGTATCAAACCAATCTCTCAGTCATATTAGAACCCATCGCCGAGAACCTAAGGCAAAAGACCCATGATAAGTAAGCATGTTAGCATTAATGCCAAACGCGGACGTTTTTGGCATAAATGCGTTATATTATATATTTATGTGTGTGGTGTTTGTGTGTGTGTGTGTGTGTTTGTGAAATTGCAGTGCATTTATTTATTTATCGTATATTCTTCCATTTTCAGAGAGTAGGTACTCAACTGTTATTTAAATAATTTTAAAACATTTTCTGATTCATCATAAGTCCAGCTTATAAGACATTTCAATATAGTTTCTAAGGTGGAAGTTCCACCTTAGAAACTAAATTGATAATTTCTTGGAACATTGCTTAAAGTTGTAGAGAATCTGAATCTGAAAGGTAGAATCTAAAAGTTGTGCAAACGCTGTACTTAATGGTGTAAACTCTGTTTTTTAATTCGATGCAAAAAACCTTTGACATGTGCCGGGGTCGTAAACCACCTACTATTATGTGGGCATCAGTACAAGGGCATTTGTTATGTATGTTACTTGTATTGATACCCACATAATAGTTCTTAAGCATATCATCATAGTTGGCAGAATTTAAAACTGACTTATGTAGGTACTGAGGCCACTAGTCGCATGTAAATAAGTCTCCTAACACTGAGGACTTGAGCATCTTGGTAGAATGGAGTAGTTGGGTGCCTGAAAGGTTTTACGGCTGATATTGTCTTTCGCCTATTTATTTCTCAGAATACGAACAAAATAGAATCTATTTATTCTATGATACCTACATAAATAATGTTATATCTCACAATTTTATGTTTAGAATAACGTTCAGAAGAACGCAGCTTTAAAATAAGTAAATTAAATAAGCTTCTGTAAACGAGGTCACCACAGAAGACCTATACCCCAGGAGGGGGCTCCCTATTTCATACCGAAAATTCTTTGTTCGAAATACGGTTCACCTACGAATGCTACCTACTTCGAACGATTGATTGTTCGACGCCTTTTTATTATCCGATGTTTTTGTTGTTTGGTGCCTTGTTACTTCGAAAACGTTTTGCCGATGCCTTGTTGCTTCAAAAAATGTTACACCGGTGCATTATATTATCGATGCTTGTTTTTTTCAATGCTTCGTTGCTTCAAAAAACGTTTTACCGAGAGTTTTACACGCCGTAACAGAATATTATAATGTTACATATTTAAGGGTTGACTTCCTGGGAGTTATTTACTTTTGCGTAAGCGCTTTTACGATTGGATGATACCTTAATGTATGTGTAACTTTGAAGACCTATTTATTTTTATTAAGTATTATAGTATTTCTTCATCTCTGTGGAAAAAAATACATACTTAATTGAAATGATCGCAGAATTTCTTAATGAATAAACATTCTTCATGACATCCGATTGCGAAGAAAATGTGAACAACTCTCGAGTATGCCAATGAAAAATTAATAAAAGAGCATTATAACTTCTATGTAGATAGATAGATAGAGATAGAGAACACTTTATTGTACATAAAAATGGAAATTACACAGATATTTCTTAACCTAAGAGTACAGACTGCGGCCTTATCACTGCTATGTACCTAGGTAGGTACTTTTACAATAATTCAGCACAGGATGAAAGTGATGTAACAAGGCACCGAACTAACAGCAATCGGTGCATTAATATTCGATAAAATTAACCGTCGCATTAAAAAGCACCGCAGTAAAGTTTTCGATGTAACGAGGCATCGAACCAACAAGCAGTCGGTGCATAAACATTCGATTGAATAAGGCTTCGAACAATCAATCGTTCGAAGTACCTATCATTCATAGGTGAGCCGTATTTCAAACAAAGAATTTTCGGAATTAAATAGGGAACCCCCAGGAGGGCACCACTCTTTCAAGTGATTTTCTTGCCTATGATGGTGATACACGGATTATTGCCCGTACCCGATTTTGTACAGCCAGATATATGGCTGTACAAAATCGGGTACGGGGGTACAAAATATACACGGATTATTGGCTATACATTATTGGGGCGTGCGTTATTGGCGTGTCCGTTTTTTTTTTTTTTTTAGTTCGTCCCGCAAGGAACCGGCTAAGGTCTTAGACAGGCGTGTCCGTTATTAGGACGTGCGTTATCTTTATCTGTCGCTTTTTTTCTGTGTTGTTCTGTGTGTGTTCGTGTGTGTTCTGTGTGTGTAGACAATAGTTGACATTCTTCTTGGGTAGGTACCTAGGTGGGTGGTACATACCTACCAGGGATGTTACGGAGCTTCGACTCCGGTTCCGCTAGGTCGGAACTTCCGATTATTATTAATTTATTACACCTTCGGTTCCGACTTCGGCTCCGACTCTTTTAAATCGAAGGTTTTAATCGGAGGCGAAGCATAACATAGAGGCGGCGCGCGGCGCGGCGCTGGCCTGTGTCGAAGGGTTATAAAAAAACATTAAAATGATTTTATTTATTTATTTATTATGAACTAGTAAAAGAAATTGACAGGTTAACTCAATTCATAAAAGTATGCAATTTATCATCCATTTTTTAAATTCAAATTATCGCCTACTGTGTTTAGCGGGATCTGTGGGCCCCTTGTAACCTCGGGGCCCTGGGCTGCAGCCCAAGCAGCCCTTAGGTAGATCCAGCCCTGCGCGCGGGGAATCCCCCCGACCCCCACTAAGTGCACTGAGCAGTGAGCACTCTATCGTGAATTATTTTTTCATTTGTTGTTAATTTGTTACGCACACGACACGTTCATCTATAATATAAAAATATATAAAGCTACAATCCGGTATACTCACTGATCTAACATAATACGTTTTCTCGGAAATGGCACGAGTTGGACGAAAATGATGTATGACAAAGTTATAGGGAATGTACGATATACGGCCATCCTATGGAGCCGATTTTTGAATTTCGAACGCGTTCCACTATGCGAGGGTGCCAACTCTATCGTTTACCGACCGATTTGGATGAAATTTTGATAGAATGGTGTTTTAGTAATCCGATTGAAAAAAAAAATTTTGGTTGTTCGAAATTCAAAATGGCGGCGCAGATATAGCCGACCGAAAAATCGACCTTTGCGCAAAAAAGTCGGCAGCCAACTGGGCATATGCTAGAGATATGCCGTAAGCGGCATCGTGTTGGCAAAGGACCCAGGTATATGAGAAAAATCCGACATCTTGGAATTTCAAGATGGCGGCCGAGATATTGATGATTGAAAATGACAAATTTTTGTATGGAGATTTAGTACTAAAATTTACTTTTCAATAGAGAAATGAGACAAACTTACGAGGCCGGAGGCCGAGCTGCGCGAAGCGGGCACAAAAAGTTCTGCCGCGGCGAGGCCGAAGGCCGAGCTCCGTTTAGGCCGAGGCCGAAGGCCGAGACCATTCAAATTGCGGCGCACAAGTACCAGCGCAAGAGCAAAAAGGGACAATCTTGCGAGGCCGCAGGCCGAGCTCCGCGGAGCGGGCACGAGAAACCCCGCCGCGGCGAGGCCGAAGGCCGAGCTCCGTTTAGGCCGAGGCCGAAGGCCGACACCATTTAGGTTACGGCGCACAAGTACCAGCGCAAAAGTAAAAAGGGACAAACTTGCGAGGCCGGAGGCCGAGCTCCGCGAAGCGGGCACGAGACACTCCGCCACGGCGAGGCCGAAGGCCGAGCTCCGTCCAGGCCGAGGCCGAAGGCCGAGAACGTTCAGGTTACGGCGGACAAGTACCAGCGCGAGAGCAAAAAGGGACAAACTTGCGAGGCCGCAGGCCGAGCTCCGCGGAGCGGGCACGAGAAACCCCGCCGCGGCGAGGCCGAAGGCCGAGCTCCGTCCAGGCCGAGGCCGAAGGCCGAGACCATACATGTTCCCATGCAACAATTCACTACAATAAGTGTCTAGCGAGGCCCTAGGCCGAGCGCCGCGGAGAGCGCAGCTCGGAGCGGCTGGGGGTTGGCGCGCGTAAGCGCGCAGGGGGCTCGCCCCCTAGTCTATAATATAAAAATGAATCGCTGAATGTGTTGGTAAGCGCAAACGTCGAGAGCAGCTGAACCGATTTCACTAATTCTTTTTTTAGAATATTCCTTGAAGTACGAGGATGGTTCTTACGGAGAGAAAAATACAGAATTGACTGTTAAACGGTACGAAGTTCGCTGGGTCAGCTAGTAGGTTACAGATATTTGTTTTGATTTTCATATTATCAATAAAAGTGATCTGTTTTTGTGTTGGACAATGAAACCTAAATCAAGTTGTATTTGGAACTACTTCATTTATTTTAATTTCTTGTTTATTTGGAAATATGCCATTTTTTTATTGTTTGTGTTTTATTTTATAATTGAAAATTTAAATGAAAAAAAAATTAATAAAGAATGTTTTATAAAATTTGTCCATAAATAAAAATTCTCTTTCATGCCACGTGGTTATATACTCTTTGCATGCCACCACTTCTGACCCCGCCTCCGACTCTGGTTCCAACTCCGATTCCGACAAAGCAAATTCTCAGAATAAGGACTAAAGCATAGAAGGAGCTTTATAAAACGAACACCTGACACATGTCTGTCTCGTTAGTTTGAAACGTCGCAAACAGCGTGTTAGACAGAGAAAAATATAGTAGTGTGATGTTTTATTATTCAGAACGTACCACCCTCAATTGTCAAGTTGGTTACCTTTGGTTGCCATTATGCTACCGAATTATAGATGTTTAGAAAATCACAGCTTGTAGTAGGCTGCCAAGTACCTTCAATTTGGCAGTTAGACAACAGATGTTGGAATACGTCGTCTCCAAAAACCTTGTGTTTTTTGGGTTGCTATAAGACAATCTGAGTGCTTAGTGCGAGTTTGACAGATCCAATCGAATAACTTTACTACCGCGTTAATCGAGCATTGAGTAGTGAGTATGAGTAAGTTAACCGTTCGAACTGGCAAAATGTTGTCACAGTACAACTCGCACTCGCGTTTATTCGTGTTTTGGCTGATAAACGTGTTCACTTCTCAACGTAAACCATTACAACTCGCACTCAGCAATTTTAATTTCCATACTTGTCGCTAGGTGGCGCTTCCTCGATGCCATAGAAATATGAGTTTACGTTAACGCGATCGAGTAGTTAAAAAACTCGCACTAAGCACTCTGAAGTGGATTTCAGTGGATATTCGTAGTATGGAGTATACGTAATACATTGGAATGGCGTGTGTGATATTGGGATGTAAAACCCATTCGGGAGGGATAACAAAACAAAACCAAGAGAAAACAAAACCGCCTTCATCAGCTTCCATCGGTATGACTCAATTTTGTGTACTTTATAGTGGTGTTTTCCCTTGAATTTTAACTATGACCTACTGGAATTGCAACATAGCTTTAATATCATTTGAGAATAGTGTTTCAAAGTAATAAATCATGAGTATAATCAATTTAATCACAGTAACAAGTTTGTTGTTTATTTTAGGGCGATAGGGATGGGTGTTTCCACTCCCTCAGTGAAAAAGTTATCGATACTTAGTAAAGAAGTTTTTTTTATTTCTTATGTTTATTCCATTATATATGTTAATTAACTTTTGAAAGCTCGATTCAGTAACGTTCTATGAAGTTACCAATTTGATTGTTGATGATTATTGATTAATATTTTTCCTGTTTGAATCGTTGCATTGTTATATTTATAGATTCAGCATGATAAATTAAAAAAGTACCAAAAGGGGTTTTGATATTATTTTTATTTACAATATGTAATTCCACCTACTTTCATAAAATTTAGAACTTGTAATAAGATAGGTTCATATCTTATAGAAAATGAACTTGAATAGTTGTCACTGCGCAATCTACGTGTAGTAATATAATAAAAATAATGTAGCGAACAAATCGCATCACTGTGAAAAAAGGTGTCCAGTACTGGATTTTATATTTACGGTTTGCTGTCATATTAATAGAGAACTTCAGGGTGTCGATCTGTCTTAAATAAAATTTACGTTTGGACTGATTATGGCGATTTTTAATTAATAATTATTTATTTCAGGTTACCCGAAGATAGCACAATGCAACAAATGTGGATAGACGGCATAGTTTCACGGTCAAATTGGTATTGAACCAAATCACGTACGTTTGCACCAGACATTTTGAAGAAATGAAATAAATATACTTTATTGCACACCAGGAATTACAATTGGCTTCAAGAAGAAGGCTTTATTTACAAGATTGGGTTAGGAGTCTGTTATTTAACGAGCAATAATTTCATATAAACAAATTAATTTGTGTAAGTTCTCTACTGATTCATAAGTATGTTTATAAATAGCCAGAATTGTAATGTTTATATTTCCATACCCCTTCCTAGTTGTACTAACCAAGACTATCGCTGGATTAGAAGGACAAACATTAAATGTTTTTTTAATTTTTCCTATTATTTTATTTTACGTGTTCTTCTTGCTTTTTGTAATTCCTTGTGTAATTTAAAGGCACTGCTCTGGTTCCTGATACACAGGTTACCCTTCTTCAGGATCCAGGAATTTTAAACAATGTGCGTATGACGCTAGTTGTGCAATAAATTATTTAATCAATTTCCGTAAAAACGTCTTCTAAATTTTGTCAAATAAAAACAATCTATCACAAATTATTGTTATACTTCTTTTTCTATGAGCTGCGCTCTAAAATTTTGAATGCACAAAGCTCGCTATCTAGGTATGGTTAGATCGAGGAAAATTTATTTATTGGATGCAAATTGAATTTGTACAAATAGATAGTTTTCTGTAGTTTTTTTCAGCTACCTTGGCTCAATGTCATGTTGTACATACATACAAACTTACATTACATACCAGATTTAGCAATTACAATTTACAACCATAGTAAATCAAATATATAACAATCTCACTGTGCATGTTATCGAACTCTTCCTTAATGGGTTCACCGATTTTGATGAGTTTGTGTATTTGCAACATATAGGTAAGTGAGAACAAGAATTCGGAGAGCTGAGAATTTATCGTAGGGTTAATAGATATGGCACACCAACGTTTGCGGCGCCAGCTAATACCATAATATTAATATGGACTGCTATATTTACAGAATGTTTAGTTAAGGAATAAATAATATCGACGTTTTCGTGTTGAATGTCCCTTCCTTATGAATTTCTACTTTTGTCTATGACCCCCTATATACATAACTATGACTTTCTATATGTAACCTAGTACGATTGTAAAATTTCGAGTGTACGAGTTGTCCCTTTCTGGCACAAAGAATCATCGTAAGAGTAACAAGGAAAGCTATTCAATAATTACTTTTTATTTTACGGCTCCTTTGCTTTAGTCCTTATTCTCAGGGGCTAAACTTATTATAAAAGCATATAGGGAGGTCCCGTCTCTTAGAACGTAGTGGTTATATACTCTTTGGTTATTTATATAGGTACCTACCTAACTCTTTGGTGGTACAGGTATTACCAGAGTATATAACCACTACGTTTTAAGAGACGGGACCTCCCTACATGCTTTTTTAATTTGTGGGCTAAACTCATTACAAAAGCATCTATCAGCCTAGCGCAAGTAGGAACTTTGAAATTTTTGTTCGCATTTAGCCCCGTTTTAATGGCGGACATATTTTTGTCTCACTCTTTAATACTACTTACTCTTTCTTTGCTGTCAATGTCAAACTGAAAACATAACAAATATGGCGGAACGCGGCACATAGAACGTTTTCTAGTTAAAATTTTTGTGTTTTAAGTTTGTTCAATATCTAGCTGTGTATATCTTGTTGTACAGTGTTTAGTGATTTTCTTTTAATAATGGCATTGATCGGATGGTGTCGAACTTGTGCCATTTGTAAAATAAGATGCAGTCGGTCAAAGGGTACCAAAAGAAAGTTTATGGGTAAATTTCCTAGGGATGAAGACCGGTAAGTATTTCTGGCTACAGTTTTTGTCATCTTGCACAAGAGCAAGATCATAAATTATGTTAAATAACGTAATTAATATAATATGAGATATAATACTCAGATGTTTCAATGTCATAGTGATGTGCCATACACATATTCAATATCGATAAAAAAATATCTGATAAGTACCTTGGTCAGAATTACTACTCAGTGTATGACGGGTGAATTGCTGTAAGCCATAACAATGTTTCAACGATGCACTATTAGTGGCTGCATTGAATGTTGTTTTTTTTAGATGCAGACAATGGGTGAAAATTGTGGAAGATCTTATATCGTATATCCCCATCGAAAAACTCCACCAACTTAAATATGTTTGTAGAGATCATTTCCGGCCGAAAGATTTTTACAACGATTTTAAAAGGAAGCCGATTAAAGAAATGGTGAGTTGTGTTATAAACTTATAATGTAACACTACATTTCATGAATAATTGTGTAATAAAACACAAAATACGCCTTGCTTTACGTCGAACATTTGAATGTATTTTGCTCCGTCATTTAGAACGCAATATTATTATTACGTCTTAATACGTAAATGACATACTTTGATAAACATTTTTTTACAGGGCTGTATCTTCTCTACTTATAAATGCGCCTCCTCTTCCTGATTACTTACTAACTGAGTTTCCTTACCACGTAGCCACGTCGCATCACTTGAAACTGGTTAGTGATTGGAATTACTAAAATATTTTTTTTACTAATTTTTAACTTAAAATATTTTTTTATAAAAATGTATTTGATAGTTACATAGTCAATTAATAATGCAGTTTTGTGGTAAACAGGAACAAACAATTTTTTTTTTCGGACTATTCTTGCAATTGTTTATTTTCAGATTCAGCTATACAAAAACCTTGTCGAGCTTCACAAAACAACTCTGGTACGTAGACTTTTCATGTATCGCTGAAGTTTTTTGTAACTAGAGTTTGTTTACTTTGATAAATTACAAAGTGTTATCATTTTCAGCACCTTGTACAGCAGCCAAAATATCAGCTGTTGCTATTGGTCCAGTAGGGTTTGACCACAATTATTGTGGCCTGGAATCTCAGCATATTTATCAGAACTATCCCGGTAGCATAGTTTACCAACAAATTAATAATCAATAACGACTCAACTTAACTTTTTTTGACGATTTCAGCACCTGAATCCAAACCACCGATTGATGAAGTTCGCTCAGATTGGACACCTCTAAGGAAAAACCAAATAGCTGCTGAAATAAATTCAATAGACCTTGACCACAATTATTGTGATTTGATAATCATTAATAAAATACTAATTTCATTTGTCCTTTTATTGAAAACATTGATTTTTATTAATTTTATTAGGCTAACTGCGGAGCCCCTGGATGAAAATTTATCGATATCGATAAATGTAGTACCAATGTAAGTGGACGTCCCTAATGCACAGACAAGTTGTTATGTTGGTAGCACTTTTGACATTGCATTTTTGCTCTATTGGTTGGTATTGCTAACGGGGCTAAACTCATTACAAAAGCATATAGGGAGGTCCCGTCTCTTAAAACGTAGTGTTTATATGCTCTGTGGCATCTATGGAGGTCCCGTCTCTTAAAACGTAGTGTTTATAATTTTATATGCTCTGTGCCTATCACAAATGTGCCTATTACGTTTTTACAACTTTATCTGTCAGATAATTTCTGTTTCATTTCACTTGTGATTTCAGTTTACTTCACGATGGACAATTACTATAAAGGTAAAAACGTTGAAGAAGAACTGGATCGTGATAAAATACCAATTAAAGATCTACCACAGGATTTTCTTTGGATGCAAGTATGTCATTGAGGTTATGTTCACAAAAATAATACAATATAAAGTGTCCCCATCCCTTTATAAGACTCCTTAAACATCGATACATAATCTTACTGTACTGTACATTCCAGGTCAAAGGTGGCAGTAAGATGCCAAACTTGTTATCACATGCCTCGGGAATTTTAGAAGACAAAGCTGCCTCAGTTGTTGTTTGGAGCGGTGCCGGAGTGGCTATAGCTAAAGCAATTTCATGTGCAGAAATTATTAAGAGACAGTTTGCTATTGAACATCAAATTACAAAGCTTACTTATAAAAAGTGAGATCAAAAACCAAAAGGGTATTTTATTACCCATTTATAGTATAATAATTATATTGTCTTTATTTTTAGAGTTGAGGAATATTGGGAACCAAAGTTGGATGGTCTGGAAACTATAGTAGTAAAGCGACAAATACCTGTAATCCACATTTTGTTATCTGTTGATCCTATCACAGACCTAACTCAGCTTGGGTAAGAATTTATATTTATAATGTATATTCATAACTCTGGAACTGAAAATTACATGCTCCTCTCGCCCTGCGTGGCAAAATGTGCTTGTAGCTGATTTGAGTAGATAGATATATTTTATGCACTTGCAAAATGATTATTAAGTCAGTTTTTAATAGTTTATTGAAGGACCAGTAATTGCAGTCTGGTAAATGCATACCAGTTATGTATTATGTTTATCATTATAATATTTATCAGCCAACTGTGCAATAATGGACTTGTCCGCAGGTACCAATCAAAGGAAGGCAAAAAGTTTTGGTTGTCTGCAAGTAACAGTACAACCCAGCCAAAACATCTGCAGAGATATAATTCCAAGAAACCTTTCAAACATAAAAAGGCAGCAGAAGTGAAAGAATAGTTTTTTTTTTACACAAGGAAGGTACTTTGGATTTACGTAATAAAATAAACCAATAAGAATGGAGTACTTGCACTCAAAAGTGTTTTAATAGAATAAGAGAGGACATGTTAAAATATAATTAAATGTGGTATTTTTCTATCACTAAAACAACCAGTCAAAAAGTCAATATAATCATGTGGTACTAGTATAATGCGCCATACAAATAGGGCTTAGACTGTGACGCTATGTATATGAAGTGTTTTCAAAATTGGTTTCTATGCATCTCCACCCTTATAAGATAATGTTTAGAAATCAAGGAAAAAAACTAAATTTGACTAGTTTTTTTTGTGATCCTGAAAAAAATATTTTCTGGTTTTGTTTCCACTCCAATATATGTGAGATGCAAGTTTCCCAATTACACTTAACTGGTTACATTTAATACATAAAAATTAAACATCAAAATTGCTAACAATTTTGTTGATAATATAAAGAATATCTGTTGTAAGATATGTCATAAAGTAGCTATCATGAGGACACTATAAGAACATAAACCAGCTCCCTCTGTCACAATTTTAATTGTAATATAGTGAAGATACATGGTGACGTCATGAAGTAAGGGTTAAATGCTGAGTCTCATATATTCTCAGATATCAACAACAGTTTGTTTCCTCATGCTTCTGACTCGCCCACAGGTGGTGCTAAAGGGACCTCATCATCAAGCTTCGGAACAATCAAAATTTCCTTGGAAATTATAGAGTACTTTGTAACAAAGTAAGTGAATCTCTTGCACAAATGTGTCTCCTTTTCAAAAGCATCAAAAATGGTGCGGTGATGGAAGTAGGCATGGGAGAAAATTCTGTACACTCTCCTGCAGACAGATCCCAACTTGGCCACTGAAGACTCTTTGATGCTTACCCTAGAACACAAAGGAGGTTAGATAGACCAGAGATATTTGCACTTAGCCTCGTAGTTGGGTTATGGTATGTAGCAAGAGCTGAGATATGTAAACACTTCAATCACAAGGGTTTTCCTTCACAACTAGCAAGTGTCGTTGCTACTAAGTATAACATTACTTACATATGGTATGTAAGTTATAAAACAAAGTAATTGGTACAGTCTATTTATTCTTACTTGTCCAATTTAGTAAACAAGATTCTAACCTTAAAATTGAGATTAGATGCCTAAACTAGACATTTTCTCACAAATTGAACTATGTTTATAAAATTGGCAGCGTATTATCTAAAAGAGTGTTCCAGGTTACTTCATTTATGGAAATATGGCAGTTTTGGACTAAAAGTCACAGTTTAAGTATAGAATCTTGTTTACTAAATTGGACAAGTAAGAATAAATAGACTGTACATACTGGGTTCAACCCCAGATCTGAGAAGCAGCTAGCAGTGAAGAAGAAAAAAAAATTGTATAGCAGATAATATTGAGATACCTGCATTATAAATAATCTCATTATGCAGATGGTATAAATCATTGATTTGTTTCTTTTAACATATAAATTGTCAAAAACCTATTTAGAGGCAAAAAATTCCACCCATGCCGGGATTCGAACCCACGAATATCACTTGTGATTTGACAATATAAATTGTCAAACCACAAGTGTCCACTGAAACATGATTTAACTTTTGAATTAAACTGTACATGTTATAAGAGATGCAGGGTTTTGGCACCGAATTTTACCAAAAGGTTTGCTAATTTTACTGCAAAATAGAATCTAATCAAAAACTTGAAACATGAGAAAACCTGTTAGTCAATTTAAATTTGCAAACAATTCACTACACCTTGCATAAAGTAGGTAAAGCAATGTGAGATTTTTTTTCTTTCATCTTTGGGAAACTTCTGTCAAAAACGAATTCTGCTAAAATCATAATAAAAAGTCTGTTGTCAAAAAACCTTTCATTTTTAAGGGAAGCAAAATAAACTATTTGAGCATTGACAACAGATTGTTTACTGTAATGTTTCGAAATTAAAGGTCTGAAGAGCTAGATCCTTGTATAAACTTTCCTACTTATACTTTTTAAGACATTTCAGAGCTTTGATAACTGGAGGGAAGTAAAAAGTTGTTGGAAGCAATCTAAAAGTAGGTACAAACAAAAAATTACCTAGTTCTTCATGTTGATCTCAGGCAGTTTGCTACTGTGCCTTGGGGGAGGCCTCGGCACCGCAGTATATGAGTATTGATTGATAAGACATTACCTGCTGGGGAAATATTTGTTGCTATTCAACAAACAGGCAGCTCCATCAAGTGTATGCCTTGTGTAGTCTATAGCGGGACATTCTTTGGGTGTCTTGTGTGCAGCACACAGGAATATCCACTGCTCTGTAGCAGTCATCTGTGTGCAAGTCTCAGGTTTGCACTCACTTTGTAGCCTCACAGCCAAACCATTCAGTTCCATGCAGAGTTGCCTAAAATGAAGAGAAAATCAGGTTTTTAATTATTTCTGAGGCCATTAGTGATGATGACAAGTAAGCTGGTGTTGGTGTTTGGAAGTAGTGTGAAAAATAGCACTTATTGAAATCAAACAGTGACTACTATCTGACTAATATGTATAAAATAGATGACGGTACACTTTACCTTAGATGTTCATACTTCCAGACACCTTCGTCTTGAGCTTCTGGCATTTTGAAAATAGCCTCGAGATTTGCAGGGTCACGCCTGATTGTTTGCTGAATGAATTGCTGCACAGCGAGAGTGCTGTCCATCTCTTCGAAAGGTTCATCGGGCCAGCGACAGAAATCCTGCACAGTGAATTTAATTATTTGACGTACGTCCCATAACACCAGCGCTATTTTAACTAAACTCATCTAACCTTAGCTTTAGTACCAGGGCGATTACGCCGTAGTATCTGAACAGTTTCAGTCATAGTCATTGAGATAGGGAAATACTCGAAAATATGTTGAATTTAAGAAATTATTTTTATTGATTCGAGCTCTTCACAGTGTATTTTTTTTTTTTTTTTTTTTAATAAAGGGTTTTACGGCCCTGGATCCGTGTCCTTTTGAGCCTTGAGTATTGTATTAGTTTTTTATAGTATTAGTTTTCAGATAAGAGCACTTATCACTTCCGTATCACTTCACTATAATGTTCAGTTTTTCCAGTCACTTTAAATTTTTATTCCACTGTTCATAATGAATTTATATAAGGGGGCGAAAAAGGTAGGATTGCTAAGTAGATTTGGAAGAAGAGTTGGTGTAGGGACACCCGTTTCGCAGCTGATTGTGTCAAGTTCCGTGATAAGTATTAATCTGTGCAATTTAAATTCTTGACAGTTGAGCACGAGATGGTTTAGGTCGGCGTTTTCAGTTCCACAGTAAATGCAGTTCGAATCTTGGGCTAGGCTGAGTCTATAAAGGTGAGCTTGGGTTTGGCAGTGGCCTCTTCACAGTGTACGGTACCTATCACAGAGTATATAAACACATAAACACAGAGTATATAAACACTCACATAAAAAACACTAAATACGTTTTGTACCTATACAAAGAAAGAGTACACATAACAAAAAGAGAAAAGAGTATCAACCATTACAGAATATACAGGACTCAGAATAATAACTAAAGCATAGAAGGAGCCTTAAAATAAAAAGTAATTATTGAATAGCTTTCCTTGTTACTCTTACAATGATTCGTTGTGCCAGAAAGAGGAAACTTGTGAAGTAGGTATGGCATACCAACTCTATGGTTCAGTTGGTTGCCATGGATACTGAAAAAGATTTTAAAATAACTTGTGTGCCAACCGTTCACCTGACACTACAAAAATATAATTGTCTTACGAATATCTATTTTAAATAAAACACGTTTATATTATTTAGCACTCCTGCTTTATTCTTGCAATATTAATTGTATCTTATGAGATCCACAATTATACAATAATAGCAGCAAGTGAATCTGCACAAGAGATTTTATGGCTGAATCGATTAATCAATGACATGACAAAAGCAGAAAAACCTGTCTTAAACTTAGACATTAAGTCAGCCGTTTATCTCGCACACAACCCCAAGTATGAGTACCACAAGCGTACAAAGCACATCAAGCTAAAACACTTTTTCATTCGGGAATGTGTCTGTAATGAAGATTTCAAAGTTAATCAAGTTCCGTCTGAAATTCAATTGGCTGACATGTTAACAAAACCTCTGTTCGGGCCTAGACTACAAGATTTAAGTTCCAGAATGGGACTGAAGAATCTTCCGAGGATGTGAAGTAGGTATGGCATACCAACTCTATGGTTCAGTTGGTTGCCATGGATACTGAAAAAGATTTTAAACTTGTGTGCCAACTGTTCACCTGACACTACAAAAATATAATTGTCTTACGAATATCTATTTTAAATAAAACACGTTTATATTATTTAGCACTCCTGCTTTATTCTTGCAATATTAATTGTATCTTATGAGATCCACAATTATACAAAGTTCAACCGGCACTTGAACTTTACACAACTGCAGTGTAGTGTACTCGCACACTCAAAATTTTACAATCGTACAGTGCTACACAAGAAATAAGTCTAGCGGATGTACCTGCGCAGATGGCACAATTTTGAATGTGCGGCAAGTTGATCGACCAATCAGATAGTTTCATTTTATGGCAGGCCGCTATTGGTTGATTCAACGTCATCGATGCAGGTGACTATTAGTTTGGCAATATTAGCGTGAGCGAAATAGGTAGCGCTACTGCGGCAATCAATTCTGCACCTTAACCTCTGATCATAGTTGAGACCTTAACCGTATCGGTTGAGAAAGCGCGGGAAACTTCGAACTTGGCGGGCGGATTTTTCAGGCTTTGAATTTTAAAATTATTTTAATATTGGTTTTTAAAATCAGTTGTACATATTTGTAGTTAAGTATCGTAGCTTAGTTTTATTTATTGTTCGTGTAAATATTTTTCCGCTGTATTGGTAAGTTTTTGCACATTATCTGCCGCCTCATGGAGGAGTCACCAGACCCGGGGGGTACAGTCCCCGCGGTAGGTGAAAATATAACTGTTAGAAGTATTATGGACTCAAGTAATATGGATACGGATGCATCGGAGAGATCCGAAGGAAATAAGCGAAAGCGAACCATAGCTACCCGTATACTATGTAAGCATTGTAATAAGAAGAGGAAGCATCATAAAAATAAGGACGACAATAATGGTCAAAACTGTTCATGTGATAGCGACAACTGTATTAAAGATGAAATACACCATGTTACTGCTACAAAATCCACAACATCCACAGCTAATATCGTTGTAGAACAGCCTTTTTCCCAGCAGCAGCCTCAGGTCGGCAGGACCCGTTACGAAGCAACTGATGTTCAGCCATTTACAATTCATGTTCAGAGGGATTCCGGAGATTCCTCCGCGACCACACTCCATCCTATATCCTTTGGTCAGTACCTGAAAAGGAGATGTTACAAAAATATTATAAATGGCAGTGTTAAGCGCTTAGGAAGAAACAAGTTGAGTTTATCTTTTTCCAACTACAACGACGCTAATGCGTTCCTATCAGACTCAGATTTAACTGAACAGAAGTTTAAAGCCTTAATTCCCACATTCAGTATTACTAGGATGGGTGTTGTTCGTGGAGTTCCCACTGAGTGGTCTCCCGAAGACATAATTGACAATATAGCATGCCCCATTGGATGTGGCAAGATCATCAAAGCTAGGTGGTTTAATTACAAGGTCCATGGTCCAGTACCCGAGTGGAAGCCATCACAAACAGTAGTCCTTACCTTTGATGGTCAGGTACTACCCAAACGGGTTTTCTCTTGTTATAACGCCCTTCCGGTGGAGCTGTATAGCTATCCGACTATACAATGTTTTAATTGTTGTAGGTTCGGTCACACAAAAATTAAGTGCAATTCCAAACCCCGATGTTACGAGTGTGGTCAAGACCACTCTGGCGATACTTGTAACACTGAGTGTGATGATGCTACTTGCCTTTCATGCAATGGTTACCATTTTGTGACAGATAAAGCATGCCCTGAGTATGAAAGACAAACGAGAATTAAGATTTACATGGCCCAAAACTGTACCTCATACTCTGAGGCAATTAAATCACACCCATCAGTAACCAAATCCTTTCGTGAGGTTGCAGCATCTGCCCCTTCCTTCCATGCTCAACATCAAACCATAGGCCCATCTACTCAAAAATCTCACAAAAAAACTGTATTTTTAGGCTGACATTCAGAGACGAAAACCGAAGCTAAGACCGGTCTCAGAAATGTCAAAATGTACGTGATTTGGACATTTGTAAGACTAGTCTTTGCTTAGTTTTCGTCTCTGAATGTCAGCCTTAAAGCCCCGTACGCCACCGAAAATAGGAAATGGATACGATCGTGCTGCACATCAGTCCCTTACAGCTGATTACAATGCCCCTTCTCCCTCAAATGGTTGCGATCTTCCACAAAATCGGCCTGAATCAAATATTTTAGAAATTATCTCTGCGCTTATTAAAGCATTATCACCTGTCGATTCCCGCAATTCACAACCGTCCAACGTTGCCGCACTCCTCAATTTTATAAGTTCCCTATCTAACCATGGCCAATCAAACCAAGATTGTCCAGTGGAATTGCCGAAGTATCACTAGCAAAAAGTCTGACTTAATTCATATTCTTAATAAACATAATCCAATTTCTATTGTTCTCTCTGAGACATGGCTAAAACCAGGTTCACTATTTCGAGTCCCTCGCTATGCCTATCTTCGAGATGATAGAGATGATAGGTATGGTGGAGTTGCCATACTTATTAAAAACTCTATCTCCTATACTGCTGTCACCCTCCCATCTCACAGTGACGACATACCTGTTGTCGCTGCTATTGTAAATAGTATCTGTATAGTCTCTTTATATTTTTCCAAGCCCAATGTAAATATCCTTTCAGATGTAAATAATATAATTTCTGTACTACCTAAGCCCTTTTTGTTGACAGGAGATTTTAATTGCCAACACCAGTCGTGGGGAAGCTCTATATCATCCCACTATGGGACAAAACATCTAGACTTAATTCATACACACAACCTTTGTATTCTAAATAATGGTTTACCAACTCGGATAACAAAGCCTAATGAGGGTATTAGTGCTCCAGACTTTTCAATTTTTACTCCTGATTTAGCCCTTACTCTATCTTGGACTCCCTTAACTCATGCATATGGTAGTGATCATTTCCCATTAATAATTTCGTTTCCCTTTCAAAATCCATTAGCTTCAAAATACATTCACAAACCACGCATAAAACATAGAATTGGCAATGCTGATTGGAATATAAAAACCTATTTAGAGGCTAAAAATAGTTATAGTCAATCTGTTGAACAAAAACTTGAAGAATGCAAACCTGAATGTATTGATGATCCTGACATTTTTGCAAGAGTTTTGGTTGAAGCTGCAGACCAGACTTTCCCAATAAAAAATGGTGCTCCTGGCAGAATTCCCTCTCCGCCTTGGTGGGATAGTGAATGCTCGGAGGCTGCAAAAAGGAGAAAAGACGCTGAGAAAACATACTGTGCGGCTATGACCCCTGCGAATTTCGACAAGTATTTAGAAGTCTCTCATGCTACAAAAAAACTTCTTAAAAAAAAAAAGTATGAAGGATGGCAAAGTTTTTGCTCATCTATCAGTCCTAACATTTCCGCAGCTGTTGTTTGGCAGAACATACGGCGTTTTCGATCAGCCTTTAATAGTTCCCCTCCTCCAAAAATTACACTCAACCTGGCTAATAAATTTATGGATCACATGGCACCTCCTTTTGTTCCAGAACAAAGTTCAACCCCCTCCATAGAGTCTAGTAGTAATAGAGCAAATTTTACCCCCTCCATAGAGTCTAGTAGTAATAAAGCTAATTTGAATTCCCCTTTTACATTAGATGAATTAAAAGGTGTACTCTCTCATGTAAAGGATTCTTCTCCTGGTGAAGATGGGATTCTATACTCCTTCATTGTTAATCTTAATGATAATACACTTTTAACCTACCTTGAATTGATAAATTCCATTATGGTCTCAGGTAACATCCCTTTCTCATGGAAATCTCAGACCATTATCCCTTTTTTAAAAACAAACAAGCCATCTAATGATCCTTCTTCTTACCGCCCGATTGCACTGTCATCTGTTTTAGCAAAACTTGCTGAGCATCTTGTTAAAATTCACCTAGAGTGGTTTATTGAAAGCAATAATCTGTTATCTGCATCACAGTATGGGTTTAGAAAGGGCAGGGGTACTCTGGACAGTTTAAGTATTGTAGTAACTGATATTCGTTTAGCTTTCACAAATAATGAATCAGTTCTTGCTACTTTTCTGGACATCCGTTCAGCTTATGATAATGTTCTTGTCTCCGTTCTGAAACATAAACTTAATTTATTAAATGTGCCTTCTTTGTTAGTTAAATTTATAATAAATATTCTTTCTGAAAGGTCGATTAATGTATATATAGAGGACAATTCAATTTCTAGATTAGTTTGGAGAGGCCTTCCTCAAGGTTCGGTTCTTTCACCCCTTCTGTATAGCATTTATACTTACGATTTAGAATGTTCCCTTTGCAGCAAAGTAGAGGTTCTTCAGTATGCTGATGATCTGCTTTTGTATATATCCGGACATTCAATTGAGTCTATGTGCTCTACCATGACCTCCTCCTTGTCTCTGCTTCAGCAATGGTTAACAAGTAATGGTTTAGAGCTTTCTGTTAACAAAAGCACTCTGGTTTTATTTTCTAGAATGAGAAAACCTCCGAATATCCTTGTACAGTATGATCAATCTCCCATTCCTGTTAAAAAAGAAGTAAAGTTTTTAGGGGTTATTCTAGACTCTCAACTTACAGGACTTCCTCATTGTGAGTATATTTCAGCCAAATGTGAACGTCTTTTAAATATTATTAGATGTCTTGCAGGGGTTTGGTGGGGTGCCCATCCTTTTTCGCTTAGGCTGATTTATAATGCACTAATACGGAGTGTACTGGACCTTGGAACCTTCTTGTTAGAGCCTGGTAGTGCTGCTGGCTTCCAGAAATTGGAAGGTATACAGTCGAAGGCACTTAGAATTATTTCAGGGGCTATGAAATCTTCACCAATATGTTGCTTAAAGGTAGAGTGTGGTGAGCCACCACTTACCTTACGACGGCAATATTTGTCGGACAGATTCTTCAGCCGATGTCTACAACTTTTTAACCATCCCTTGCACAATAAACTTCGTAGGCTGTCAGAACTAGTCTCAAAATCGAAGTATTGGAGGCATAAAAGAAGTCCCTGCCTTGTTAAGAGTTACAACAAATTTAATTCTATTGAGGCTCCGATACAACAGTATAAATTGATGCCAATATTTCACTGTTCCTATGATTCTATAATTTTGTCGCCGAATATTAGACTTCAACTAGGTATATCTAAACAAGATGTCAACTGTCAAAATGAGTTCATTAACGTCTTGGACAATGAATTTCAGGGGTGGCACACCATTTTCACAGATGCATCAAAACATCCTGATAGTTGCGTTGGAGTGGGTGTGTTTCATTCGCAGTCTGAGTTCACAGTACAACATTGTGCAAAAAATTAAGCTGCCTCCTGAATCTTCGGTTTATACTGGAGAATGTTTTGGGTTGTTTAAAGCTATTGAATATATTCTTTTAACGGGTCTTAAGGAATCCATAATTTTTTCCGACTCGCTCAGTTCCCTTCAGGCTTTATCAAAATTCCCTTTTTATTCATTAAATCACCCAATAATTTTTAAAATTCGCAGTTTGTTAATTAATTGCAAATTGAGAAATCTTTCTGTGATTTTTGCCTGGATACCATCTCACTCTGGAATAATAGGAAACGAGAGAGCTGACAGACTGGCTAATGAAGCTGTTGAATGTGGTGATATGTTTCCCTATTTTAATTACTCTTACGACCTGGGTTCTCTTCCTAGAGTTTATTTACAGGATTCCTGGAATAGGCTCTGGGAGGAAGATGTTTCCAAAGGCAAATTTTACCGGAACATCCAGCCCTGCATACCGGCGAGACCTTGGTTTTCTAGTGTCAAGTTTTGCAAGAGATCCACCTCTATCTTAATACGTTTACGATTGGGTCACACATGCACTCCGGCCCATCTTTCTAGGCTTGGCATCGTGCCGGATCCTGGCTGTGCCTGTGGCGCTGAACTGGGAGACGTAAATCATCTTCTTTTCTCCTGTCCAAATTATGATCATTCCTCTTTTTTCACTGCTCTTGTCTCCCTTCATGTTCCTTTCCCATCATCTGTGTCATGCCTTTTATTTAATTGTAATGTAAAAATTTATCAATGTATAGTGGATTTCTTATGTACAATGTAAAAATTTAGTATTAGTATTCATTTATTTGTGTAAGATATTATTTACACTATTTTTTATTTTTAATGCACTAACCCGTGCTAAGGAACAAATTTAAAAACCTATTTAGAGGCTAAAAATTTCACCCATGCCGGGATTCGAACCCGCAACCTCTGGCTATCCGTACCAGCGCTCTACCAATTGAGCCAATGGGCGACTCACGGCATCAGTGAAATTTCGAACCTCTTTACAATATTCTCTGTATTACGTACAGGCAGCGACATCTGACTTAAGCAAATTGCATTACTTACCGCCCCGACTACCTACTTTGCAGTTAGGTTTAACATCGGAACGATATCACTGTACCCACATGACCTTAGCACGGGTTAGTGCAATAAAAATAAAAAATAGTGTAATCATGTGGGTACAGTGATATCGTTCCGATGTTAAACCTAACTGCAAAGTAGGTAGTCGGGGCTGTAAGTAATGCAATTTGCTTAAGTCAGATGTCGCTGCCTGTACGTAATACAGAGAATATTGTAAAGAGGTTCGAAATTTCACTGATGCCGTGAGTCGCCCATTGGCTCAATTGGTAGAGCGCTGGTACGGATAGCCAGAGGTTGCGGGTTCGAATCCCGGCATGGGTGAAATTTTTAGCCTCTAAATAGGTTTTTAAATTTGTTCCTTAGCACGGGTTAGTGCATTAAAAATAAAAAATAGTGTAATCATGTGGGTACAGTGATATCGTTCCGATGTTAAACCTAACTGCAAAGTAGGTAGTCGGGGCTGTAAGTAATGCAATTTGCTTAAGTCAGATGTCGCTGCCTGTACGTAATACAGAGAATATTGTAAAGAGGTTCGAAATTTCACTGATGCCGTGAGTCGCCCATTGGCTCAACTGGTAGAGCGCTGGTACGGATAGCCAGAGGTTGCGGGTTCGAATCCCGGCATGGGTGAAATTTTTAGCCTCTAAATAGGTTTTTAAAAGATATTATTTCCTTCATAAGTATTTATGGTATAAGTATATAAGTATAAATATATTCTTGAACTGATTTTAATTCCTTTCCAAACGTGCATTCATTTCCTTGTAAATACTTAAAGTTTCCCTACCTTACTTGACACTGGAAAAAGCACAAACCGTGCAGTGCCACAGATATGAAAAAAAAAACCGTTTCGGTTAAAGATCATGTTGAATGCACTTATAGCTTCGGGGACTCTTGTTACACTTCTTCCTATTCTACGCGAACGTAATATTTTTTTTTTAACCCTATAAAGGGCACCTCCGGAGGACACGGGGGAGGGAGGTGGTGAATGCTCATGCATAACAGCACGGACCCGGCCGTGCTGCCAATGTGGGACTCACAAGAAGTGCGCCTACCCACTAAACACCACCTTGGGACTGGTTTTGGTCCTAAAGACCCCTAAACCCACATCGGGAGCGACCCCCCTCGAGGCCGAGGAGGGCGCACACCGGAGCTCCCTAGCGGAGCGTCCGCTTAGAAGAGTTTATATTACAAAACTGCTATGAAAGAGCAGTGCCCCCCCCTAGGGGGGACACTGGCAGAGGAGGGGGGCGCGTCTGACTGGGACCGAGCCTCTAAGAGGTGGTTCAAGTCAGACGACAATTTGTCGGGCGGGTCAACGAGTACGTTCCTGGGCCTGCGCACCAGGTAACGTGGGTCCGTCGTGGGCGGAGAGTAAGCCGCTGCTTCGCGGATCAGGGGGTTGGGATGTTCTTCAGCAGTGCTGAAGAACGTCTCTGAGAGAGACCTAATAAATTGCTGCATGGTTGGAATTTCCATGTCCCGATGTAGGTCTGCGTTCCTGACGCACCAGTGAGCGTTCAGTGCCCTACGAATAAAAATGTTCTGTACCCTCTGCAGTCCGTACAGGGCTGAGGGGGACGCGTGAGCGAAGACGGGTGCCGCGTAAGTCATCACGGGACGAATGCAAACCTTATAGAGCGTTCGCTTGTTCCTAGCTGACATCCTACTATGCCGGTCTATTATGGATGATAGGCGGCCTAGGTAAAATCGGGCTGTCCGGGTCACCTTCCGGATGTGTGGACGAAAGTCAGGTTCCTATCTAAAATGACACCTAGGTACTTGGCGGATTTTTGCCAGGGGACTGGGGTCCCTAACATGCGAATGGGGGGGTCCTCGCCGAGAAACCGTCCACGCTTGTGTTCAAAACGCACAGCCGTGCTTTTCTCCGGGTTGACCTCGATGCGCCATAGTCTGAACCAGGCTCCTAGCTTATCGACCGCGGGTTGGAGTTTGCGGAGGATACACGACATCTGCCGACTCTTGCAGTAGAGTGCGGTGTCGTCGGCAAAAAGTGACAGTTGGACCCCATCGCCGGGAATGGGTATGTCATTTGTGTACGAAATGTACAGGAGGGGGGAGAGCACGGAGCCTTGCGGGACCCCGGCTCTGAGCGGACGGGGGGACGAGAGTACCCCCTCGTGTCTAAAACGGAAGGACCGATCCTTCAAAAAGCTATATATGACGCGGACAAGTCGGTCGGGGAGACCCAGTTCGTACAATTTGTACACGAGCCCTGCGTGCCAGACCTTGACAAAGGCCTTGGCGACATCGAAGAAGACGGCTACCGTCTTTTCGCGCCTAGGGAAGAAATTACTATGCGGTGGACTTGTTGAGGGCAAGAGTGCCTAGCTCGAAAGCCAAATTGGTGATGGATGATGAGAGGGGGTCCCTCTGACGGGAAGAGGTGGTTTCTCATACGAGTGAGAATAACTCGTTCGAAGAGCTTGCCCATGGCCTTAAGAAGGCTGATGGGGCGGTGGCTTGATGGGACGTTGAGGGGCTTCCCGGGCTTGGGAATGCCTATGACTGTCGCCTCTTTCCATGCGGATGGAAAGTGACAGAGGTCAAAGCAGGCATTGAAGAGAATGGCAAGGAGGGTGAGCACCTGGCCGGGGAAGTTTTTGAGCGCTAGGTTGGCAATACCGTCCGCTCCTGGGGCCTTTTTACGTTTCAGTCTTTTGATAAAAAGCTGAATTTCGTCAGTGGATACCGCGATAGGGTCGTCGGTTAAGGGGAGGGAGGTCTTTTTACGGACCTCCTTGTCAACCTTGCCTATGTGAACTGGGTCCCTATGCTGGACGCTGGGAGAGCATTGAGCCTCAATGCTGTCAGCGAAGCATTCGGCCTTTTCGTCGTCCTCGAAGGCGGTAGTGCCATCGGGACGCATCAAGGGAGGGGTGTGGGTGATCGCGTCAACCCGAAGGGCCCTAGCTACTTTATAGTAAGTATGCTACGTGGGAGGGGGAAATGGTCTCCATGAGGTCACCCCAATTGGAGTTGCTCAATTCGGAGAGCCGCGACCGGACTTGCCGCTGGAGGACGTTTGCACGTTTCCTGTAGGCAGGAGTTGGGTAGAGCGAGGCCCTTCGAAGGGCGGCTCTTTTGGCCCGCGAACGTAAATTCCCGAAGGGACTTTTATAATGTGTCCAGCCTAGCGCAAGTAGGAACTTTGAAATTTTTGTTCGCATTTAGCCCCGTTTTAATGGCGGACATATTTTTGTCTCACTCTTTAATACTACTTACTCTTTCTTTGCTGTCAATGTCAAACTGAAAACATAACAAATATGGCGGAACGCGGCACATATTAGAACGTTTTCTAGTTAAAATTTTTGTGTTTTAAGTTTGTTCAATATCTAGCTGTGTGTATCTTGTTGTACAGTGTTTAGTGATTTTCTTTTAATATTGGCATTGATCGGATGGTGTCGAGCTTGTGCCATTTGTAAAATAAGATGCAGCCGGTCAAAGGGTACCAAAAGAAAGTTTATGGGTAAATTTCCTAGGGATGAAGACCGGTAAGTATTTCTGGCTACAGTTTTTGTCATCTTGCACAAGAGCAAGATCATAAATTATGTTAAATAACGTAATTAATATACTATGAGAAAAATACTCAGATGTTTCAATGTCATAGTGATGTGCCATACACATATTCAATATCGATAAAAAAATATCTGATAAGTACCTTGGTCAGAATTACTACTCAGTGTATGACGGGTGAATTGCTGTAAGCCATAACAATGTTTCAACGATGCACTATTAGTGGCTGCATTGAATGTTGTTTTTTTTTTAGATGCAGACAATGGGTGAAAATTGTGGAATATCTTATATCGTATATCCCCATCGAAAAACTCCACCAACATAAATATGTTTGTAGAGATCATTTCCGGCCGAAAGATTTTTACAACTATTTTAAAAGGAAGCCGATTAAAGAAATGGTGAGTTGTGTTATATACTTATAATGTAACACTTACTACATTTCATGAATAATTATGTAATAAAACACAAAATACGCCTTGCTTTACGTCGAACATTTGAATATATTTTGCTCCGTCATTTAGAACGCAATATTATTATTACGTCTTAATACGTAAATGACATACTTTGATAAACATTTTTTTACAGGGCTGTATCTTCTCTACTTATAAATGCGCCTCCTCTTCCTGATTACTTACTAGCTGAGTTTCCTTACCACGTAGCCACGTCGCATCACTTGAAACTGGTTAGTGATTGGAATTACTAAAATATTTTTTTTACAAATTTTTAACTTAAAATATTTTTTTATAAAAATGTATTTTATAGTTACATAGTCAATTATGCAGTTATGTGGTACACAGGAACAAACTATTTTTTTTTTCGGACTATTCTTGCAATTGTTTATTTTCAGATTCAGCTATACAAAAACCTATTAGTTGTTGAGCTTCACAAAACAACTCTGGTACGTAGACTTTTCATGTATCGTTGAAGTTTTTTGTAACTAGAGTTTGTTTACTTTGATAAATTACAAAGTTTTATCATTTTCAGCACCTTGTGCAGCAGCCAAAATATTAGCTGTTGCTATTGGTCCAGTAGGGTTTGACCACAATTATTGTGGCCTGGAATCTCAGCATATTTATCAGAACTATCCCGGTAAGTAGCATAGTTTACCAACAAATTAATAATCAATAACGACTCAACTTAACTTTTTTTGACGATTTCAGCACCTGAATCCAAACCACCGATTGATGAAGTTCGCTCAGATTGGACACCTCTAAAGAAAAACCAAATAGCTGTTGAAATAAATTAAATAGACCTTGACCACAATTATTGTGATTTGATAATCAATAATAAAATACTAATTTCACTTGTCGTTTTATTGAAAACATTGATTTTTATTAATTTTATTAGGCTAACTGCGGAGCCCCTGGATGAAAATTTATCGATATCGATAAATGTAGTACAAATGTAAGTGGACGTCCCTAATGCACAGACAAGTTGTTATGTTGGTAGCACTTTTGACATTGCATTTTTGCTCTATTGGTTGGTATTGCTAACGGGGCTAAACTCATTACAAAAGCATATAGGGAGGTCCCGTCTCTTATTTATATGCTCTGTGAATGTGTCGTACTGTCAAAGTTATATAGGGGGTCATAGACAAAAGTAGAAATCCTTAAGGATTTCTTAGTTATTATTCTGAGATAAAGAGGAGATGTCACAGACAACAATCTGTGCAAATGACCACAGACAAATTTTAAAAGCAAGGGACTCTGTGGCAGTTATTCCTTTGCCTTTTTGTTATGATTGTGGATTGTTTCACAGAGCATATCAGGGATGTTATATGTGTCATAATTATGGTACATGTACCATAATTCAGTTGTTCGTACCATGTACCATGATACATCCATTATGGTACGCAAAAGTACCATAATTTTGCCATTTTTTGATCACAAGTACTTTTGCATCACATATTTTGCTTTTGCTGTTGACGAGTTTTTTATATATACCGATATCTAGCAACACTAAAAAATTATGCATTCATTTCGTTCAGTAAGTTGATAAGAACGTTCATATCTGTGATAGTTTTTGCAGTCTGTGGATTGTAAGTGAACTTCACAGGTGAATCTTCAAAAAGTTGAACCACGGATAAAAAGAAAGACGGATGAAACCTTCTATAATCACGAGTGAAGCATACAAATGGCCGCCGTCTCTTTATATATGCGTGCCATCGGTGTTGCCAGATAAATATCACTTTGCCCACTTTTTCAAATCAAGAGAAATCAGGGTGCTAACTAGCGCCACCAATGGAAAAAGTTATAAGTTGTGTTATAATACGTTTTAATTTAAAAGTGAACATGAGAAATCTTAACAACTGTGATAACTATTTTTACAACATACAGTCTAGAAACTAGAATCAACAACCAAGGACTTTAATCACTTTCCGCCAAAAACAGCCGGTTTGACGAAAATCGATTAAAGTTCTATTCTATAGACCATATGTTCTAGACTGTAAGTTTTAAAAATAGTTATCACAGTTGTTAAGATTTCTTATGTTCACTTTTAGATAAAAACGTTTTTTTTATGTTATGATTTAGGTATATTCTTTTTTTTAACCTATGCTAAGAACAATTTTAAAAAGCTATTTAGAGGCTAAAAAATCCTGCAAGTGATGCAAATTACTTCAATCAGATGTCGCTGCCTGTACGTAATACAGAGAGTACCTACTGTAAAGAGGTTCGAAATTTCACTGATGCCGGTGAGTCGCCCATTAGCTCAGTTGGAAAGAGCGCTGGCACGGATAGCCAGAGGTTGCGGGTTCGAATCCCGGCATGGGTGGAATTTTTAGCCTCTAAATAGGTTTTTAAAAAGTTATCATTTTTCCATTGGTGGCGCTAGTTAACGCTCCGAAACGCCTTAAAGAGGTGTTAGCTAGCATGGATAGCACTTCCGTATCGTAATTGCAGTGCAGTGCCCTTACAGGGCTCATGTTGCGCACTATTATACCTATATGTTAAGACCTATTCTGTACCACATGAAGCAATAAAAGAAACTTGAACTTGTTATAATCCCGGGATTCCGGGATCGACAAATTTAGATTTTATTATAGAATCAAATCGGGTGTAGCTATATTTACTTACTTAAAGGTGCTTATATGGAGTGCAGTTTTGTATTAAAAAATTGGGAGTTTTGGAATCGGCCAAATTTAGTGTTTTTATAACAGATATAACAACTGGCTCTTATTTCTACTTCAATTTTTAAAACATTGATAGCAAACACGAAATAGAAAGAAAAATAATTAAAATTAACGTAAACCAGCGTCAACAACTAACTCATGCGCTCAACTTACGCACATTATCACATTTGACGAATAAGTTGAAAGTTTAGGATACAAAATATCTAATTAATATCACTGCCACCTACAACGGTGGCGGGTGTTTGACAACTTAACTAATATCAGCTGGATGTCAGCTGTGGATAGTTATTGTAGGCTATCTCTTGTTTTTTTTTATATTTGTGGTATAGCCATTGGCACTTTAAAGAGAAATAGACGGCTCATGCACAACGTTGATAGATTTCCACACACAGCACGGCTTGTACAGCCCGAAACAAACTTAAAAAACGAGTGCGCGTAACTCTATCTCTTTCTTGCACGCAAAATGCGTGAAAATGGGAAGCGCAGCATCACCCGATGATCGTTAAGTTTGTGCCGGCCTGTACAAAAGAAAAGGCTATGATATTTCATTATGAGTGCGAGTGAGGCGGCAAATTTCATACATTAGATATTTGAAAACAATATGTTATTTTATAAGGGTTACGGTTGCGTATTTCCATAACTCTAAAACTACTTCTCCGAAAAAGCACTAATAAATGCAAGAAATACATAATTCGCCACTTTTTGAGAATATTTCCCGAAAAAAACTGGTATCACTGCTTTAGACATCCCGATTTGTAAGTAAATGAGAAAAGTAAACAAAACCTAATAAGGAGAAAATATCAAGAATCAGTAACTTCAAACATTACTTACGCATGGTAGGTACTCCCTTGAGACTTATTGCATTTTTTGAGAAGTTTTTACACCACCGTACCACACAAGACGGCATTTCTTAAAATTTTCATTTGTGTACAATAAGACTTACTGGCACTGCTGCCCAGAGCGTAATGGAGCCAGAGTGTCCGACTTGGTTTATCTGTGTGAGTTAGCTCGTGTATGTACACGAAAGTGTAGGACTAGCGGTGCTTCACACCCTTTCAATGCAAGAAGGCATCCGTCTTTCTTTTACATCCATGAGTTGAACTTAGTCAGAAGTAGCGAATAGGACAGATTAAAAAGAAAAAAGCGAGTAGTGTTTGATTCAAGAATTTTTGAAAATTCGAAAAAAAAATTAATACTTTAATTAATAGTACCTACCTAATTTATTAAATCCGTAAGAGTTTTCCTACCCGTACCTTATTTTTTTCAAAAATACCATAATTTTTAACGTCTGGTGCCATAATTCAAAAGTTGGCATCTAAGATCCCTGGGCTGGATTGTTTGTTGTTGTCACAGAGCTTAAACACTTGGTTGTTGTGTGTGTGGTGTGGTGTATGAAAAATGGCAAAATACTAAAAGATTTTGAAGATTCCTACGTTGTACCTACCTACAACAAATTTTTCGTTTTCATAATACCTATGTTTCGGTAATCCCTTCGTTCATTATGTCTTTAGGAAAGTGTATTTTGTCCGTCACATTAGTGATTGTGGGCTGCGCTGCATCTATGACGGATATGACGGAAAATTCATTTGGAAAGTACAAAGAAGGGGTCATTGCTGCATTTGGTGATTTTAACTCGGATGAACTCACAGATGCATTTGTTATAACAAACGGCTCTAACATTGAAGTGTTCTTAGCACATGACAAAGAACCGTTTCTGAGGCCTTCTTCATATGCTTGCAACTTCAGTAACTTTCGGTTTCTGATAACCAGTGTTGTGCCAGGAGACTATGATGGTGATGCCTACATGGATATACTTTTCACGACACAGATTCTGAGTGATAACTCTTCAAATCTCCATGAAGCAAGGGTTATATGGGGTGGGATGCCTACACTGAACTGCAGTGATGCATTTCTGATAAAAGCTATTACTATTGGTCAACCATTAGTAATGGATTACAATAGAAATATGATACTTGACCTTTTTGGAATAAATTCCCAAAAAGAAAGAGTCTTCTGGGTGTTTGATAATAGTCGTGCAACTCCTATGGAAGTACCATTAGATGGAGCAAAGTTCAAGGAAGTCAAAATGCCACATTCCCATTCCTTTTTGGATGTAAATGATGATAATGCAGCAGACTTACTTATCACAACTGCTTTAAATGTTGAAGTATGGTTAAATGATGAACATCGAGGATTCAAATACAACAACAGCATTGACTTACTTATCGGCCATCCCACAATTTATGGACAAGTCCTTTTCATTGATGTGGCATTGTCTGGGGAGTTCTTTTTGGTGGTACCAGTTTGCTATGATTTGCAATGCTACAACAGCACCATTTTCATATATGACAACCAAGAGTGGCATGATTTGCAGGTAGATTTCAATGATGGAAAAGGAACATTATGGAGATTTGTACCTCACAGAAATGAGCCATATTTGGACACAATAACAATGCGCAGCGGTGATTACAACATGGATGGCTACCCTGACATTCTGATGACTTTTAGTCCTGTTAACAGTAATGAAACCAGAGTCTTTCTTCTCCACAATGTTCCTTGTAAATTGCCTGGGTGTAAGTTTTACAGAACATTTGATGTTCAATGGGACAAATTTGATTCTTTTGGAGATGGTGTTGTGATGGCAACATTTTACGATTTTTATATGGATGGTGTGCTGGATATAATATATGCCAAGAAAAACTTGACAACACAAAAGTACACAATGCATGCATTCAAGAATGAGCTTGAGTATGACACAAATTTTATTAAAGTGATTGTTGTAACTGGTCTTACCAATGAAAAGATACCAACAATCAATGGAACATTGTACACAAGGAAATTGACTTTTGGTAATTGCCTACACTTAAACATATATTTTTAAATATCCATAATATTCTCTCATTAACTTTTTTTCCAGGCACAAACTTGCCGGGCCCAAGGATTAGTTACGACACTTGGTCTCAAGAAGGCAACTACCGGACTGGAGTTTGCGCTCAGCTCCCACAGTCTGCCTACTTTGCATTGCAGCTACCATACTCCATTTTTGGCCTAGACCGTACACCAAACTTTGTAGAAACTTTGAAAGTGGGATTATCTGGTTATTCCAAAAGCTGGACACAAATAATCCCTAACTCACAAATAGTTGTAATTCCAACTCCACCAGAAGACCCTTCACAATGGAGAGCACAACTCTTTGTGACTCCAAGCAAGGTAATCTTAAAGAGTGTGTTTGTACTACTTGCTATTATTATAGTAATAATAGGCTTTGTTCTCTATTTACACTGGAAAGAGAGAAATGATCGACAAGACATTATTGAAATAGATAACAATATTTATGTTAAAATATGATTTTAACTCTAGTCTGCAGTTTACTTGTGGGACCAACCAACTGTAAAAGATTTTTTTTTAATTAATATCTGTATGCGCTCTAAGTTTGCTAGGAAAGGAGGGGAAACATATTTTCGGCACCTGCAGACTTAAGAGTGCACTGGTATTAATCAACTGTCAACTGGTTCCACTAATGAATTGATCAATATATCTATATTTCTGTGATGATGACTAAAGAGGAAGTTATGTATAGGTAATGAAAAGAAGATGAGGTAGCTGATAGTAGGGTGCTTCTATTGGCATCTGCACACATTGTGCCATTATTAATGAAGTTGTATTTTGTAAGAAGAGATCAGGTATCCAAAGAATGCTTCTATCATATATGAGGTCCTAGGCGGAAAGCCGGCCTCACATTCGGGAGTTCGTTGTTTCGAATCCTGGCATGTACCAATGGATGTTCATTTGTAAGTACATAGTAGCAATGCCACTTGATACCTGTGAGGGAAAACCATTGTTAGGAAACCTAAATGTCCAATACATGCATCAGCTCTTGAAATTGGTTTGCAGATGCGAATTGTGAAAAAAGTGATTCAATGCAGCAAAGAAAATAAAAGTATGGTAATTTTGAACATATTTTAAATTTGAACTCTTATTAGGTAGTTTCAATGGCCTATGGTAAAGGGAAATTCATAACCATAAATTTAAACTGCCTCTAAGGAGTGTATTAAAGCAATCATGTTTTTTTATAAGACCAGTTAATAATAAAGAAATTTGGGTGTAAATATTAATTTTAAAGAACTGTTTAAAAGATGCTAACATGTGTAACAACATTATGACTTACATGGCAGTGGTGTCATTCCAGACTACATTTTGTCGCAACGTTTTTGCCTTGTACTTGCACATCCCAAGATCCTTAATGAATAAACCAGAATAGAATTTTTTACCTTTAGCATTAGGTTGAAGTGGATTAAGGTTCAGATTTGTGAGTGGGAGGGATGGATGCCATATGGAAGCAACCTATTCAAAAAGACAAGGATACCTGAATAGAAAAGTTTGTAACATAAGAGTTAACATCAATACAAGTTAAATAAAGTGAGATGTTTATTTTATCAATAGGCAATAAAGTTATGTTCTCAAACACATCTTTGTTTTAACATAGTGTCTGCATATGCAGTAGTTATCTTATCAAAATATTCAATGCTTGTGCTTGTGCTTTTTATCTTTCTTCTTCTCCAACTTCTCCAGCTTTCTGAAATAACACACAATCAAGAGATTAGACCCAGGTTCGAATGTACCAATGACTTGGTTTTTTTTAGTTATTTATGTAATTTTTGAAGTTATAGTAGTAATACCATGTGCTGTCAGCGTCAGAATGACCGGTCACTATTCGTATTATCGTCGGAAATTGTGATGAATATTTAGTGCCTATTGCTTCTATTTGCTTCCCCTAAGTAGAGGTTCTTCCATCATATTTTAGAAGAGAAACAAAATTTAAGGGTGACCGTACATCCTGACGTCAGGTTGACCGGTCACCTTGGCATATCATCAAACTTTTGTAGAATCACTGAATAACTCATAGGGCAGCAATTAGTGCCCATTTGGTCCTTCATATTTTTAAAACTCCGCACCCGTAGCTATTATGAGAAGAAGCTAATAGAAGCAATAGCGCACTGAATATTCATCACAATTTCCGACAATAATAAGAGTAGTGACCGGTCATTCTGATGCTGACCATGTGCTTATGCAAATGAAAATGTAACTATCGTGAGGAAACCACAGTGAGATGTTGAAATACCTCACTCATGCAGGCACTATTGTAGATAGATAGAATATTCTTTATTGTACACAAAAATTAAGTTAAGTAAATTATAATTAAATCAAATTTATTGTAATTAAGCCCACTCTTTCTCCGGCCTGTGCCTAGCAGTGGGATGTTTAAAACAGATTAGAAAGGACCAGACCAGTACACAACATATAAGATCATTGCAGTGTGCTAGATTGATTTGATTGGGGACATATTCTCAGCAGTCTTTATAATGGCACCCAAAAGGTTTTATCACTGCTACCAACTTACTTCAACAGTTTCTTCTTCTGTTTTTTAGTAAGAGAACTAATAAGATCCACTTCAGTAAGATTGGATGTGTCAGTGGTATCAATCCTTGTAGCAGCCAGAGGCAGAGCGCCAGGTTTCATGATTAGCCCTGTTTCTCTCATCTGCTGCATCAGTGTTGGCACATCAGGTTTCTCTTCCTCCTCTTCAGGCGTTGATGATGAGGCTTGTAGAGCCCGTGCCTCACTCATTGATAAAGTGTACATAGAGCATTCTTTATCTGCAATACAAAATAGTTATGAAGAAGGTAATCCTTGTCAAAAGATGGAAATTACAAATTAAACAGAAGTGATGTGCTACGGCTTTGATAAGAAAAGTCATTTATACTGCACCCTATAAAGTCATACTTGAGTGAAAATTTGAAACATTGTTTTACCTGTGTTGATATGACCCCACTTGTGGCATTTAATGCACCGGACATTCCTGACAAGTATTCCAAATGGCTGGTCTCTGATCTCATTATCACCCTTGCAGTAGCTCTCTCTTGGGGCATTATATTTTCGCTGCCATTCAAATTTGTACTCAGGCTCATTGTCTTCACGCTCACGTTCCTTCTTGACGCCCGGTGGAGGTTCATACATGAAGTTCAAACTCAATTTATCTTTGCTATCTTTGCTCAGCAATGCTCTGAAAAGGAATATTGAAATTAGTTGTTACATAGGAAAGAATTTTTATGTCAGATCAATCAGAAGAATAGGTACTTATTCTCATGCAATTCCTGTTCTTTTTCATATTGCACCCGGAGTTCATCTTGTTTCTTTTTGTAAGCTTCTGTTTTCTGCTCTGCCATCCATACCTGCAACGTTATTGAGCGAGGAGAATGAATGTAGTGCAGAAATGATTACAGGTAGGTACATAATCGCAGTATCATCGATCGATCGAAGAGCATCTTTACTTACTCTTTTTAAGTTGTCCCTCGATGCAGGATGGAAGAATTTTTTACACATATAATTGTTAAAACCTTTCCCCATTTTGATGGTTTCGCAGAAAATTAAATGAAAAAAGTAAAAAACTATTACTGTGTACCTTGCATCAAATCCTCCACAAATGTTTAACGCACGACAAACGACGACAGGAGTCTTTTTAATCTGTGGACGACCGACAGCGGACCTCAGAATATTCTGAGCAGCGGACAAAGGACCGAGATCAGGTTGCCAGACGGTGGCCGTGTTGAGAGGGTTTCAGACCCACCTTTTCACAAAATCCCACAGATGGCGCTTTCTATAGACTTATTCTTGGCTACATGGGGCTGTGTTGCTTGTTGCTTGCTTAAAAACATCTTACTGCATAAAAAAAACTAATGTGTCATGTCGTGGTCAGCGTTGCCACACCGTCCTAAAAGGGACGGTTTTCCGTCCTTTTTATTTTACGACCGTCCCTTCACCGTCCCATTGCTACCACCGTCCCTTTTTCTAAGCCGCCACTCCGTCTACGCATCCCACAATCAACATTTTATTAGTGAACACATCCAACTAAGTGATTATGTTTTCTTTGAACGCATCCTTACGACAGCGCTAAGCAAAAACTGAGATAACTCTATATTCATTTGTTATGGGGAACAAAGATAGCAATATTTTTGACATGCCGCTTACGAACTCATGGCATGGTCCGTTCCGAATCAGGAAAAAACTAGCTATAGCTCACACACATAACACTGAGTACAGTAGAGTGGATGAGATGGATAACAATAATAATTGAATGAACTGCAACCTAAATAATTTGCGTAGAACGGAACATCATCAATGAAAAGAAAACAAAAATTTTGCCGTGATTTTACGATTTGTTTTTTACGATTTGAACATACTAATTTTATGTAATAAACTATAAAATAAAATTAAAATAATGCATGATGAAATAAATTGACTAATTATTATTGTGGTTGGCGGTTGAGCGTCATCATGAACCTACCACTAACAACTTGAGCAATAAGGTAAATAACTATAGGTAAATACCTACCTAGTATCTTGTTCAAATCTTGTTTTTTTACTTTATTTCTTTACTATACATACAGTACATTGAAAACCGTACCTTAATCTTGAAAACGGTCCTTTTTCAAATTTGGTAACGTCCGAAATACATTTTCGGTTGCGGCAACACTGGTCGTGGTCGTGTCATTAGTTCATTCATTCTATACTCTATTTCTCTGGAATATTTCTTATTTGTTCTTTGCGTGTTGGCTTTTTAAAAGTAGCTCTCGAATGTAACCTGACATCGACTTCTTGAACACCGATATCTACTATATTGAAGGCTTGGCTACGACTGGACTCCGATATCGGAGTCAATGCAAAGGTGTCCTTAAAATATAAAGAACATATTGATGGATATATTTTATTTTTATTACCCGCCCTTCTAAGTTAATAGCTTTCATCCCACACACAAACACAAACACCACCCGTATCTCGATAAATTGGTAAAAACTTCGTAACGCATTTATACCAGAGTCCAGTTGCACGGAAATCGCCGTATGTTGTGTTTGATATTTTCTTTCTATTTCAACAGTGACAATAACAAGCAACTAACCACTTATCGACACATCAGTTTGTCACAGATTAAAATTTGATGCCCCCAATGATGGCACAACCTTGCGCTCATTAGGGAGGGCTATGTCCAGCAGTGGACTAATAAAGCCTGAAGAAGAAGAAGATATAAATGCTCACACAGTTTTTTAAGTCGATAGACAGCGCCAACTTTGGGATTTCGTGGGAAGGTGGCTTTGAAACTCTCTGATTCAGACCCACCTTTTCACAAAATCCCACAGATGGCGCTGTTTATAGACTTATTCTTGGCTACATGGGGCTGTGTTGCTTGCTTAAAAACATCTTACTACATAAAAAAAACGAATGTGTCATGTCGTGGTCGTGTCATTAGTTCATTCATTCTATGGTACTCTATTTCTCTGGAATATTTCTTATTTGTTCTTTGCGTGTTGGCTTTGTAAAAGTAGCTCTCGAATGTAACCTGGCATCGACTTCTTGAACACCGATATCTACTACATTGAAGGCTTGGCTACGACTGGACTCCTATATCGGTGTCAATGCATAGGTGTCATATAAAGAACATATTGATGGATATATTTTACTTTTATTACCCGCCCTTCCAACTTAATAGCTTTCATCCAACACAGAAACACAAACACCACCCGTATCTCGATAAGTTGGTAAAAACTTCGTAACGCATTTATACCAGAGTCCAGTTGCACGAAAATCGCCGTGTTGTGTTTGATATTTTCTTTCTATTTCAACAGTGACAATAAGAAGCAACTAAACACTTATCGACACATCAGTTTGTCACAGATTAAAATTGATGCCCCCAATGATGGCACCCTTCCGGCCGCCAGGTTCGATCGCACAGTTCGATTAATCGTACTACGAGATATTTTATTTCCTTATGGTTCGATCAATCGAACGACGAAGATTTGTAATTCCTTGTAGTTCGATCAATTTGGTTTAATCGAACTATCAGGAATTTTAAGTCCTTGTTGTTCGATCAATCGAACTACGACGATCTGTATTTCCTTATAGTTCGATGGGTAAAAAAGTCAGCGATACTGTCCGAAGTGCAAATTGTCCTAGATGTGTAATTCATATTTTTATAGATTTTAACGTCTTGTTCGGTTTGTATGAATGAATACTACAGAAAATACACAAACCTTTCTAATGCATAAACTCTTAGCGCAACAAAATAGATGATTTAATCTCTAATGTCAAGTCAAAGTCAAATTAATATTGCATAAATAGTTATAAATACAAGTATTTTCCACTTTAATGCGACTGTGAAATTACTATTATAATTTCTACGAGTTCCTTTAGCAATTATGTCGGAAGAAAATGAGAATGATTTATTTTTTATCAAACGCAATGGAGGCGTAGTACTTCAGCACAGCGTCTATAATTTTTTTCATAATAAAAAATATAAAAGTGGATCTTCGCTTTGGATGTGTAACTTCAAGAAAACAGGCTGTCGTGGATCGGTTACTTTACAAGTAAGTCATCTGTGAAATCACTAGTGTCTAAGCATATACGAGTTATAAAACTATTATAGCTACATTTCATTACTCATTTCATATTCTTGATGACTTGATACATGGAATGCTATTTTATGTTTAAATTATAAATATATATAATTTATAATATATAATATATGGATCCTATTTTATTGTTTACCGTTTTTGTGTACAGGATTCCCGAATTATAAAAATGAAAGACCATTCTTGTCTACCAGACCATAGCAGAAATGAAATTGACAAACAATTATATAAAATGAAGCTGGCAGCATGTTCTAGTATTACACCTATGAAAACAGTTTATGAAGATCATATTATTCCATTAAAAAACGCAGGCTTAGATTTAATTATAAAAATACCTTCATTTACTGCCGTAAAAACTGGCCTTTATAGCAATCGTAAAAAAGTATATTTTGTACACGTATATAGACCCGCTTTTTACTGCTTCTCCGACTCTCTAAGGTTTGCTGGAAGAAATCTCTTTCAGAGATAAGCTCGCCTTTGTACATGTTATTTCTTATGTAATGTCCTGTTAAATGTTTCGTGTGCAATAAAGTATAATAATAAAAAAGCCGCTGGAATTTCAAAAATAGTCTATGGAACACCTTATGAAGTTGAAGTACCACCAAAATTCGAAAAATTCGTTTTGCCGGACTATTCCTACAACGAAAGCCGAATAATTGCGTTTTGCTCAAAAGATGCCAAAGAAAATATACTTAAAATTGACCACTATTTTGGTGATGGCACATTTCGCAGTTGCCCATCTCCTTTTGTACAACTATACACCGTGCATGGGGATGTTGGTTCTTCGGTTGACTGTTTAAACGTAGTCCCACTTGTCTACGCATTTATGTCAGATAAAAAAGAGGATAGTTATATTGCACTTTTTAATATGATTAAGTCGCAACTTCCAGACTTTAATCCTAGAAAATTTCAGACTGATTACGAAGCTGCGGCAATGAACGCCATAGAAAGTGTCTTTCCACAATCAATCATAAAAGGTTGTTTTTACCATTTTGCAAGGGCTGTTTGGAGAAAAGCAAAAAGTCTTAAAATTACTAAGGCACAAAGTGACAAAAGAATAGTAGCACTGAGCTCAGCTCTCCCTTTCTTGCCATGTCACTTAATAATGGATGGTTGGGCGTATATAATGGAAGACATTACAGAAGATACGGGAATGAAACAATTTAAAAAGTACATGGAAAGCCAATGGCTACATAACATTGATTTTTTAAAAAAAGTGGTCTGTTTATGGAGAGCTACACCGGACAACAAATTGTCTCGAAGGGTGGCATAAAAAAATCAATGCACTTATAGGAAAAAAGGACCAAATTTGATGACTATATTGACCAGTTTACACCGAGATTCTGAGTATTATGGCATTAAAATGAAAGGAGGACTGTTAGAGAAGCGAGAAAAAGAACCACGAAGACGGAATGAGTTCATAATTTCAACAAATATGATGCTTGCTCATGGTGAAATGCATGTGGGATTTTTCCTGCAACGTATGGCATGGAAAGGTTCTTTATTTAAATAAAGGATATTTATTAAATAGCAATTACTTTTCTGATACAGTAGGACGTTTAAATTAATTTTCTGTAAGGTTCTAAAATTCCTTATAGTTCGATTAATCGAACCACGTTTACTTAAAATACAAACTCCGCACTGTTCGACTTTTCACTCGAACCATAAGGACATACAAATCCTCATAGCTCGATTAATCGAACCACGGTTTACTTAAAATAGCAAACTCCGGACAGTTCGACTTTTCAATCGAACCATAAGAATATAAATTTCCTCACAGTTCGATTAATCGAACTGTGCGATCGAACCTGGCGGCCGAAGGGGATGGCACAACCTTGCGCTCATTATGGAGGGCTATGTCCAGCAGTGGACTAATAAAGCCTGAAGAAGAAGAAGATGTAAACGCCCACACAGTTTTTTAAGTCGATAGACAGCGCCATCTTTGGGATTTTGTGGGAAGGTGGCTTTGAAACTCTGATATCGCCCAAACATAGAATAGTCCGCCTTCATTCTACGCCTTAGCCAAACTCGATAACGAATAGCGGTAAACAAACGAATCTAGGGTTATCACAACTCACGTTTCACAAATCTTCTATTATTTACACGATTAAAGCCTTTCACGTGCTCACTAGCAATTCTTATTGCGGCATATTTCACTAGAATCACTTAAATAACATGTATATTACCTTGTTATTTAAAAAAAAAAACATTTAAAATTCGACATTAATTTTACGCGATAGCCCTACAAAAAAAGAAACATGGATGAAATTCAGGTGTGAAAAACATTTTGGGGAATTCAGTTTATGCCAACAAGTGATGTTTAGTCGTTTGTTATTACGTGTATATGGCATTACATTTGCGAATTTGCAGTCGCAATACCACACGCTAACGGTGAAGGAAAACATCGTGAGGAAACCCGCGGCTTGGTTGGCTCCACACGTATTGACTAGTCTTTCCTGTGGGCTAGGCCGACTAAGCTGTCAGGATGGTATAGGTGCTGGGCAAGCCTACACCATCTATAAAACCATGACCCAGGCACTACAGCGTCGGAGTGGTCCCTTCACCCATCTAGTGTGAGTGAAGATACCACTGCACGCTGTATAAATCATCTCATTAAGTAGATGCAAAAAGGCCAATATTATATGGCATATGCGTGTGATAAAATGACACAAGCTAAAATTTTGAAGTGCTTGATTGCCTCCATATCATTGTGAATTAAATCCCATAGAAGTGATATAGGAGTAAGTAAAAAGCCATGTAACTGCCAAAAATAAAACTTTTTAAATGGCCAAACTAAAGGTCCTGTTAGATGAGGCAATAAGTAAAATTACTCCAGCAGCATGGCAACGTTGTGTTGAACACGTAATTAAAGAAGAGAAGAAAACGGCCGAAATGGATGGTATAATGGATAATAAGATAAGAATATTCTTTATTGTACACACCAGAAAATAATTACAGAGACAACAGTTACAAAAGAAGAGGTACAATTGGCGGCCTTATTGCTGATAGCAATTTCTATGATAATGTCATTGATGAATTTATAATTCAAGTCTTTAGAGACATAATGTCATCCTCCTCTTCGGCCAGTGACAGTGATGATTAGTGTAAACATATGAATAAAAATATATACAAAGAACATTGTTTTATTGCATTATTTGCAGTAGGTCCCTATCTCCCCTTTTTCATAGTCGCATCCATAGGTACTTATTAATATTATAAAGTTGAAGAGTTTGTATGTTTTTCATTCAAATCGATTAGTCATCGTCGCTGCCTGTACGTAATACAGAGAATAGTGTAAAGAGGTTCGAAATTTCACTGATGCCGGTGAGTCGCACATTGGTTCAATTGGTAGAGCGCTGGCACGGACAGCCAGAGGTTGCGGGTTTGAATCCCGGCATGGGTGAAATTTTTAGCCTCTAAATAGGTTTTTAAAAATGTTCTCTATCTATTCAGTAGTAGTTTTTCATAGTTATTGAACCCTGATAACGCTAAAAAAAAATCAAGTAGCCCAAAGGTCCCAAAAACAAACGAAAGTTTTAGAAAAAATCTGTTTTGTTGAATAATTGTTATATAGTTTCTGTCTAAAGTATAATTATGTAAGTTCAGTCTTATAGCGCGTTAGTTAAGGCTGCAATGCTTCAAGATTTTTTAATACATTGGTCGTTGGCCATGTGCACTTTGGTTGCCATTGCACCATACACCTTCGGAATGAGAGAGTTTCAAAGCCACCTTCCCACAAAATCCCAAAGATGGCGCTGTCCATCGACTTCAAAAAACTGTGTGGGGATTTACATCTTCTTCTTCTTCAGGCTTTATTAGTTAGTCCACTGCCTGCTGGACATAGCCCTCCCCTAATGAGCGCAAGGTTGTGCCATCATTGGGGGGCATCAAACTTTAATCTGTGACAAACTGATGTGTTCGTAAGTGGTTGGTTGCTTGTTGTTATTGTCCGTTGAAATAGAAAGAAAATATCAAACACAAAATACGGCGATTTCCGTGCAACTGGACTCTGATACGGACTGAACTGGACTGTACGCGTTACGAAGTTTTTACCAACTTATCGAGAAACGGGTGGTGTTTGTGTGTTGTATGAAAGCTATTAAGTTAGAAGGGCGGGTAATAAAAGTAAAATATCCATCAATATGTTCATTATATTTTAAGGACACCTTTGCATTGACTCCGATGTCGGAGTCCAGTCTTAGCCAAGCCTTCAATGTAGTAAGTAGATAATTATCAGTGTTCAAGAAGTCGATGCCAGGTTACATACGAGAGCTACTTTTAAAAAGCCAACACGCAGAGAACAAATACGAAATATTCCAGAGAAATAGAGTATAGAATGAATGAACCGAATGAACTAATGACACGACGACCACGACATGACACATTAGTTTTTTTTAATGTAGTAAGATGATTTTAGGCAAGCAACACAGCCCCATGTAGCCAAGAATGAGTCTATAGACAGCGCCATCTTTGGGATTTTGTGAAAAGGTTGGTCTGAAACTCTCTCATTACATTCCGAAATAACCCTAATGGCGATAAGTACCCACATCTGGCAACACGACCAAATCACAGACCAAGGACAACGCCACAGATTATGGAGAGAATTCCCGAAAACGTCAACCAATATTGTTTTGTTCCACAGAATGAAAGTGCCGTCAAAACACGAAAAATAAAATAAATAAAAACATTACATAATAAAAAGTTGGACATTTTCTTCAAGATTTAAAAAAAATACTACAATTTAGGGCTGCTGTTACAGGAGGCTTGCTTTCTCACCAATACATTTTTATTTTTGCGATTTTGTTTCATTAAAATATTTTTGTAAAGTATAATTGAATTTTAAAAGTTACACAGGATTTGGCTTAAGAAAGGACAACCTGAAAACCACATCTTCAGTGGGTATCGATATCGATCGTTGCATTGCGCCGTGCACAAGCTTACCATGCTGGTCCACGATCAAATACTTATTACAGCGCCATGTCAGTCATCTAGCGTTTATGACCAGTACTACCTACGATAAGCAATGTTATTGCTATCAATGTCACGATCTTTTCATTTGAATTAATATTTTTCTTCAGGGATTGGTTTACTTATCACTTATTAGTGTTTTCTATACTATACAATTTATTTATAAAAATAACACCGTTATTGAGTTTTAGATAAACCTAAAAATAAATAAATTTATATTTGTAATGTATCTGAAATAAACGTAATATCTTCTCAGTTTTTAAATGGCAGGATACAGTTCGTACAAATTGTAGAAAACTGAAAAAGGACTAGTGCGAGCAAAACTTTGTTCGTTCGTTCGATTTGTTTGTTTTTTTAATGTATGTTTGTCTGTGGGTATGTTTTTTTGTTTGTCTCGACTCTTTAAATAATAATAAATAAATATTCATGGACATATTACACAGATCTTGTTAGCCCTATACTAAGTACAACTAAATGACTTGTATTATAGGTGCTAACTCGACGATAGATTTAATACAATAAATACATAGATAACATCCAAGACCTGAGATGAACTAGAAAAGTTCGTTTCCTAGTTTGATCGAACCAGAGACCTTCGGTTTTACAGTCAGCGTGCCAAACCGCTGCGCCACCGAGGCCGTCACCGAGATCGTTTTTGTTTGTGCATTGACAATAATTTTACAATAATTGAGATAAGTCTCCAAACCGTTGCTTGTGCAGTGACAATATTTTTTAGATAGAACTCAAAAATGTTCTCTCTGCCTGTGCAGTGAGAACATTGTTGAGTTTGTACTCCTTGCATTTATAAGACGAAGAAAAAGTTTACACAGAATTAAAAGAAAACTCCTGGCTACTTTTTACCTTGCGCCGTTAAATAAATATTGTAGTCTGAAGTGGGAACAGTTGTATGTGGATTATAGAAAAAATTGGAATCTACCTGCAATTCGCTACTTGACTCTCTTTTCAAGTAAGTCTTAAATGGTAAATATCTCTTCCGTTAGACCAAAAAATATTTTAGTATATTTTTTGAGGACCTAAAAGCAACAAAATATTTTAGTTGCTTTGCTAAACAGCCAAGAACACGGTCAGCAATTTTTGTCTATGGGTTGAAAGCCTAAAGGCTTGTAAACAAAGTTAGACATTCAATATCTCTGAGTGATCTGTGAGCATAGTGAAATAAAAACAACGCACCCATGATTTCATCGAGTTTACATGCAAAATATAGCAATTATCAATATTGCATTGTTTGAGAATGCAAAAACATGTCCATAAAGACCCCCGGGAAGTTGTGAATTCGTGTAACCAGTGAAATAAACATATTACGGAAAACTTGGCTCAAACTTGCCAAAAGAGACCCCGATACTTTATCGACTTAAACTCGGGTGTATTTATGTGAAGATCACTTTAATGTGAGTTCTATAATAGTCAATGTCCACTGGCTCTGACTGACAGATGCTTGTTAACACACCAAAATGCTTTCAAGATGGCGGAGAACGTTTTCACCGTTCCGAATTAAAGGCGGTTTTTTTAATTTGCAAATTTCCCAGCCATTCTACATACTTACTTAGCAATGTCAATATATTTCAGTTTCTCACGTTAAATACTAGAGGAAATATTCATTTTCATCCCACCATCTCGGAAAGAGTATTTTTAATCTTCAATATCTGAGTGGAAAAGCAGTTTTTAATCTGTAGAGGATAAAGTAAATTGAATTTAGAACATCGTGTGCACTAAGTTTGTGAATTAAAAAAATATTACACTCAATTTAAATAACTGTAGCAACGTTACTTTAAAATTTTCTTAATTATACCTTAGTATTATTTTGTTTTAATTTAAAGATTATTCTGGAATACTAACCTGTCATAATGTAGTAATTAATACCTAAACTGAAATAAAAGTGTACCTATCTTGTGATTGTAAACGTTTTTTTTTGCATTTAGTCATTTCCTCGCTGAGGTGGAATGAAAAGTTACGTGTTGCACTCGAGTGCAAAGATTTTTCACCTCGTGCTCTTTTGATTCCCTCGCTAACGCTCAGGATTCTAATTTTGAATCACTCGCTGCGCTCGTGATTTAATTTTAGAATCCTTCGCTTGATCGGTCATCAAAATTGAACACGCGGTTAAAAAGCAACTTTGCACTCTTGTATAACAAATAACTATTATCGCGTCAAATTTGGTACTAGTCAAGTAGCGGATTGTTTCCTTTCCGGACCTTCATACAAAAAGTGATGAAATGACGTCGACGCTTGTCGCCATTTTCACTTTGCCCCCTATTTTTGTTTTATAGTGAATAGGTAATATTTTTTATCTTTACTTTTAGTACAAGGTCAAGTCCTCCGTCAGCAAAATTTTTGTGCCAAACAAAAAAGTTTTGTAGGAGTGACCTATCTATTCCAGTTTATACATATTATTCATTGCAGTCCATGCAGCTTAGCCTACTGCAAACTTCTTTCAGTTCGCTTCTTTAGCAAGCTAATAAATATTTACATGCCTTTCTTGATTACGTTGCCATGCCACCCTAGCAACTAACATGATAAGTTTTTTTATATTGTAGATTATATTCGGCGTTGGTGATTCATTCTTAGAGAAATCTTAGGAGAAATGAATGAAAAGTGAAGCGTATGACGGTATGATTTAACCTTAGAGTAACAAGGTCGTAGACGTGCTCTCGTTTATATAAAATTATACAAGATTTGAAAAACTGTAGGATACATTATCCTTTATTAATTGGTAGAGTCGGATCAGAATTGATTGAGTGAATGAAGCAAACTGAACGGATGTTTTTTTATTACTCTGTGGCGTGCATTTGTCCGGTGCGGTCCGCAGAACGGTCAAAATATTAGTGAAAAAAAAAACAGTAGAAAAGTGAAAAAAGCAAAAGCGAGTTTAGATTTGTGGCAAGTGGATTTGTGAAGAAGTTTTGCATTATTTGTTTAGAGTGGAATTCCTCTATAGTTTTTTTAGTTTGTATTCTATCCAAGTCTAAGATTTCGTTATTTGCGTGGTTTATAGGGTCAAACACCAGACATTTTCTTGAGTGTGACTTTCTATAAGGCAAGGTGTAGTGCCGTATTTTAAACGCATCTAAAGATATTGATAGAATATTTTCAAACCCATTTCGACCACTGACATACTACAAATAGTTTAGTATTAGTTCCCATTTTTACAGATTTGTCAACTTCTTGAGTATTATTTATTGCTAAACACAATATTTCACCCATACTCAAGTGATAGTGTAGGAGAAGACAGCATGAAATAAGGTTCATGTAGAAACTCTGCTTAGGTATATCCCTAGTACATCGCCAACGAAGTCTTCCTATTTGTTAATCCGGATTCACACTGTTTACTTATTGTCATTGTGTATTTGCTTTAAGTATTTAACACATTCATACTATTGTATCATGTAGATGTATTTTTAGAATTCGAGAGCGCTACCGAGTCTCGGCGTATTTATTATACACTTGCATAGACTTCTTTCTTGCCTACTGAAATGTTATCTTAATAACCTACAACGTCAAAATGATTTCATGAAGAAAGGAAACCAGTGCACAAATACATCTTCAACTACGTCAGTTAAATTTTATGGTGAGTAGAAGTTACGTATTTTAATGTTGCGTCTTTCACATGATTACAGTAAGACAAGCATTTGTGGATGTTATAGCCTTATCTAGTTATTAGTATGTCTGTACAAGCAGACGAGACAAAGGGAGTCCTTATCTAAGTACAGCTCACTTTCATCTTTATCAAATATCTTTTTAGTTATGTACAGAATGCGATTTAATTTAATTGCAACCCAAAGTTAGCAGGTTAGTAACATTGTAGATTTCCACACTTCACCTGTTAGATAGGCCGTTGTATGTAGTACATGCTGGGGTATGTAGACACCTATGTCACTCATGTTTGAGACACCTATGTCACCATGACCCAATGTTTTGCTACACAGTGAGTGTTCCTGCTACAATGCAAATATAATTTTTTTTATTGTGTTGTAAATATGGAAAAATTGATTTGGCAGTGACTTGGGATAAAATGTTGCTAGTCAAATCGACAAAAGTTTGCTTTGGTAAGATAATCAAGATTTATGATTACAATCAGAGAATCAAATGGACAAATGACTAAAATAAAAGAAATGTATACAGCCCATGAGTAGAGCCACTGCTGGGCATAGGTGTCTTCCCTGTCACACCAGCATTTTGATGGGAAAAGTTATAAAAATCATCTATAGCAAATAACCTTTGTATGTAGGACATTCAATAGCTTAATGTAGTATAAACACCCAGAGTAAAATCCTCTCAAATATGTACTGGATCAAGTGTGTCTGAGGCGTTCAAATGCCTCAATGCTTGAAATTGCCTTTCCACAGTGGGCACGAATGGTAATTAAGCCCAGACTCTCTCTCTCTCTCTGAGAGAAGGCCTTTGCCTTGCGTGCTGGGACGTTTCTGGGTAACAAAAAAAAACAAAGTAATTATACTATTTTTAGTTTTAATGCACTAACCCGTGCTAAGGAAAATTTAAAAAACCTATTTAGAGGCTAAAAATTCCACCCATGCCGGGATTCGAACCTGCGTCCTCTGGCTATCCGTGCCAGCACTCTTTCCAACTGAGCTAATGGGCGACTCAGCGGCATCAGTGAAATTTCGAACCTCTACACTATTCTCTGTATTTTGTACAGGCAGCGACACCTGGCTGAAGTAATGGGTGGAATCTTTAGCCTCTAAATAGGTTTTTAACAAAGTAATTAGTTATGTTAATTTTTTATGTTAGCGGTACATATCTTTCTTAATAAGAATATTCTGTATACAGCAGGTCACAAAATTTTCCATAGATACAAAGTATATTTAGTTGTCTTATTATTAGCGAAAAATTTCATCAATATTTATTTCAACATTGAAAAGAAACTGCCTCCTTTTTTTTAGTGTGTGTTCATTGAGTTAGGGATACTTAGTAGGAATCTGACTCACTGTTGACCGGTTTTTATAATACCATAGAAAATTCAGGTATTGTATTTTTGTTCATTGTGATTTTCTTACCGTTTTCACTATCAGGGGACATAAACGAGAAACTGTTTAAAAATCATAGTTTCGCATTTTCAAAGACATTTACCACAGACTATTTGAACAGCATTGGATGAGTGTTGTAGAGGAATTGCGTTGTAATAAATAATAGCAACAGTCTTTGATAGTATAGTAGTATACCACCAGAGAAAATAAAGGACAAGAATGAGACCGTAAAAAAATTATTCCAAAATATTACTTATCAATAAAAACTATTTATGTTCTGAATTACTTAAGTCAATAGCAGAACACATCTTTTAATTTTTTTTATCTTTTTCTTGATTATTGGGTTCCAATGTTTATAGTAGATGAATGACTCTAAACTTACTTTAAAACTCGCTTGGAGTGGGAGAGTGTCAATAAAAAGTCGTTAACATACACAAAAAAAAAATTCTGAGAAGACAGTTTATTAACATAGGTTTGATTAGATGACCATGCACAGCAGAAAAGAATTATGATTTTCTTTACTAATATCATGCCTTCATAATTTGACGATATGTGGATCATTCTGTTCAAGTGAGATTTATTCCATCATTTTGTGTTGTATGTTTTGGAAACATTTCTCATTATTAAACTATTTTGGGTTTAAATTAAGTAACACAGATTTGCCATGTAAACTGATTAAGATGGGGTAACTATTATATTTTTTTGAAATAAATATTTGCCGTGCGTTTCAAAGGATTTCAATTTTGCAGGGTTCCTCGCGCAGCTTTGAGTTTGACAAATGCTTAATGAGTTGATTGATAAAATAAGTAATCATGAAAACAATAATAACTTCCACACAACACAATCATTTGTCCGTTCCAACCTGGGATACCTTGTGCTACGATAACAAGGCAAGGCAGACTGAGATCATTTGTATAAATGTACGGCAGCCCACAGTGGGAATCGCACTGACGACCTTTGGCAGGGTAATCGGAGGTTATATATATTTTCTTTTTTTTCTTCTTTCTCTTGTCTGTTACATGGCAATCTGTTTATAACATGGCCCATTTTGCTGTCGGTTCAATGTCTTTTTTGTCCAAGAAAATGCATCCAGTGAGCCTCTCTCATATGCTGCTGTCGAATCTAATCGTCAGGTTTGGGATACTGTGCCTCCACAGTCGTGTGAATTCTACACTTCCCATGCCTTCAAGTTCGGCCGCCAGTTCGTTGACGTGTTTCGAGAGCCTAATTTTATATTTTTAGCTGTATGTTGCTATCTCTTGTCTGACTGTGTCGATTATATTTATTTATTGATACTTTTATTGAACTTACATAAAAAAAGTACAATGCGGCGGACTTAATACCATAAGCATTTTCTACCAGTAAACCGAAGGAGGTATAGTGTTGGTTGACCATAAAAAAAGTTAAATTTAAATCATGCTTATTTAAGGTGTAATTAAATAAACTTACACATTTATACGATGTTACACATATAATATATTAAAATAAGAATATAAATATCACTATAGTATACCTATTATGATATCTACACACCATTTGAGAGCAAGTGAATACATATAGTTTACCATACATGCGAAAAAGAAATAAAATTGATATTAGGGGACATACAACTGAAGGACATAAGATCATAAGGCGGTTGATCATAAGTAGGGCATAAGGGAGGAAGTGTGCCCGGAGAAGGGTCAACGAGTTTGTATGGTGTTTCAAGGTACAAGTGATTAAACAGCAGTATGTACCTATAATAAAAAAGATAGTGTATTGTTGTAAATTTATTAATTACTAGGTTTTGGTCGCGACTTCGTCCGCGCAAATGATGTTTTCTTATTTCTTCATACAAACTTTATCAACCTGTGTCACCGCTAAAGGTTTCATAAAACTCCTGAGTCCACCCCTAAGATTTCAGTTATTTCAGTATTTTAAGAACCTCTTTAGAGGCTAAAAATTCCACCCACTCCGGGACTCGAACCCGCGACCACTGCCAATCTCTGTGGCTAACCGTGCCAGTGCTCTCCAAACTGTCATCAGTCCCGGCATGGGTGGAATTTTTAGCCTCTAAATAGGTTTTTAAAATTGTCCTTAGCACGGGTTAGTGCATTAAAAAGAATATAAGAATATAGTAGCAATCACAAAGAGTAAATAAAGGCTTTCGTGACTATTTTTAGAGTCAGCTCTTAGAGCCGTGATAAGTTGAACCCCAAAAGGTGTTTGCATTCGTATTATGTCCTTCCATGATAACAAGCTATGTTCTATCAAAAACAGCCTGAAGATTTTGCCAAGGCTGGATAAATAGGAGTTCTGTGCCAGACAGAACATGTCACTTTCTTCTTCTTCACTAGAAAGAACAAAAAATTCAATACCATTTACGGCTTATTACTTCAAGTTGTATCATGCCTTGACAAGAGAATACCTGTAACTGCACTTTTTATGGATATGTATGACCAAAGCATTTGATTATGTTGCTCGTGCATTATAAAGCCTAAATTATTGTCGTATGGTATTAGAGGAAAGGTTTTGATGTCATTCACTCGTATCTAAGCAACAAACATGAATACACGGCTAGAATTGGTCCCAAAACAAAAACTAAGCAACAGTAACTATCAAATCCAAGCGTTTTAGGCCCGATATTTTTCCTAATGTGTATAATCGAACTGCCTGAGTCAATAGAACAAAAACTGGCACTGTTTGCTGATCATAGCCCCTTAGCATTAGTATATTTCAAATGACATACCTACTTAAAATTTACATATGCTTTGATAAATGTTATGAACTGGATAACATAGAATAATTAGATCCTAAATGGAAATAAATCCAATATTAAGAATTCAAAAATATTTATCGCATTATGTATGAATCAAACTCCTTAAATATCCAAATACTAGCTGTGTTATTTTCGACGTTACCCGCGGTTTATCGATTTTCCCATGAGAGTAATAGTACATTACACAACTAGGGTGGTAATACAAAGAAAGACCGAGATCGCAGAAGTTTGCGGCCCGAGCTGCAAGCGAGGGACGTAAATATGCGATCGAGAGCTTTCTTTATTACCTCCCGTGTTGTGTACATCTTTTTATGTCTACACTTGGCCAGAAAGCGGCTTTTTCCGTACGCGCAGCGTGCGGAAAAAGCCACTTTATGGCCAGGTGTGGCATAAAATATATTAATTAAAACTGTTTTTATACGGATTTATGCTCGTTTATTACATTTTTACAATTTTCCAACGTTTCGGACTTTTCGTTTCGGATTTATGCTCGTTTATTACATTTTTACAATTTTCCAACGTTTCGGATTTTTCAACGTCATCCGGGACCACGGCACCTGAAAAAGTGCCGAAACGTTGGAAAATTGTAAAAATGTAATAAACGAGCATAAATCCGTATAAAAACAGTTTTAATTATGTCTACTGCTCGTGTTAACCTTAGAAAATACTATAAAATATATTTTCCATACCAAATTTTATTAAAATTGCTCCAGCCGTTTAGATGCGAAGAAGTGACAAACATACACACATTCGCCTTTATAATTTTATTAGTGTGATGTGATATCTATTGACGAAATAACTGAAACTAAATTCTTAAATTTAAAATATAATATAGGAGTAAACATTGACGCGCAATTAACTTGAAAAGCCCAAGTTCAGAAAGTTTGTACAAAATAAAATCAAACGTGGGTCTTTTTGATAAGCAGACTAGCAGAGCAAACGTAATTTTGACCAAATACGTGCCGTACCGCGTTCTGCAGAATTGTTTAAAAAAATATTTTTTTCATGTCATCAAGGATATGTAATCGACTTCCAAAATGTATTCGAAATATTGATAAAAATTGTATGTTAAAAAATATGATTAAGTAACTATTGAGAGACAAGACTTTTGAGTGTCTTAATAAGTATCTAGCTGACAATGGCTTGGAAAATCATATTTGTTTATCGATCACGCTAGCACGATCAAACCTCGTTTTGCGTCCTCTAAACGTATTGGCAAAGTTTCATTGATCCGACATGTCGCTTGTAAATAAGAACTAGACTATAATTTTTACGTTTATATGATGCTTGTGGACCGCCTTAAGGCGATTACTTTAAACTGCAAAAACTGTGAAATACTTATTTCATTAACCTTATTCAGGTATGATTATGTTTATTTATTTGTTTGCCTTAAAGCGATTACTTTAAACTGCAAAAACTGTGAATTACTAAGTAAGATTTGCTAATTTTCATAGAAATATGACCACCTATCAGCGTGGTCAGATTTCTATCTGTCCCGCTTTACTTCTTACCTAACGACAGGGAAAATCTGATTTTAAATATATTTTTATTCACATACATTTTCAATGACTATTCTACAATTGCAATAGACCAAGAGGCCAAATCGATCGGCACTAGCTGGCCTGAATTGGAGGCTGCCGCTGACCACCGTCAGAAGTGGAAATCTGTGGTTGAGGCCCTATGCTCCGCTAGGAGTTAAAGGACCAAAGAAGAAGAAGATTCTACAATTGCTATGTCCATACATAATTGTAATTTAGAACTCAAATAAAAAAAAATACTTCCGATTATATATGTACGATTTTTTAATTATAATACTAGGGTGGGTCGATAAGTCCGTGACTTTTTGTATAAAAACACATATTTCTAACCAAAAATCAGTTTTATTTTACGACGTAATCTCCTTTCAGTGCTATGCACTTTGACCAACGTTTCTGGGGTTTTTATTATTATTATTTCTTATTGATATGGCAACCAGCCGATGTCGACAATTTATCCCTTCCAAAAAATTGGATTTGTCAAAGTATTCAAAATAGGCATTTGTTTAAGCGATGATTTCCTCATTCGAATAAAATCGCTTCCCACCGAGCCATTTTTTTAAGTTTGGGAACAGAAAGTAGCCGCTGGATGGAAGCCAAGTCCGGAGAATACGGTGGATGTGGCAGCATTTCGTATCTTAAATTTTTGCCAATGCGACTACACACGTATGGAACTTTGCATTGTCCTGATAAAAGAGCACTTTTATCTTTGCCAAATGTGGTCATTTTCTTTTAAGTCTTGGTAGAATCGGTCCAATAAGTTAGCATAATATTCGTCATTTATTGTTTTACCTCTTTGGAGGTAATCGATTTGGATTATCCCACTTGCATCGCATAAAACGGTAGCCATAACTTTGTTGGTCGCCAGACACACTTTGGCCTATTTCGGCGCCGATTCGCCCTTCGAAACCCACTGTTTTGACTGCTCCTTGTTCTCCGGTGTATTGTGGTGGATCCAGGTTTCGTCCACCGTTACGAAACGGCGCAAAAACTCATCCGGTTTGCTTTGAAACGGCGCCAAATACCCTTTCGAAATTGTCACATGCCTCATCCTTTTGTGATCGATTTAGAGCAAGCGCGGCACCCACCACGCGGATAGCTTTGTCATCCCCAAATCTTTCTTTAAAATCGAAACGACTGAGTGAATCTCACGCACATTTAAATCTCGGTCAGCCAATACCTTATCGTGGATCAATATCAATATTTTTGGTGTAGAGACCTCGATTGGGCGCCCAGGACGTACCGCATCAAATGTGCTTGTGCGAGCACATCGAAATTCAGTAAACCACTCCTTTATCATCGAAATCGATGGTACGGTGTCCCCATAATATTTAACTTTTTTTTTGGTTTGAGTACATAATGGTTTTTTTTCGCAAAAAATAATGCTTAGTGAGCACATGAAACTCGATCTTCTCCATTTTGTTGGAAACGCGCGCTTTTCTTTTTCTAAGGGCTGCCATATACAAACCAAATTATAGAACAGATTCTAAATTTGACAGTAATCCGTCGAAGAATACTTGTGGACCATAATACAGTATTTACTTTTTTACAAAAGATGTTGAAAATGCAAAAAGTTACGGATTTATTGACCTTCCCAGGTATTTTACTTGCCGTACAAATTTAGGCATCTTTTTTAGGGTGCCGTACCTCAAAAAGAAAAACGGAGCCCTTATAGGAACACTTTGTTGACCGCCCGTCTCTGCGTCCGTCTGTCTGTTAAGACCCTTTATCTCCGAAACGCGTGGAAGTATCAATTTGAAATTAAAACCGTATACTCAGGTCTATAGTCCCTTGAAGTTGTGAAAAAAAAATTTACTCTAAGTTGACGCACAATTGATGTAAAAAACACAATACATTTCGGCACTCAATGGAATTAAAATTCATTCCTTTTCACCTAAAACCATGAATTTGGTATGTAATATCGTTTTATACGAGGGGGGATCAAAAAGTAGGGAGACCAACATACTCCTTGGTAAGAAAAAAAATACTGGCACGCATAGCTCAGATATTTGTAATATATTTGTAATATTAACAAAGAAAAAAATCTTCGATTCTCTTTTGTTTTTTTCTGAATGTAGTCATTTTAACTTTATTAAATACCTCTGTTTAAGAAAAATAACGACACAAGAGATTCATTGCCATTTGGAGGAAACATTAAGAGCGTCTGCTCCGCCGTATTCCACTGTCGCAAGGTGGGCTTCTCAATTTCGAGTAGGAAGAACGAGCACGGCAGACGAACGTCGTTGCGGACGTCCATCGACGTCAGTCACCCAAGAAAATTGTTACCCAAGAAAATGTTGCGAGAGTCGAGAAAATTGTATTGAGCGATCCAAGAGTTACCATCCGATACTTTATTTAAGAAACGGGCATTTCATATGCCCGTTTCAAGTATTCAATCCATATTGAAACAATCTTTGAATATGAGAAAAGTCTCTGCAAGATGGCCGAGAATGTTAACCGACAGTCAGAAATAAAATCGACTTGACATTACGAAGATATTGTTGGACAAGTTTCAAGAAGATTCTGAAAACTCTTTGTCTCGTTTCGTAACAATGGACGAAACATGGGTCCATCATTTTGATCCAGAGACAAAACAGCAATCTTCGCAATGGAAACGGCCATCATCACCGACCCCGAAGAAGTTTGTCGTGCCGTGGCATCGGCTGGCAAGGTTATGGCCTCAATATTTTGGAGTTCGTTGGAGTGGACACGTATCGCGAATGTCGGATCAACGTACGGCAAAGTGCATCTTTTTCTCTGAACTTGAAGAGGGCAAGCGTAAGCATGGCCGACAACTCCTCAGGTATAAAGATTAAGTACATCTTTAAGCGCCACATGAAAAAGTGCGACATAGACCCATTGGATTGGGGACAAACTGCCGTTCGACGACCGGAAAGGAAGGCTCTAGTAAAAACCAGAGTGAAAGATTTTGAAGAGAATCGCTCCTCTGAACTAGATGCTCGACGCATTGAACTGAAAGCACGCCCACCCTGTGCTATCATCTACAACTACTGCAATGGTGTGCTCACCTGCCCGCATTGCGCGCAGACATTCATTAACAAGATCGGCTATGTTAGCCATGCACGAGCACACCACCAACGATTAGAACGGAGCTGAAGCGGTCGCCGTGGCCGAAATCGGTCGAGGAATATATATATTGAGAGTCGCAGTGGACTACATAATATAGCCTGAAGAAGAAGAAGATACTTTGATTATTTACAGCACGTGTTTCTATAATAGTTGATACCAAAAATTATGGAAAAACAAGTAGTCACTGAACAACCACATTGTTACTCGGCGTTATTGATGTGGGCTTAATCAAACAACGCTGAAGTGCTTGTACAAATGTTACTCCTTACTGACTTTGTACTTTTGGAATACAGGGTGGTTATTTGAGAGCAGCAACGGGAACTACCTGAACTACTGTAACAAATTTTAAAACATATAACTTTTATAAATCAACAATACAAGTATTTATACATGGTTTTTTGACAGGTTTTGGATCTATGAGACCAAATTGATTGATCGACTTGAAGTCTGGGATAACAATTTTCTAGTATCTAAATATTTTCACGATATAAAACATATTGTATTATCATAGTATTCACTGTTATATCAGTTTGCGTAATCTTTTATGGTCCTATATAATATAGATAGACCTTAGCAAAGACCACACTGTGGTAAAAACAAAAAGGCACACCCCTTCCTTCAGCTTGCTGAAAAGTGCCCTATTGTATTTGACCTTTGTCGTATAGCCGAGCTTGGCCATACCTTAGTAGGTAATGGTACTTTCATCATAACGAGACTGCGTTTTACTTTAGTGTGGTCGATTTTTAGGGTTCCGTACTTGAAGTGTGCTAACGGAACCCTATTATATGCCTACAACATATGTCTGCGTGACCTGACTGACTGACTTTCTCTGGCTAGTTAAAATTCACAGAATATTTAAAAACGGTGATAGATACTATAATGCATTCCCTATAGTACTAGAACATAAAAACCGGTTAATTCGACAGTGTGAGATGCGAACCCAATGAAATAACACTTTTTTTTCTCCATAGCCAGTGCCGTGCTCCATTCCAATCGTGTAAATTAGTATAAAATTTGACAGATGACTGGAATTGCTCAGGATTTGGTGCGCATAAATAGGCCACTGGTCTCAGTTGGGGGAGGCTTTTGCACAGCAATGGGGTACAGAAGTAGCTACGGAGAAAATAATGTATTTTGGTGCGCGTAATAGTGCATCTACTTAATGAGATGATTTATACAGCGTCCAGTGGTATCTTCACTCACACACTAGATGGGTGAAGGGACCACTCCGACGCTGTAGTGCCTGGGACATGGTTTTATAGATGGTTTTTAGGCTTGCCCAGAACCTATACCATCCTGACAGCTTAGTCGGCCTAGCCCACAGGAAAGACTAGTCAATACGTGCGGAGCCAACCAAGCCGCGGGTTTCCTCACGATGTTTTCCTTCACCGTTAGCGTGTGGTATTGCGACTACAAATTCGCAAATGTACGTAGCTTTGAAATTAAACAAAGTCATTGGTACATGCCCGCACTCGGGATCGAACCTGGGGCTTTCGCTTGCCAGTGCATGGTTCTACCCACTGAGCTACCATCGCTTCGTAATAGGGCAGGTCTGTCAATTCTGAGCCACCTCATGCCTTCAGCTTGTGTCGGCCGATATCGTGCTTGGTTTACCCCGTTTGCGACGATCTCTCATTTTTTTACAAATTTATAATGATAGACCGTATCAAGAACACGACGGTGCGCTCAATAACAAAAATTGCGGATGTTGGAGTTGCGACCGCCAAGTTAAAGTAGGACTGGGCTGGCCATGTCTTTTTTTTAATAATAATAATCTTTATGGACACAAAATAAATAAATAAATTGTTATTTATTATAAAATTTCACAATTTATAAAAGGGTAAAGACCCCGTACTAGGTAAAAACCTGTATTACGGAAAGTCCTGCTCTTTCGATTACCATGGTAGAAAAAAAAACAAAACATACAAAACAAAATTACATCATGTTACAATATAGTAAGACGTTATTTGAGTTACTTACATTTTTGATGCGTGCTTCTGATACCTATACTAGGAATAGTCCTGTATAACAGGTATCAGTGCCCTCCCAATAATGAGTAAACAACTAAATTCTTGAATAAATTCTTGAAATATCATAGTGTATGTACACAGTGTCAAACAATAAGCGTTAAACTTTATTTAACAATATTTTAGGTACTCATAAACTTTGTGTGCTTGTGTGTGTGTATGTTTAGGTGTGTGTGTGTGTGTGTCGAATGAGCACAGATAGGTGGGCCAAAATTGCGACCGACTGGGTTCCGTAAAATGGACACCGACGTCGTAGCAGACCAAGGCGAAGATGGCTGGACGACATTGCATCCTTGCGAGGCTGGTGCGAGATGGCTGGAAACAGGGAGCAGGGAGAGATGGAAAAAAGTAGGGGGAGGACTTTGCCCACCAGTGGGACACAATAGAGGCTAATAAAAAAAATCGGTACGGAACCCTCGGTGCGCGAGTCCGACTTGCACCCGACCAGTTTTTTTTATTATCTTGTTCGGTGGGTGCGGCCGGGAGCGGCACGCCAAACACTGCCGAGTGATCGATAGCATCACATAGGACTATTCCGCTTGCGATCGCCCTCAGCATTGTTTCAACAATCGAACACTTAGTACCTACCTACTACTTACACGTTATATTTACAACGGTCTCATATTTGAAGGATAGTTCCTTCATCGCACATATTTATTGACCGAATAGAACAATAAAGTTTACTGACGCCGCCAATAAAAAAAAAGGTATATCTTTTACAGGTCGTTTTTGCCAAAAGTGGCTTTCTTTATAGCTATTTTTAGTAGCCATGACCGAGAAACTAAGACAAAAATCTGGGACTTAATGCTATTTAATCGTTTATGGCATAAATGCTATCTTGCCCCGTCCTTGATTGTAAGGTCCTCTCGGTCGAAGAACCCAAAAACCCTTTTTTTACACGACTGAGACAAGTTTTCAATTCTATCGATCACTTTTTCCAAAAACGATATGCAAAAGAAGATGTTATTTTTTTCACTGGTGACGTGAAGTGAACCTCTGGCTTGTTTAGGTAAAGAGGATGTTGTTTCAGACGACAATGGGCGGTTTCGCTCTGACGATATCTGTAACGAACGATACAGATATCCATCTAGTTTCACACTTCAACTATGACTTTAGTTAATCCTTTGTAGAAAAAAAAATGCCATGCAGTCCAGTGTGAAACCGCCTACCGTGTGAGGTTTGATGTCTAGTTATTTTGCCATCAGTTTTTTGATATACTTAACCGTACACATACATCAGCTGTAGTTAACATCAATTAATACTTAGTTAATGGATAATTAATAGTTACATGTATCAATATATAGTAGTTGTGGTTACCAATACATAGTATAAAGTTATTTTAATCTAAAGATACCTAAAACAAGTAACAAAATTGAAATATTACGTCATAACAAGATGTATAATTGATACCGATTCACTCAGTACTGTTTACTCCACACGGGGAGACAAAGTTAAGAATAATTTCAGATGTTACTCGTTGTCATTATATTTTATGTCTTATTAACGATTCTATTTTACGGCATTGTAGAGATTACTGTGAGTGCGACACACTGTGTCTTTGTCTAAGCATAGAATATCAAATGGAGTCCGACTTTTACTTGTATTGTCGACTCAACAAATGTTTGCATTTGCGCGGAATGTAATCATAATCACATTACCTTTTTATTAAGTTCTAAAAATAGCACGGGAGGCGTTATCGCTGACGTGTTATCTCAAGGCGAGATCGTGCTCTGTCGCCGCCTGGTCGCTCCGCGGAGCTATGCAGAGCTACGCTCGTCCGCCCTGCCTCTCCCGCGTACACAGGGGAACTTGTCCATTTAGTAAAACGCGGGCCATTCCGTCTCCAGGTCTGCAAGTGCTTTGTGCACACTCGCTCGCTACTGGCACCGCTCCGCCTGTCTCCGAGACGGAGTATCGAGCGTGTTGTCAAAACAGCGGCACGTCAATTGGTCTAATCGGTCGCCGGCTGAGCGGCAATTACTTACTTGTCAGCATGGAAGCAATTCCTACATTTGAGTGCGGAAAGCGCGCCGCAGGAAGACTTCCCTTTATTTAGTTACAGAAATAGACACTTACATTGTCGCCATCGCGCGAGTCCTTAACTTGACCCTAACCAAACCTCTGCATCTACGCATTAAAATGAAACAACGTAATAGGTAAGAAATTAAAAAAATCATTAATGTTGTACCTTGGCATGTGACTGGAAGTGATGAACTAATTAGCACAAGAATGCCAATAGATTTGTAGTAACGATGGAGATTTTCATTTCTATTTATAGAACAAATATGTATTCGTAGTAGTAAAGAAATAGTTTGAATAATTTACAGTGCAACGTTGCGTCGATGCATTTTAAACGAGTTTTATTCAGCGGCGAGGAAATGCCTGCTGTTCTAGAAAACGAACAAAACTAGTCGAGCAACCATCATTTATTTTGAATCATGCGCAGCCGGTACCAGTTAAGACTACGACCTGTCCTAGCGCTTATCAAAATACAAACCTACCTAACTGGGAAATCTTCACAGGTGCTCTACACAGGATATAGAAAGTAGCGTAGTGCGTTGATCACTCTGTCGGTGTTCGGACTAACTTAAAGCTTACTACTACTAGCAACCGTTAATAAATATACATTGTAACATAATTATAATAACCCAGAAGGTAAACATATGCGCCAACTTCTGCTTAATTAGGGGAAAATTTCGATGCATAATCTGTCCCGCTGTTAAGTGGTAAATTAGAAGCTAATAAATGAAAGCCAAAGTGGTTTAATTGTACGGCAGCACAGTTCCAAATGGTAGCCGCCAGCTCCGCGACTCCGAATCCGAGCGCCCTCGCATTTCGGCCGCGGCGAACGCGAGATCGATATTTTGAGCGGGCGGTGTGGCTTGTCCGCAGTTGTGAAGGCGACGGCATGTGGCGCGGCGCGCGGGTGCTGCTGCTCGCGGCGCTGGGGCTGGTGGCCGGCCCGGCGCTCGCCGCCAAGAAGTACTCGCTCACCGTCGGCTACCTGCCCTCGATCAAGGGCCAGATGCGCGACCGGCAAGGGCTCGCCATCTCCGGGGCCCTCTCCATGGCGCTCGAGCAGGTAACACGCGGCTCTTGGGTTAATGCGGCGCGATGTGCCAGCGCACGGCCCGATAATTTGTGACGCCACTTTCCTTAGTAAGGTTGTCTGGAAGAAATTGCTTTGAGCAATAAGGCCGCCAATTGTACTATGTTTTTCCAGTGTACAATAAAGAATATTCTTATCTTATCTTAACTGTGTTGTATTTCATCTGCTTTTATTCTGTATAGTGTGCTACGGAGAGTATTGACTGAGACATAGCACCGTTTGTAAGCCTAATGCTGGTGGTTTATTTCTTTCTAATTTTTGGTGGTGGTCAGAATAACTTTTCTTTACTTAATGATGTCTACGTTTTGTTTGAAAATAAACAGTAATCCATCTATATCTAATTCAAATACGAATTAGGGCAAATTAGAGCTATTAGGCCATTGTTAGGATCATTTAGGTTTTATCTGTCTGTGCTAGTTTAGTATTCGTGCATTCTCCTTTTCATTTTGTCTTTTCCACATGTCTCCATATAGGTACACACTATTGTATTTATTTCCTCGTCGCGTGTTTATGAATGTTTATCATAGCTATATAATTATGTAACTGTTTATGTAGGTATATTGTTATTTATATAAATACTGTATTAATATATTAATATTTGCGCCGACTACCCATCTCTTATTTCCTTCAGCAAAGTTCAGTCATAAGGTTGTCTGGAAGAAATTGCTTTTAGCAATAAAGCCGACAATTGTTCTTCTTAACTTATACCTCCAGATTATTTAAGTACTTAAAATAAAAAAAATATATATACATGTATAACCACCCTGATTGTTTACCAGGGATTACCAAGTCACGATAATAATCAGAATTTATATGTTCCATTTCTGTTGTGCTTGCTTCATGCTTCTTTCAGATTTCTCATAAATTTTTAATATAAGATCTTAGTTACATGCCTGTCCGCTGTGGTTTGAGTGGCGATTCCAGGCACAGTAGAATAGATTCTTAAAAAGCAAAGGATAATAATACTAACGCTTAATAATAAAGGGTGATTAAGCACACATAACTCTTTATTTTCCTTCTGAATCATTCGCACCTCTTCTTCAGATAAACAATAGCACAAAGATTCTGCCCGACGTAGAACTGAAGCTCGAATGGAACGACACAAAGTGTGAGACGGTGACTGCGACGCGCCTGCTTATCGAGATGAGCTGCAAAGGCGTCGTCGCGTTCTTCGGGCCCGAGGGTCAGTGCCACACCGAGGCCATCATCGCGCAGGCCAGGAACCTACCTATGATCTCTTACGTGAGTACCTGAAATACTACGGTCTCGAAGGCTATTTGTCTTCAGTGTCGTATTTTAACCCAGTATTAAAAATGATTGTCCTAGTTAGAGACAAGTGATTATGTATAAGGCTAATGAGATCTTTGTAATATGTCCATGAATATTTATTATTGTATTATTATGTGTGGTGTGAAAGTATTTAAATTATTTATAACATAATATGAGTTAATTGTCTGTAAGAAGTGGGGATCTTAGAAGTAGCTACCGACCTATATTAGCTGTTCCAATAATATTACATGCTGCTTTATAAAACATGTTCGTTCATGCATCCGCCTAAGACATGTACAATAATACATCAATCGAATTGTCGTATTTGCGTGAGTGTCAACGACTATAAATTCACCGTAATTCCAAAAAAAAAAACAGAAACCATCAACCCAGCTGCTGAGTATGAACTACAAATCAAGCGGGACCCAAATTCAACATTACGACTCAATGCGAGGAATCTAGTTAGTCATCGCCTGCTTAATAGTTAGTGCTCATGATATCAACCCTTTGTATGTCCACACTGCTGAGGCAGGGGTCTCTTCCTGCACGGCAGGAAGGTTAGGCCATAATCCACCACGGGGCCAAGTCCGGGTTGGTGGAGCATTGTAAGACAGTGACGGGTCTTACTGTCAGAAGTTATCAAGCCGTCAATAAAGCCTCTGACATGGCTAAACGACTGCCGTTACAAGACAGCCGGCACCAACGGCTTAACGTGCCTTGCGAAGCACGGAAGCGCTCGGAAAAAAATACCACTAGCGGTAGTTACACGCTGGTCACCCATCCAGCACCTGACCGCTAAGCAATGTGGCCTGCTATGCAGGAAGCGGACCGAGCCCCAGCAGTGATGACATACAGGGGTTGATATAGATAGATAGAGAGACTGACTGGAAAATCAAACGTCAGCTGAAAGGAGTCTGGTGACATGGTTTTAATAGGTACCTATCATAGAAGTATGATTTGAGACTAGGTGTGTAGGTAGTGAGTCCGAACCTAGATAGATAATTGTATTTTGAACTTGAGTGATGAATAAAGTCCGGTTTATTTATTTTTGTTTTATTTATTTAACGAGCTGAACAAACGAGATTACCCTTCTGTTTTGTCGGGAGTTGCGTAGATCAATGGCTACTTAAAAATAACAGGGCCGACCTGAAGGACGAGCTTTTATACACTGAAAGTAGTCCGGCTCATTTTATCAAGTCTTATCTAGACTGTATTTGGTGTAAGTGCCTTGTTATTTGAATGACACTTGAGGTTTTTAAGTGGCTCTGTCAAATAAGATGATATGACATGGTACGATAGGAAGTACAGTGCGAGACACGATTGCACTAGGCATTCCAAACCGTTGTGGAGTTTACCCTTGATATTGTTTAATATAAATAATGTGCCGTTTTCGTAATCGTAATTATTTTAAAACGTTGTTCACAGAAATGCTCCGATTATCAAACTTCGATGTTGTCTAATTTTGCACGACTTGAGCCGCCGGACACACAAGTAAGTTACTTTGCAAACTTTACTTGTTTCATAAGGCGCGTATCCACTAGAGGCAGCCTCGGTCAGACTGCCGCTCAATGGAAGTTGCCTCAAATGGATACGCGCCGATATACCTCAGCAGAAAGCGTAATTTAATCTATACGTTACTCGAAATCTAAATCTACATTACCTTAAGCTTTGCCCTACACACTGACACTCAGGGCTACCCAACGGTGTCTCGGGTCGATTAAGTATGCATCATAAACAGTTGCTGGCTAGCTTTAACTACAGTGAAACGGGTTAAGAAACTAGAGTATGAATAGAAAAACTGGAGTATGAATAGATACTTTCTATATTTCTGATCATATCTGTCAAGAAAAACCCTATAGTTCAGTGTGAATGGGTGACAAAAAACATTACCGGCTTTATGATTCTATTCATACTCCAGTTTCTAATCAAGTTCGCAATCGACGTTGGGTCTTTCCTATATTTTGATTTTTTATTAAATTACTAATTCAGACTTAAAACACAACTAATGTTGTTACACTATTTTTAACTCTTCAGTCAAATTAATTAAATAACGATTTGCATCTGGCCATACAACATAAACGACATAGACAGTTCTGTGTGACCGAGAGACAAATACTTGTGCAGTTATTTTAATTAACCACCAAGGGACTCCACTTCTTTCTGCCCACGCTATTTAAAACCTGCATACATTAACTCCGGACCGGAATTGCGGATCGGAACTCCGGAACTTCACCTACAAAAAGTTGATTTTTGTCATAATAACTTGTATGGAATGCCACATTTTAATTATCAGTAGGCATATTTACCGATGGTTCGTTTATAGACAATAGCAATTTATGTTGTAATCAACTGCTCTAAAACCTATTCAACTGCGTCCCCAGGCGACCAAGTCAGTCATCTCTCTCCTACGCTACTACAAATGGAATAAGTTCTCCATTCTCTATGAGGAGCCGTGGGACACTGTGGCCCTGTCATTGGAGAACCACGCCAAGAGGGTGAATATGACGGTTAACCACCAGCGGGTGGTCATAGATGGGTTCAAGTGCTGTGATATGAAGCTCACTTGCTGCGCGCCCGGCTTCTGGTATCAGTTCATTCAGGAAACCAAGAATCAGACCAGAAGTAAGTACGAAGCGGCGTATGTTTCCAGATCTTTTATTTTATGTAGGAACCTACAGATAAGTATTAAGTAACGATTGAAAGAGCGATCTTTCACACGTTTTCCAGAACCGGATCGTCGGCTGAGTCTGGGGTGTATGAATATGGATTGTATTTGCTGTGGTTTCTAAATTATTATGAGAGAGATTCTTTGTATATAGAAAGAAACCATGTTATCTCACGAATAGATAGATAGAGATAGTAGTAACACTTTATTGTACATAAAAATGGAAATGACACACATATTTCTTAACCTAAGAGTACAGACGGCGGCCTTATCACTAAAAGTGATCTCTTCCAAACAACCTTCGGATGAACTGGACTAATACATTAGAGAAGGAAGTAGATACCGCAGTGAATTTTTAGATCGTGACTCATCATGACGCATTAATAGACCCGGGTGTCGGATGTGACGCATTAAACCTTCTGGCCTATGGTGGTGCCCCCTATCCGTGTGCAGTGGGACATATATAGGCCACATCGAAAAGAGTCAATCAGCGAGTTACTTACGCTGATTGGCAAATCCTTTCACCACGATGGGTTGCCATCGACACGCTAAGAAGATAAAGCTGTAAACTCTTTGTGGGTTCGTTCCAACTGTTTCTAATTGCGATGTCTATAAGTCTATAAATATTTGTAACTTTATGAGATAATACATTGTTTTTGTTTAACTTCAAGAACAACATTTAATTTGGTTTGTGTGCCTACTTAGAAACAAGGCAGGCTGGCGAATAAAGGATATTGACCATTTTGTTTAAGCATCAGGCTAAACGTGAACAGAATATCAGTAAAAAGATAACATGGTCATTAATTCTTATTTATTTTTAAACAAATAATTTTGCTTTCTTTGTTGTAACCATTGAACGTAAATATAAAAAAAACATTTTGCTGGATCGACATTCTTGTTGAGATGAAAGACGCCATTGGCCTCCATTTTTAAAAGTTTCAAGTTTTTTTAGGTACGTACATGTTTTAAAACTAAAAAAATGTGACTGACATAATCACAAAAAAAAGTTTTTAAAATATGACAAAACAGTTTGTGATTGACACTATTGACAGCTTTTTTTTTGTTGCCAGAAAAAAAGTAATCGATTTCTGATTCGATTCTTGTCGTATTTCTTTTCATTTGCTCGTGAGGGGTTTGTGAGAAGCTAAAGATATTAATTGATACACTTTTGCCTATTTATTCATTCCACACAAAACATTGTTTACAAAACACACCTCATTGTTTACAAAACACACTAAAAAGAACATAACATAAATCATGATATGAATTATTTCCCAATCGATAATAAATTAATAATTAGTACTGGCAACACCAAAGCCGAAAGTGGCAAAAAAAGACAGGAAGAAAACTTATTAAATTGATTGTTTTTATCGTTTAAATGGTTACTCCGAAAATATAAAAAATATTCGTGTTTTTATTAATCATGACCATTTATTACTTTGTATCATTATGAACATGCTGTTCACGCATAGCCGAAAGTGGTCAATGTCCTTTGTGACGGCACTAAAGTTCAATGTGAGAAAAAAATCGTCCTGTTCATGATGCCTCGAGAGGTGATGCCCTAAGCAGTTTGCTTTATTTGTTTACATGACTTAATTTTCGTATGGGCTAATCCAGGGCTGGAGGATGTAATAGGCTATTTGACAGGGTGAAAAAAAATCAATTATACATATACATTTCTATCAATGATGAGTTTTAAAACCTTTTAAGGCATTTTAACTAAAACAAAATGGATCATTTCTGCAAAGGATAAATGTTGATAATTTTGTATCTGTAGCAATTTTGGGTGCGTTTCGAGATGCGATGAAATCGATTACAGTACCAATCCATATAAGAACCCTATTTCGTGCAAGATACTATAGTACTACTAAATTGGGTCGGATTCGCGCTGTAATAGATTTCATCGCATCTCGGAATGCAAGGTTTATCGAAAACGGCCAAGATTGGTCGAATCGGTAATGACGTCACAGCTCAGTAAATATAGCGATCCGTGAACCCGAGAGTTGACTTGACGATTGTTTGCTTCTGACCATTGACATCTCTAATTCCTGTGCTACGCCCGTAGATAGAGTAGAACTATAGATCAAGGCACAGTGTAACCGATTTTACGTCGGTGAATATTATTTGTTTGTGTGCGTGAATGTTGCCACAGTAAAAGTGAATTGCCATAATGTGGGGTAAAATATTTCAGTCATTCATAGTCCATGAATAAAAATGCAGATTTAGTTTTGAATTTTATTAATCATACAACATGTATGACAATTGCTTGTAAAACGTAGCAAACGTTTGATAAACAATTGTCATTTTGTATAATTAAAAACACGTTTTATTTTACACGTTTCAATTTTACGATTTAAGGCGCTTAGGGACGATATCTAGGACCACCAATTGAATACAATCATAAACTGTTTTATTAATACGTTTTTTTCATATAAAAATTCTTTCGAAGATTACCTCAGACCACCAAAATGAACTTTTTGTCGAAATGTAGAGAGCATATTCGAGCAATTGATGTAGGTGACCAGTTCTCTCTTCTAAATGCTAGCACTCATTTTTCCAGAACAGGACAATTTTGGAGAAATCTGGAATAGAAACATTGCTAATATTAATAAATATTGTAATACATTAAAATATAATAAGTAATAACTTTAGTATTCCTTATTATTCGCGATACTCATACATACTTGTATATCGAACGGGTTGATTATTTATTAGGTAAATAAGGTAATTACGTTTTATCTAATAAACAATCGCGGCTAGACGGTATTGTACGAGATTCATTGATACAAATTTAAATATTAATTCTATACTGAATTCAAAGGCACATTGCTTGCGGCAGAATGCACAAAAAGACTTGACCGAAAGGGTTCTTGCGATAAATTCGAGCTGACACATTTTCTGCTGAGTGGAATGAATGCTGAAAAATTATATGGGCAACAAGCCACATAGGAAGGCGATGCAGCTATCTAACAAAGCATCAGGATATTATATTTGATAATTCAATGCTGTAGCCGTAACGTTTCTGTGTCTATTGTTCATGATTGTCTACGATTCATTATATATTTTGATTACGTTTAAAACTTAATATCTGTACAAGGACAAGCAGTCGAAGTCTGGGACTTCGAGTTAAGTAATGATCACGCAGCGTTGCCAGATATACAATTTAAATCGTATTCATACGATGTTTTACATTTATTTTGCATGTACGATCCAGGGGCAGAAATCGTACGTAAACATACGACTTTTTTTAGATTTCACTCAACCAAAGTACTAATACCAACATAGCACATCACTATTTATTCTTTTACTTACTAAGTACCAACCCTTCAGGTAAATGTAACTAATGTTAGACGTTGCCGGTTACTCGTATTTGTGACACAGATTATGAACGCTGCTTCAGTTCAGTCAATTTTATTAAAACAAAGATCCCAAATAGGCTGAGCAATGAAACTGTAAACGGCATACTTTTGGCAAAACAACATATTAAGCGCTATGAGTGTTGCATGGATTTTTCTCCAGCAAGAGAAATGTTAAATAATATTAACATCACAGAAAAACCCTTTACGGGGATAAATAAAAACCTAAAAATTGTGTGTTTATGTTTAATTGATTGTTTACTTTAAAGTAATAAAACAAAGGATTTGAAAACGTACTGTTTTTAGCAGCCTTCTTAAGGAATACTATTTTTTATTTACCCATCGTACGATCGCTTATTCAAAACGTCTGCCAACACGGTCATCACGGCATGATCGGGATTTTCGACATAAACGGATGGCAACATTTTTTTACTCTTCTGTTTTTTAGGTTAGGAAAGTAAATTCTATTAAATTGCTTTTCTTACATACTAGTTGCAAAGCTACTAGTTAAAACTTAACTAAAATACTGAACACAAAGCAACTTTGGGCTTAACACTAACTGAAACACAATCATTACTTACCTATGAAAGGAAACTTCCCCCAAAGCTCTTTCTTGACGATTTCTGCATACGAGTACACTACAATTCACCATACTTTCTCTATTTAGGTCACTTTTAATATATCATTTCACAAATACACGGTTGCTCTTCGAAACGGCTAGCGTAGCGTTAAATATGATTACATTTTCAAAATCTTGTCGTTTGTTTGCCTCCAGAAACGTCAACTTGACACTGGGGGCAAACAAAAAAAGTAGTTACACTTTTGCTGTTTATTCTATCTCTTTCTCACCCATGATCGCTACGAAGTTTGTTTCATTTAAAATTTGTATGTGTGCGCTGTGGCTTGCTCTATAGTTTTACTCCCTCTACGGCTACGCCATATTACTCAAGAGCGTTTTGGCGGTTTATTTTAAGAATACTTTTTTATATATTTTTTTATACACTAACCCGTGCTAAGGACAATTTTAAAAACCTATTTAGAGGTTGTGCGTAATACAGAGAATATTGTAAAGAGGTTCGAAATTTCACTGATGCCGGTGAGTCGCCCATTAGCTCAGTTGGAAAGAGCGCTGGCACGGATAGCCAGAGGTCGCGGGTTCGAATCCCGGCATGAGTAGAATTTTTAGCCTCTAAATAGGTTTTTAAAATACTTTTTTATTTGCTTGTAGAATACACAAAAGATTTAAATATTATTACTTTCTGAGCACTTATACGCCAACAAAATATCTGAGATGGTTTTCAGAAACCTGTCAAATAGATCACAATGCCTCTATCGTTTCCAGTATACGTGTTCCTGGGATCGACAACGGGTCTAATGCAGATGATGTCGGCTATGGACTCTCTGCAGTTGTTCGCGAACGGAGAGTACATGGTTATATACGTCGACATGATGACGTATTCGACTCCGAAAGAATCCTTGCAATATTTGCTAAGTACGTATTTCCTTCCTCTAATTTAGTGTTTCTCGACCTTGCGCACCTAGCGATGCTAAGTTCTGATGGCGAGTGTAAATACATTTGTTTACCCAAAAGGATAATAGTTTGTCACAGAGCAATGCGATGACCTACGATAAATCATAATCCCGCGTCTGAATTCCGCGTTACGTCCATTCGCTGTTTATTCCCAAGTTACTGGGCCGGGACACGTTTGTGACACACATCTATAAATATCGAGTCCTAGTTTCCTGTACAGACAGCAATGAAAGTCTTCTGTATTCTATGAGCCTGTAGCGCATACCACATGGTGATTGCCGATGGAATATTTTAGCTGTCGCGCGAGGCATCTGTCATTGTCGGATCATCTGTCGGATCATTTCATTGTTGAGGAGGAAACACATCGCCCTCACAAGCTTTTTTGGTGTGACGTAAGTTTTTCCTACCGTACGTGTATCGTCACTACTATTTACAAGTATCACGATTGATTTTGACAACTACACGATTATTTTTAAAAGATTAGTCTTTGCGATGTACGCGTAAGAGTTTTCTTTTAATGCATTATTGTTAATTTAACAAAACTGAAGTCCGAGGAATTGTAACTTACATCCCGAGTCGCCCGCCAACGAAACCCAAAATATTTCTACATTTGTTTGAGTTGGTCGGCCTCACATTCGGGATGTCGTGGGTTCCAATCCCGGCATGTACCAATCACTTTGTTTTAAAAGTGACGTACAGTTGTGAATTTATAGGAGCAAATCCTCTAGCTATTGTGAAAGAAAACATCGTGAGGATACCCTAGTGTATGAGATATTTACATACCTACAAATGGCCCCACTATGAGGCTAAGTGCGGAAATGTTCGCTATTAACTAAACAAACGTGTTCGATTCTCAGAGACGGAAGACCGCAGCGCCGCGCAGATAGTCTGCCCCAGCACTGCAGAGTTCCGCAAGCGAGCGCAGTCGTTGCTGGTCGTCGTGCTGTCAGAACCCACCGGCGATTACGAGGAGTTCACCGCCTCCGTCCGCAAGTACAACGCGATGAAGCCTTTCGAGTTCCCCGTGCCCCCGCTCTTCGAGAAGAAGTTCAATAAGGTCAGGGAAATGGTCGTCGACTCGAGATTATTGTATTTCGAATAAGGCGTGGGACACTGGAAGGACGTGGGATGAGGCTGGGGCGCAAGCGCGGCGTCCTTTCAATACTTTTCATACAAAATGTACTGGAGGGATGGGACGTAGCTCACACTGTTAAGACGTTGCGAGGACGCGAACTCTATACAATCGTCTTCCTTGTCCCACTTCCTTTCTATGTACTCCACGCATAAGATGGTGCAAGGCCTCAAGTGGAGACCACGAATTGGCAAACGCGGCGTAGAATGTTCTTTGCGTTCTAGCTACCCACACTCTTCAAGAATTAGTCTCTTAGATAAGATTGTAATTTGGGACATAAGTTGGTCAAAGGTTCTACATAGAGTGGAGGCCACGAATTGGCAAACGCAGCTTAGGATGCTCGGTGGACCGACGATCTAAGGCAGACTGTAGCGGCTAGATGACAATGACGGAGGTCAGAAGTTCCTTGCGGAAGTGGTCCAGCATCGAACGAGCGCGGGCTGAATGATTGATTGATGGAATGGCGCCCGTCCATCAAGTCCGTACAAGTGATGTTTACGCGTGCCATTTTAGTGTGTGGATGTTAGTAGTATCCCCTAAATGTGAAATGTGGTTTATAGATGCTGGTGATATGTACCTATTTGTGTAAGGGATCCAAGTGTTCAATAGTTACATGTAAGTAGGGGTAGAATATACTACTACGCATTTTGCAACGGGTGTTGTTTCTGTATCATTTTCAGCTGGTGTATAATAGGAAATTGTGCCTAATATTTTGGGAAAAGATTAACTTTATTTAGGTTAAGGTTTGAAACCGTATATTTCTATCAGTACCTACTATAGAACGTAGTCATATTCCCTTTCAACCATCGTCAGAATATCAGAATTTACAAGATGTTGACAGTCAATATTATTGCAGTTCGTCTCGATCTACGCATCTTACCTTTACGACTCGGTGAAGTTATACGCGACGGCGCTGGACGCTCTCCTGCGGGAAGAGGGCAAGGACGGCCCGCTCACGCAGGAGAAAATTCACGACGTCGCCATCAACGGCTCCCGGATCATCGCCAAGATGGTCGACAGTACACCTTACAAGAGTGAGTTTGATGTCTTTATCCACTTCCACTGACGTTAATTGATGAAGCGCTTGTGGCCTAGTCGAACCGTTAAGCGACAACAAGCGCGTTCAGATGCTGGATGGGTGACCGTCTCGTGACTACCGGCAGTGGCATTTTTTCCGAGCGCTTCGGCGCGTCGTAAGGCACGTTAAGCCGTTGGTGCCGGCTGTCATGTAATGGCAGTCGTTAAGCCATGTCAGAGGCCTTATGGGCGGCTTGATAACTTCTGACAGTAAGGCCCTCCACTGTCTTACAATCCTCCACCAACCCAGACTTGGCCACAGTGGTGAAGTGTGGCCTAACCTTCCTGCCATGCAGGAAGAGACCCCTGCCCCAGCAGTGTGGACATGCAAAGGGTTGATATCATGAGCATTAACTATTAAGCAGGCGATGCTGGACCAACTAGATTCCTCGCATTGAGTTGTAATATTGAATTTGGGTCCCGCTTGATTTTTAGTTCATACTGAGCAGCCGGGTTGATGGTTCTCCCGGAACCCCCTTCCATTAAAGTTTGTATGATCATCATTATCTTGCGCGAAGAAAGTAAGGACAGTCTGCTCACGAAATAGAAACTACTGATCGTCGTCACGCCTTGAAGGAATGAGGCTCTCTTTATCCTCTTCAGCTTGTACGATCATATACAGGGTGTCTCATTCAAATCGGTCAGTATGGGAAAGTCTGAAACTATAAGACATACGAAGATCTGTTCTTAGGAACCATGTCATCGATTTTAATAACAAGAAAAACTGCATTCATACATTTAAAAAAACATCTGTACTCCGTTCGGGAATCGAACCCGGTTGTTTTGAAAAAAAAAAAACCTACTCTATTTCTATTTAGATATCGATTGTGTAGGTCTTAAGCAGTAAATGTCTGTATGAAACATGATGTCTAAAATGAATAAAATGCATTGTTTTCTTACTTTAATTTATTTTAGTAGGTGCTCGAAGTGACCGCCGCCTTTTTTAATACAATATTCAACACGTTTAGGTAACGATCTTACGATTTTATTTTGTATGAAAACAATGCATTTTATTCTTTTTAGACATCATGTTTCATTTTTAAAAACCTATTTAGAAGCTAAAAATTTCACCCATGCCGGGATTCGAACCCGCAACCTCTGGCTATCCGTACCAGCGCTCTACCAATTGAGCCAATGGGCGACTCACGGCATCAGTGAAATTTCGAACCTCTTTACAATATTCTCTGTATTACGTACAGGCAGCGACATCTGACTTAAGCAAATTGCATTACTTAGAGCCCCGACCACCTACTTTGCAGTTAGGTTTTAACATCGGAACGATATCACTGTACCCACATGATTACACTATTTTTATTTTTAATGCACTAACCCGTGCTAAGGAACAAATTTAAAAACCTATTTAGAAGCTAAAAATTTCACCCATGCCTTTTATCTTCTAAATAATTTAGCTTCTAAATAGGTTTTTTAAATTTGTTCCTTAGCACGGGTTAGTGCATTAAAAATAAAAATAGTGTAATCATGTTTCATACAGACATTTACTGCTTAAGACCTACACAATCGATATCTAAATAGAAATAGTGTAGGTTTTTTTTTCAAAACAACCGGGTTCGATTCCCGAACGGAGTACAGATGTTTTTTAAAATGTATGAATGCAGTTTTTCTTGTTATTAAAATCGACGGCACGGTTCCTCAGAACAGATCTTCGTATGTCTTATAGTTTCAGACTTTCCCATACTGACCGATTTGAATGAGACACCCTGTATATCCTGCGTGCAGAGAGAAATCTCAACTGCTGACGAAATCAGTAGAAACTACAGCGTCGCCACCAACAACTCCTGTATCATCGACAAGATATTCGCCAGCAAGCCTTACAGGAGTTATTTGGATGTCTTTATCCTAATTACTAATGTTAGTGTGATCATAACTGTATGAGAAGGGAGTAAGAACAGTCCTCCCATGCAGTAGTAACTACTCAGCGCCGTCGTCAAGATAATTCCCAGCACGCCTTGTAAGACTGAGTTTGCTGTTTACCTCCCTACCACCAATGTTAGTGTGATCGTTGTTGTCATGTGCGGAGACTTACTACTCAGCGTCGTCACTCAATAATATTATAGACTAGCTGTCCGGTGAACTCCGTACCGCCACAGAATTCGTCATTACGATTCTTGTTACCACGCCAACACAATGAATAAATATCTTAGAGTTTGGCTTGAAAGTTATGGTAATGATAAAATGTTACCCCACGCAAACGCATTACGCCGGGACGCCGGGATTTCAAGTACCTTATTTCAGGTCTTTGTCCATCTGTACGCCAAGTTTCATGTTAATCAGTTCAGCCGTTATTGCGGGATTGACTAACATCCAAACATCTTCACAAACTTTCACATTCATAAGTAGGATATATTATAGATAATATGGTTATGATATGTTTGTTACTCAGCCATGTATAAAGCAATATCAATCTTCTTTACAGTCAGCATCTCCAAAGCGTCTCCAAACACAAACGTTTCACAATGCTTCAGCGTTGTAAGTTTTTTGAGAGCAGAATTGCGCGTGATCTTTGCCGAGTTTTATTCTTTTTGGGACCGTTAGTGACTTCGCATTTGCGTCGTATGTCTTTCCGCATGTAAAGTCGTCTTTCTCCACGAGATAAGAAGTTTTCACTGGTCGTGAAAAAATATCTTGCCGGAAATCTGTACTTTGGAGTGGCAGTTTTACACGTGTGAAAGATTATTCCACGATATCGGTTGTTTGTTGAAGGTATTGAAATCGGTAACGAAAATTAAGCCCCCTGTCTCTGTACGATTGACAAGGCTTTAGATTACACAAGAATAAATGAATTCTTCAACATACAGTCGTGAACGGACATGGTATGTAAACTTTTTGACTGAGTGTCTATCCAATGATAGAACAATCGCGGGCAAAAGTGGACAGTTTTTTGACTTAGTAGTTTTTAGAGAGTTTAGTTTGAGCACTGGGTCACCCTACACTATAATCTTTAATTCAGTTCAAGAGTCGTAAGTTCAACTTCTACTTGTTCAACTTCCAACACAGTTTCCACAAGGTTTTTATTATTTGTTGTTATACCATCGATATCAATCCTTGTATGTCCCCACTGTTGGGGCACGGTTCTCTCCCTGCATTGCACGAAGTTTAGGCCATACTCCACCAGGGGGGCCAAGTCCGGTTGGGTAAAGGATTGTAAGACAGAGGCGGGCTTTAATGTCAGAAGTTATCAAGCCGCCCATAAGGCTATGACATGGCTTAACGACTGTCATTACATGACAGCTGGAACCGACTGATACCATATGGCCGTGCTTCCTTAACTCTTTAGGCTGCGGACCATTTGACGACCTCTTTTATTTTACGACACACCATATCTAAGCGTAAAATTGAAGATTTGACTTAATTCCTAGCATTAACTAATTTCATTACATTCATCCAAAGCAAATGTTGTATCTGAGGAATAAGTTCTTTCAGTTCTTTTGTGTTTTCCATCAAGGGTTGTCTGGAAGAAATTACTTTTAGTAATAAGACCGCCAATTGTACCTTAATCTGTATCTTCTTATTTTCTAAATTGTAATTCCTGGTGTGCAATAAAGTATATTCATTTCATTTCAATAATATAACAATTAAAATAATCCAACCATTAAGTAACAAGGGTACGCGCACAGAACATAAAAAAAGAGTAGAAGTCGTAAGTGGGCGGTGCCCGCGTGCCTCTCATTAGCAATGTATTGCCTATGCGTAGTCGGTGACAGTTTTGTTGACTTCAGTTGCCGTGCGCTTCTAGTAAAGAAAAAATGGTGAAAACTTTATTAAAATGCCTTGTTATGCTGTGTTAGAGAGCAAAAATAAAAGTTGGGGACCAAAATATACCGATCATGCCGTAACATTTCATCTGTAAGACGTATTTCATTGTATTTTTAATTAAATTTGTAATGACATGAACACGGAAACCAATCCGAAAATGAGAAAGTGAAACCACCTTTATTTACTGGTTAATAAAGTTAAATTTTCATCGAAGAAAGTGTACATTCTCTAGAAGTTTCTGTCAAAATTTGAATTCTACTCAATTACGGATGGGGGCACACATGATAAAAATCTATCGATAATTAATTGTCTATGACGTAGTAGTCTATACTTAACGGTACTTAGGTATTGTAAATTCCAATTCGTCTAAGTAGGTAAAATAATTATTGTTATTTTATACCTACCTACTTCCTAAGTGCCTTTTCAAATACTCCCGGTCGCCGTCCGGTCGCCGGGCCGAGTAAAGTAGTAATGTATGAGCTCTTGTCGCCGGCTGGTCGTTGTGCATGTGAAAACTGTCATTGGAGCACAGCTAGATCGCGATATAGTTTTTCTTCACCAGTTTACAGACTGAAATATCTAAGAAACTATCAAAGTAATTTTAATCAAATACAACAGAGAACCGTGGCAATGATACAACAACCCTCTCGGAATCAAAACAATTTTGATCAAAAAAATTGGAAGTGAGTTTTCGTTTAGTTTTCCTAAGAAACCGAATACGAAAGTAAAATGGATGGCAGCGACAGGAAGGCAAAATTGGTTCAAAACGACGATGAGCACAATATATTCAGAGCATTTTCATGAACAATTCATAATAATACTATTTTTATTTTTAATGCACTAACCCGTGCTAAGGACAAATTTAAAAACCTATTTAGATAGATAACCTGTACGTAATACAGAGAATAGTGTAAAGAGGTTCGAAATTTCACTGATGCCGGTGAGTCGCCCATTGACTCAATTGGTAGAGCGCTGGCACGGATAGCCAGAGGTTGCGGGTTCGAATCCCGGCATGGGTGAAATTTTTAGCCTCTAAATAGGTTTTTAAACTTCATAATAACTAAAAAGGCGGAAGGTGGCACTTATGCAGCAATACCAGAAAAAAATGTGCTTCACTTCCAGGTTAGACTCTTGCGTATAATTGAAATATATTAGTACCATCATCAATAAAATTAGTATAACGTATGAAACATGGCGTACAGATAGACAAAGATCTGAATTGAGTCGTAGAATACATGATATTTCCCGTGTTATATTTTCTAACGCCCGCGAAGCAGCGGGTTAAAGGTAGTTTAAAATAAGAGAACATTTTAAAATATGAAATCTACCACATTGTTTTATTTGTGCATCTATTTACCCTATTAGTGTTGAATCTTTATTAAACAAAAGATAACGTGAAAAAGATGCATTTTCTACCAGTATTCGTATTCGGCCATTAATGTGTTAAACTGTTTGTACGGGTATAATTTGTCGATAGGTTCTCCCTATCGACAATTTAGAACTCGCATTGTCCCATCCCAAACTGAGAATGTACTTGTTCCTCAATTTTGACCTTTATGTCTTAGTAGGTAAAAGTTCTTTTCGGTCCGACACGGCGGTAGTTCCATCTAGTGTAGAGTAGCGTTACTACAAAATGTCAACCTTAATTTCATCATTGTCATTTGACTTTGATCATTGTTGACATTATAAAACGGTGCATATTGTAATTGAAACTTTTATGATGTACACCTTTTCGGCATTGAATTTATTTACCAATGGCAGCTCGGCATTCGTAGTGTGCGTTTGGTTTATAAGTATCAGTTTGGTTACACTGGTTTTCGTACTAATGTGTCATGTCGCTACTTCTACTCTTTTTTTATGTTCTGTGGGTACGCGGAACCTGCATTGTAACAAAAGATATCATAAGACTGAAAAGGCATACACTTTCGTAGCAAAAGTAAGGAAAAGAAATCACATACATACAAAAAAGAACAGTTTAAAGTCGCACCATACATTCTGGGGCGTTTTAAACTTGCTACAAAAGGCATGCTGACTCAGTGACGTGTCAGGCAGTGCCCCGATGACTAAAATTTTGTTCTCATAGGTATATCGGGCATGACCATCCGTTTGGACATACGCGCCGACTCCGAGGGAAATTTCTCCGTCCTCGCGTACAAGCCGACCAACTTCAGCGACGGAAATATCAACTGCACTCACAGCATGATCCCCATCGCACACTTTCAGCAGAGCCAGCGGGAGTTTCCGGTGAGCCATAACATCATAAAAAATAACATTCTTATTTATAAAAAATCACTAAAACCCAACATTATTTAACGCTTAACCGGGTCATGGTGTAGTGTTCCCACTTTAAATTGGACCTTATCACCTTGAAGTCCAAAACTAAACTTTATATAGGCCTTAACCAGGCCTGGTTAAGGGTTAAATAATGTTTGGTTACGTTTCCCCTTTCCACAAACTTTCTAAAATGCACCAGAGGTGTCTTTTAAGGAATGTTTTTTTTATAAATAATACCGAAAGAGTTTTGTTACCGTTTCATAAATAAACCGGACTTAACGTTACATTGAGTCGAAGTTTAAATAAGAACGCTTTTTGTAGTTCTTATTTAACCTTAAATGCAACATTAATTTGTCACTATTTACTAGTATGGAACGCAGTTTGGTGCTCAGTACCGGCGCACAAATGAGCCAGGAGGCCAAGCTGTACCCACAGGATCCGCCTCCGGACTCGTCCCTTATATGTCCTACATACAGTAGGGCCTGCCGGTCTCTACTCGTACTTTTTAGTCATTTGAAAAGGTGTCAAACTTTTAGGCACTGTTTCATCCGTAATAGACGTAAAGGCATTGATGAATTTGTGGTCATTTTATCTCACGCAGGCCGGTTAATATTGTGTGTGTTGAATCACGTGCACATATTTCTGTGTGCGTAAACTCGGGAACCAATGGAGCGTTTCAGCCAATATTAAGGTAGTGCGGTAAGCGCATCACACAAGTACAAGTATAGGTCACCCGCCGCCGCCCCGTCGAGAACTATGGAAGGGTAAGCGTAATCGCGTTGCAGATTTTTTGCTGCCAGCCAGAAACTAATAAAACCACATTTTTGTCTCAAGAAATATAAGAAGGTGATCTGTCAGGATCGTGGCAAGTGGCAGTCCCTGGTCTCTGCCTACCCCTCTGGGATACAGGCGTGAGGTTATGTTTATGTATGTATGTATGTATGTATGTATGTATGTATGTATGTATGTATGTATGTATGTATGTATGTATGTATGTATGTATGTATGTATGTATGTATGTATGTATGTATGTATGTATGTATGTATGTATGTATGTATGTATGTATGTAATATAAGAATTTATTTCAAACTAGTTGACCCAGCGAACTTCGTACCGCCTAACTGTCGATTATTTTTTTTCTCCGTAAGAACCATGCTCTTACTTCAAGGAATATTCTAAAAAAAGAATCACCGAAATCGGTTCAGCTGCTCTCAAGATTTGCGCTAACCATCACATTCAGCGATTCATTTTTATATTAAAGATGTCAAGATGTCATGATCCGATATCAAAATTCCATTGATATACAGTGCCCGGCAATATTTCCCAGGTATTAGTAAAACAACAATAAAGGTGCGCTATCGCTATTTATAATCAGGTACTCCTCACCCTCTATTAATGCCCGGGCATATTGGTCTTACTTCCGGGCACGCTATAAAAATATTTGTCCTTCTCTTCCCAGGAATACAAAGTGGTGAATCCACGCGTGTTAATCGACTGGTCGGACGGAGTGAAGCCTGAAGACGAGCCCTCTTGTGGATTCCTCAACGAGAAATGCCCCAAGGACGACTCGCAGATAACTTCTCTGGTCGTGGCTGGTACACTGGGTGTGACCCTCTTCTGTGCCCTGGTTGTAACCGCCAGTATATATAGGTGTTATATTGACTATTTCCTAATACCATAAGTACCCCCTAATTAGTATTAAGCCATATTATGGCACAAAATAATATTTGGTGCAGTTATGAACACGTTTAGGTATCTAAGTATAGCGGTCTGCTGCAACACACCACATATGTACATACATAAAATCACCCTCAGACCTGGTTCTTTTTCTCTTGCCCTTCACTAATACATCATAATTAACATTATCATAACATTATGTATGTGACATAAACCTGAGGTATTTCACATAGTGAGGGCGATTAGCGATTAACTTCAAAATCTCTTAGAAAAGGCCTTTGCCCTGCAGCGGGAAATACACACCATGAGTTTTGGGTGGCTTAACAGCCGTATCAAAATTCACGTGCCTTAAAAATAGCTATTGAACAGGCTACTTTGTTTTTTTAAAGCACTTCCTATATATCTCGACACACACTTGATTCTATTAGAACCATTAGTAGCCAGCCAGAGCTGTGAGTGCGAGCCGTGGGTGGGTACACGGGTTCTGATAGCACTAATTGTTCACGCATTATCTTTAACAAGATTTCCAATTATATCCCAGGACAAGTACTATTCTAAATAGTTGTAATTTTTTATTACTAATTACATAATCATAAGGCTTTCAAACCACCCAGATTTCACTGTGTATATACGATGAAAACAAATCTTGAAATCGAATATCTCAAAAATAAATACTCTGGAACTGAAATAAATACGCTGTCACGTAATGGCAGTCGTTAAGCCATGTTAAAGGCCTTATGGTCGGGTTGATAGCTTCTAACAGTAAGGTTCGCCACTGTCTTATAATCTTCCAGCAACCCGGACTTGGACCCCGTGGTGGAGTATGGCCTAACCTTCGTAGAGATCCATGCCCCAGCAGTGGGGACACACAAAGGGTTGATACAATGAGCATTAATTATCACTAAGCAGGCGAGGCGAGACCAACTATATAGATACCTAGACAACTAGGTTCCATCGAAAATTACGTACGCCATCGTTGTGTTTGTTTTACGTCGATTCGTAGTTTCTATTGTAGTTGTTTTTTATGTAATTTAAAAAAATAATGTCACAATGTGATGAACCATTATCAATCAATCTATTCACAGAAAATGGAAAATCGAACAGGAGATTGAGGGTCTATTGTGGAAGATCGACCCGCACGACATATCGGGATATTTGGGCAGCGGAGAGCTGGTGTGCTCCCCCAGTAAGGTTGGTCCTTAATATCAAGCTGCTTAGGTTAATAATATTTCTTATGATAAGAATAGTTTTCACTATCATAATATCCGACAGAATCACTTGTCATGGTCCTCAATTATTGTACTCTATGGTAACCATCGATGGACATCACAAAGGTGGAAAAAAAAAACAAGAAAAGTGGCAGCCTCCATCGGGAATCGAACCTATGTCTTAACATAACATTTACATACAGGCACATACATTGCTTCTGGCCCCACACTAGGATACCCTGTGTTGTGGGAACCAGAAACAATCACCAAACTTGTTACCGCTACACGACGAGGCAGTTAAATATATACAGTAAAGACTTACAACATCTACTAGGTACGGTATAAGGCTACTGGACATCAAACGTAACAATTTGGCGAGTTTTAACATACTGTATACCCATGTTATAAATAAATTATATATTTTTTTGGTCTAATACCGTTCCCGCAAATTTAATTCCTTGTCTTTTGTTGTAGCTAAGCTTAGCAAGTGGTATGTCGTTCGAGAGCCGATGTTGTCCGCAAATATTCGCCACGACAGCGCAGTACAGGGGTAACGTGGTCCGTATAAAGGAGTTGAAGTTTTCAAAGAAGAAAGTAAGTTATCTATTATATAATTGTTTTGTAGAGCACAAACGACTTATCAAATATTAAACAATGTTCTATACCTGCCTCAACTGATGAGAGTATCAGTAGACACGAGGGGTAATACATAGTATAAATCTGTCGCAGCAACACACAGGAATTGCTGCGGCAGATTTATTGATCTGCTGTAGGTAGCAATATCACAAAGCAATAGTAAATATTATCGGCTTGGTTGGCTCCGCAACTTAACTTGTCTATCCCGTGAGCTGTCAGGATGGTATAGGTGCTGAGCAAGCCTACTCCATCTAAAAACACCTTCGTTTACTGTTTAAATTGTCATATCCATGTTGGTTTTTAGACGGCTAGTTCTTAGCGAAGTTCATGGCCATTAAAACGCCCCATGAAAATGGTGACTTTAAGCGGCCTTCACATAAGTATACAAATGTGCGATAGTCCCAAATGTGCCCTAGTCAAAGCCATATGTAGAGGGCCTTTATATGTAACGAACTAAACTTTTACAGTAGTTCGTTTTGTAGCCGGTTCTTACATGTAGAAATTCTCTTCTAGTATCTATTTCACTTCAATCCATTGACGTATCACACAGGGTTCGAAATTATCAAGATAATTACGCTGCTTGATAATTATCGGATAATTATCACCCGTGTAAGAAATTAATTTGCTATATTGTTTCAAAACAAATGCATTATAATTTGGCCAATTGTAACAAAAACAAATAAATTTTATGATTTTTATTTAAAATCCAACACAAATTAATATTAATTAAAGTAAAAAGTGTCCATCAGATTCGACATTCTAAATAGGTATGTATTAAATTGGATTGACCAAAGATGCTAAAGGAATATCTTCATCCGATGATGATTCTATTTCCATTGGCTGTGTTGCTGCTGTAGCTGCAGTAGAACTTATTTGTTGACCTAATCCCAATAGCCAAGTAAGATCTTGCTGCTTGGTTTTGTTTGCTTTGCATAAACGACATTTTTGTTATTATGAATTGATAATTATCGAGCTATTTTTATCAAGATAATTATCAAGATAATTATCATGATAATTATCACGGATAATTATCCTTTTGAACCCTGGTATCACAGCTGTGTTTCACAATATCGTCTACAATCCATTTATTGCAGGACATCCCCCGCGACGTGATGAAAGAGATGCGTCTTCTGCGCGAGCTTCGGCACGACAACCTAAATTCGTTCATCGGCGCGGTCGTTGAGCCACTGCGGGTTCTCCTCATCACTGACTACTGTGCCAAGGGGAGCTTGTATGTGAGTACACTAAACACAGTCGTTGCAGTTACTCAAGTGCCCCCGAGGCCACGATTCTCAAAACTACAATTCGTAGTTTAATATGGAAATTCGATTTACATTGCGTAGCCGTGTGAGCTGCCAAGGACAAGGGAGGACAAGGTGTTGTCGTCACACTTGCTACTAAATAAAAGAAGTTCCTTCAAATTGGGTATAAATCTCTTTACGTAGCTGGCACCTAGGCTGTTTCACGAAATATTGCGTACTTAGCCTTCAATGGGTTTATTGATTTCGTAATGTCATATTAAACCATTTGTATGAAATAGGGTCGTAGAGTAACCACTTGTGCTGCCATACGAGTAGCCTAATCAGGGGCGGATTTTCCTTAGGGCCATTTGACATAAATCTGGCGCGAGCGCGGACGAAAGTAACCACACCGACAGACAAAGACCCGCCATGCGTGTTCGCTTGTCTTATTCCGGTGTCAGGTGAGACGCCACGACTGCTAGGCAAGCACGAGGCCTCGTTTACGGTTTCCATTAAAGAAGTAAGGACGACATTGGAACAAATTAACACGCCATAAGAAAGAAAAGGCATACCATTCATAGTTACAAACAAGGAAAAAAAAACTAATCACATAAATACATGATAGGACAGTGCAAAGTCAGAGCGTACATCCTGTGTTGTTTAAGTGTTGTCGCAAAGGGAATTTTACTCAATATTGTGCCGAGGGTGTGAGCCCACAGCGCTGGTTTTAAGCGAATACCCGCGTTAATTAACGTGGATATTGCAAGGCGGTGCGTAACAAATTAAAATAAGACAATATGTATATGTCGCCGCCAACTCGTTAAATCAGCCTCTCGATCCAACGCCTAGGAAGTTCATTAGGCGGCAGCATTCGATTCCATGGCTAGGCTAAAAGCCTAAAAGTTATGAAAACTTTTGACCACATGGCTGACCGAAAACTAGCCTTTTTATTAAAAGGCTGAACGAAGAGCAGCCTTTCAGTGTGAATTTAGATATTTTAAAATAGCGTCAACGCAACAGCTGATTTACTTCCCCTACGTCTGCGGTAGGGTAACCATGATATTTGGTTGAAACTGAACTGACGGGACAGATTTTTTCTTCCTGCGTACTTTCGAGTGGTTAATATATTGTGATATATTATAGGAAATGGGTTGGAGAGTGATAAGTAGATAATGTTCCAAAATAAATACATATTAAAATAAAATATGATGATGACAGGCACGAAGCCGTGACCATGCCTAGTTAGAGGCAAAAAGAACTGGCATTTCGCGGATATAACGGAACACCACCCAAACAAGATATTTGTTAATTATAAGGTTAGACGAGACAAGTACGAGCACAAAATACACCATTGTTGGCCGAGCTCACAATAATTTCGTTCTCAAGGCGCCAACCAACTTTCGTTGATACGAGTATATTCTTTTTAGTGGCTAAAAATTGCACCCATGCCAAGACTCGAACCAAATAGGTTTAAGTTGATATGATAACTAGATTGACATGAGTGAAATGTACGCATGAAAAACATTTTACTGTACAATCGGATGTAATCGGCTTTGGAAAAATTAAAACAATTGTTACTGTTACGATGCGCGAGATGTCGCGCAATTAAGTTTGATAAGTTAATAATTCCTATTCGAAGTGAAGTTAATTATCCTTTTAATTTTCAGGATATTATAGAAAACGAGGATATAAAGCTGGACAAGATGTTTATATCTTCACTAGTGCATGATCTCATAAAGGTTGGTCGATATTTAAGGTGATTTTTAATGATACCCGAATCATACTCCCTCTAACATTGTTGTTGTTATTTGTTTTACAGGGTATGACGTTTATTCATAGTTCGCCATTAGTGTTCCACGGTAATCTCAAGTCATCGAATTGCGTCGTCACCTCCAGATGGATGCTACAGGTACATTTTTTCCTTAAGCCGTAGATTTTTAGGTTTGGTTGGACTTGGACTTTTGTCATTTAAATTGCGTTTGCTTTTCACAGGTTTCCGACTTCGGATTACACGAACTGAGATATTGCGCTGAGAACGAGTTTATCGGAGAGCACCAATATTATAGAGGTGAACTTTTTTTTCTCACGCGCCTATTGAACTTATTATTGGATCTATGGACCAATTTACCAATCGAATTCCAATGATTTAACCCGTGCAACTTAATTGATCGTGCGATTAGATCTTTTTCGCGAGAGATGCCTATTTAATTTGCGCGGGTGCTACCATTGGAATGACATTGTGCTGCTATTGCTTAGTAGACTATCAAATAAAGACTAAAGGCCTCCGCAGACGAGGGACTTTTGTCCCTGAGGGACAAAAGTCCCTGAATCGTAAAAAATGTCCTCCGAGTACTTGTCGCGGACTCAACGCCTACTTTGTGCGGTCATTTTGTTCCCCGGAAATTGAGTGAATCGTACGCTATGGAAGCAAATATTCTGAGATTACATTGTAATTACATTGTGTTGTAATTTACATGACGTTAAAAAAGAAAAAGCGTTTTAAAAGAGAACACCGAACTTTTGTCCACTCCGGTCATAACTTGAGGGACTTTTTGTACGGGGGTACTTTTAATCCTTCGTGTGCGTTACTCGATACAATTTATAAGAGATCTATACCGACGAACAAAAAAGTACCCGGGGGATAGTCCCTCGCCTGCGCAGGCCTTTATAAAGACATATCATTCTATTGAAAAACGAGGTGTGTTTATGTGTCCTCAGTTTCTCGTACACGGACAATCTATTAACTTACTGTTAACAGGATGTCAAATGTTTTTTTTTCGTATCCACTTTGGCCAACTGACACCTGTTAACGGATAGATTAACGGCATGTTAGTGAACCAGAAACCTTGACTCTAGGCTATTTGTCTTAAGATACATTTCTGTCTGCCCTGTTTCAGGCTTGTTGTGGAAGTCCCCCGAGCTGTTACGTCAGCTGGACGACCCCAACGGAACGGTGGGAGGGACGCAGAAGGGAGACGTGTATGCGTTCGGTGTGATACTGTACGAGATTATTGCCCGGAGAGGACCCTTCGGACTTACTACTTTAGAACCTAGAGGTGCGTTCACTGGTTATTCCCTGATGATACTGGTAATCCCTGGTGTACATGCAATAAAGAATATTCTATCTATCTATCTATTCCAAGACATCTTTTTCTTCTTAGCGTGTCGATGGCTAACGTGGTGGAAAGGTCTGCCAATCAGCGGTAGTGACTCGCTGATTGTTGCCCAGGTCAAACTTAAGGGTCGATGAAGATTTTGAATTCTGGTGAATACATACTTAGTTGAAGTTCCATAGGATACATAAACTGGCAGTGCTTTTTTTGGCTTTTGTGATCTATGCTGGTCTCCTTTCTATTGTTTGCCCAACCTCGTCCATCAGTCTGTAATTGGCATAGTCCACCGACCGTCGTGCCGCCTACTCTACATTCCCTGTCTATCTTCACTATAACTTGGTTTGTCGCGTGCCAACGTCTTAGTATTTAATCCTTTGCCAATTATATATAATGATGTGTAACAAAAGCGCTAGTAGCGCATCGCTAAACGCCTCACATTAGAATTGCCACTTGCTAACCGTGAAGGAAAATATCGCGAGGAAACCCGAATGCATTTCTAATTTCTGATGTCAATGTATTGCTAAATGTTTTCACATACCTCAGCGCTTGATACGTACAATGAGCCAAGTAAAAGGCCAATTAACTAACTATATAGTTAGCAAATTATCTGGTTTAGCTATGTTGATGCTGTTTTTAAATTAATTGGTATACACATACTCGTAATTATTTATTTCAAATCTAAAAAATCATATATGTTAGTGATCTTATTCTCATATTATTATCCGCCACTTGAAAAATTGAGATTTTATACTGATGAAACTGCGGGTGCATTTTGAATCAGGCTTGTTTTGGTTTGTACTCTGTATCGGAGAAAGAAATCCTGGATGAGAAACCTACTGGATTGGACTCTTGCGCCTTACGACAAACAGATAAATATGCGGAGCTGACTGCTAATCTTATAGTCAGATAATCATCAGAAGAAATAGAAGAAAAACTGTATGTGTTAACCAATACTTTCCTAAGTAGTACACATTATTGGATTGTAATCGAGCAGCCGACGACGCGAGCTCCGTATACTCACTATGATTAAACTCACTATGGTTAAGCTCTGCGAATCAAAGCGAACCCTGGTCGGACACTTCCGACAAAAAGCCTAGTAAGTTTATCTGTTAAAATCAAATAAAAGTGTATTGATTTACGTTATTATTATTTTTTAAATTGAAATTGTACTATGATCTTCGTGTAAAGTTTCGCTCATCTCTCGACCCAGCCAAGATCTAATGACATTGCTTTGGAAGAAAACTGATGCTCTATACATACATACTTTTATAATACATAAAAAAATCTATTTATTCTAGTTTTTATAAAACCATCGTCGAAATGTTTTCCTGTAAAATGTGCAAAAATTTAATTACGTCATTGTAATGAGCGGTATGTTATTGTACAAATTGTTATTGTTACCATAAATTATGTTTGGTATATATTGTGATTTTGATGAATACATTGAAATTGTCAATCCGGTTGGCACGCGTGGTAATTAAGGTGATTCTCTTTCTCAAAGAAGGCCGGTGCCCTGCGTGGGACGTCTACAGTAATCTTATGTTATTTAATCCAGATATCGTGGAGCGCGTAAAGAGGCCGAGGCGCGACGGAGAGGAGGTGTTCCGGCCAGACATGAGCGTGCTCGATGGCGTTATAGATGATTACGCCATCGCGTGCCTGCGCGACTGCTGGGCCGAGGACCCCAGCGTGCGGCCCGACTTCCCCACCATCCGGTCGCGGCTGAAGAAGATGAAGTCTGGCAGGTCAGTTACGATAGAGCGATAGAGCGGCGTTAGCCCGGTGGGTAGAAGAATGGACTCTGTAACGAGAGATCCTTTGTCCTCTAAGTAAATATACAATTGGGAAGTTATATTAGCAATACCACTCGCTAACTGTGAAGGAAAACATCGTGAGGAAACCTGAGTGTTTTAGGTGTTCAGATACCTCTGCTCTTAAAATTGCCAATCCGCGGTGGGCACGCGTGGTAATTAAGCCCATACTCTATGAAAGAGAGCCTGCGCCCTGCAGTGGGACGTTTATAGGCTACATAAAACAAGGCTAGTTACGAGCCTCTCGGCATGGCCCAATAATAATAATAATTATAATAGCGAAGAGAAGAAAAACAATGAAGTACATAAGTGAATCCGGAATTAAGTTAATAATGGGTTAGTTTTAGTTCAAAAATAATAATAATAACTTCCACACAATCATTGGTCTCGGTCCAAACCTAGGGTGTTCTGTGAAAAGGCAGGAACATCACAAACATGAAAAACCACTCAAATTGAGGCCATTTGTACAAATAAAGTATAAGTACTGTCGGAAATAAACTCACGACCTTTGTTATGGTAGTCAACCATGTCAACCGCTGCACCAACGGGGCAGTCAAGCTTAATACTATCAGCTTAATAATGCTGTCTTGCAGTACGTAGCAAGTCAGGGGAGATAGCGTGAGATAAAAGCTTACATCGAAGGTTGTATTCACTTTTTAGCAGCTTCGCAAATGGGTCGCAATGTTGCAAATGCAATAAAATGGCCTCACGATTTACGTCATAATATAAGCATTCATCAATATGTGAGTAAGAAAGAACTTAATAGTTCTTATTGCCAGCAACATTGCATCGAATAAGTTCAAATGAATTAGCGAAGCCTGTTTCACTAAAGTTTCAAAAGTTACCTTCTTCTTATCATGTTGGAAAGTTCAAAAAATTCCTTGAATCAGCGAATCCTGTTTCGTAGAAAACTGCTATAAATCTGCTGCGAAGTGTAATAAATGTATAACAAGTTTCAAGTTTACGAAGATGTCTATTGTTATGTTCACATAGGTCTCGCAATATAATGGACCAGATGATGGACATGATGGAGAAGTACGCCAACAATTTGGAGGAGCTAGTCAACGAGCGCACGAGGCTACTGTTCGAGGAGAAGCAGAAAACCGAAGACTTATTACATAGGATGCTACCAAAGTAAGTATTGTGTTTTGATTTTATTCATAATTTTAACACCGTGTTTTTCTGGTGACTCCCAAACTGGATGTATTTGGTTCTACCTGTGATTCTGAACAGCCTTCTACTAGCAGGGTAGACGAGACCGACCAGAGGGGGGTCTGAGATTTTTTGGATCTGTAATATGCTGTAGCATGAATTCCTAAAAGTTGTTCAGAATTACAGAAGAAAATACATCGTCAGCTTTAAAGAGGCTAAATTTGGTATTTGTTTTTGCCCTATTTTGTCAAATACCACTGAACTCCATTCGTTCCAGAAAGGAATTACCATACTCAGTGTTGGTGATCTAAATTTTTCCATGTTTCGGTGTTCCCTGATATTTTTAATGGAAATCTAATTGTTTATTTTGTGCATGAGTTTAATACGATTCGTTATAATACGTATCTGTAAATTACATTCGAGGATCTTAACTTGTTTAAAAACCTATTTAGAGTCTATTTAGACCAATTGAGCCAATGGGCGACTAGTCGCCCATTGGCTCAATTGGTAGAGCGCTGGTACGGATAGCCAGAGGTTGCGGGTTCGAATCCCGGCATGGGTGAAATTTTTAGCCTCTAAATAGGTTTTTAAATTTGTTCCTTAGCACGGGTTAGTGCATTAAAAATAAAAATAGTGTAATCTTAACTTGTGTTACATATTTCCGTGTAGTGTCCCATGCACTTAAATGTAATATTACTAATGTATTGAGGTATCAATGCTCGTTTGTGTGAAACACAACGTTGTTACTGGAACAACAAAGCACTGTTTTCAGTTGCATTAGTTGTTGCTATCAGACATAGTAGACCTTACAAATCCGTTATAAAGCTCTTGCGCTTCATCTATTTTATTTGCCATTTAAGTAGAACTTGTCAATTCTTCATTTGTCTGATAATAATGGCTAATTCACGCAGCAATGTTGAGGAAAACGCAAATACAACAAGCAAGTTCTACACTCCCGGTTGGTTTTAGAAGTCACGTGTGCACTGTTTTTACATTTAGTCCGATTAACACTTACAAAAGTTGGATAGTATAGTGCGAATAATGCTACTTCTGTAAATGTTTTCTGAACCAATAATTCTAACCTTCAATTGATTAATTGATATGTTATTCGTCCTGTTTCCTTGTATTTGTTTTCTCCTTCTGCCAGGGTTAATTTTTTATTTGATAAAGAATAAAACATATATCAGAAAATTAAATTGACGGCAATGTTTGTGATTTGGAAGAGTAGTAACAGTAGAGACAAAATTGTTAACACACGACATGGGTCTCAATGAAAAACAGTGGCGCGTAAAAACATTCTGGCAGACAAAAAAAAAACTGTATTCACTTTGTTGTACTTGTGTTCTTTTCCAGATGTGGGTGTTGAAATATCGTGAAAATGTCTGAGGTAATTAACTCTCTACTGGTGATAGTAGCTAATATGGTTTGCTCTAGGAACGATTTGATATTAATCTTTTGACATTTTATCATACATGTTTTGCAGTAGTGTTAGAGCTTGCTTTTGGATTTGTTGGTGGCGTTTCCGGGTGATCGGTGAAGGCAAGTTTTTAAGTTACATTCGAGTAGTTAGCGGTTTGTTCCCTGTATTTAGTCATCCGTAGAACTTCCTGTTGAATCTGCATGTCGTTTTCATGATACTATTCTGTCGGTACGAATAGCCTTACTTATTTTACACTTTACACGCTACATAGATTCAGGTATCTACTTATCACATCCTCACTTGATAGAGCGACACACTAGAAAGTACAATATTAGTCCTACATAGCTTTTACGTTTCAGCTGTGCAGCTCGGCAGTTGCGCCATCCCACAGGAATTCCTTACATAAAAACGCGTCGTTTTGTTCCAGGTCTGTAGCTCGAATGCTGACGACCGGAGAAGGCGTGGAGCCCGAGTCCTTCGATTCAGTGACGATTTACTTCAGCGACATCGTCGGCTTCACCGCGATGTCGGCAGAGAGCACGCCGCTGCAGGTCGTCAACTTCCTTAACGACCTGTACACAGTCTTCGACAGGATCATTAGGGCGTACGATGTTTATAAGGTCGAGACCATCGGAGATGCTTACATGGTGGTAAGTTCGTAATGTTGTATAACTTTTATAAATAATAAATACTGGAACGACTTCAACTGTTGCTTTATTTGTAGATATGTACTGTTATTTTATAATAAAACAGAAAAACTGGATAAAAACGGATAAGCAGATAAAATAGTCAGATCTAGTCAACGTGGGAGGTCGTAATGATGAAAATGGTGTAAAGAGGTTTGCACCGTTACAAGTTGAAGTTATTCGAAGCCTCTATCTATCTAACCTGGTCTAGGTTTGAGTTGCCAGTGGATTCTCGTTTTATTGTTAACTTTACAAGTTGGCCTAGTAAAGAAAAGAGTATCTTTGTCGTCCGCCCGGTATAGTGCCCATTCTTAGAGTAAGACAGACCGAAATAAATAGCGCTATACATGCCTCATTGTGATCCAGAAATGTCGCTGTGACTTAGTTTTATTCAAATCCGAGATGAAATGTACAATGCGGTGGACTTAATGTCCTTAATGACATAAGCATTATATAACAGTCAATGCAAGAGGTAGAACAAATTATTTGTGAACGTTGTGATATCTTTTTCGAATTCCACGTCAAATATGCGACTGTTATCCAATTTTAAACCAAAACCATTTCGCTGTTTAAACGTAATCGAATAACAATAATTACACAGTCCCAAAAAGTTTCTTCATGGGCATTTTGAATTGTATGAAAAAAGGATTTAGGTTTCGCTATAAACCTAAATCCTTTTTTTGCAGTGTGTGTAGTCTCTTATCTCATCTTAGCCCGAATCTTACTTTTCCAGGTGTCCGGTCTGCCCATAAGGAACAACGACAGGCATGTCGGCGAGATCGCATCGATGGCACTTGAATTGCTGAAGGCGGCCAAGACCCACCGGATATCACATCGGCCCAACGAGACCCTTAAACTACGGATCGGTATTCATACTGGTAAGCCACTTGCTCAACTTATTTACTGTCTAATCGACTCGATGTTTTCACGGTAAAGGAAAATATCGTGAGGAAAGATTGGATGGCTCCGCACGTATTGACTTGTCTTTCCTGTGGACTAGGCCGTCTCAGCTCAGGACGGTATAGGTGCTGGGGAAGCCTACTCCATCTATAAAACTAAGTCCCAGACACCGCAGCATCCGAGTGGTCACTTCACTATTTAGTGTGGGTGAAGGTTCTCTGGACGCTGTATAAATCATCACATTACGTAGATGCGGAGGCCAAATCAGCCTATAAACAGAGCTCACAGTTGAGCTTCGGCCTATTCTCCTTCACGCCAACCAACCAAGCCGCTTTTACAATTTCTTCGGTCCACCAAGCTGTTGGTCTGACCACCGACCGTCGTCCCATTCTTGGCCACCATTCAATGATTGCCTTAGTCCACCGGCTATCGTGCCGCCTAACCAAATGCTCTGCTCATCTACATTTTAGCTTTATGATTCGTCTTCCTACGTCTTCGACTTTGGTATTTTGCCGAATATCGATGTTTCCCACGCTGTCAAAAGGTGAGATGCTTATGAGACGCATTCAGAATAGATTGCTTTTTTATAATGTTTACAAAAAAACACAAGCAGGAGCACCCGGCTCTACGTAGACATTGGCGTTCAATACATGCTATAGGTTAATATTGTATGAGATTTCATCTTGGCACATTTCACACTTTTAAACCAAACGCAATTATATTCTCCTATGTACAGGTGCGGTGGTAGCCGGCGTTGTGGGTCTGACAATGCCTCGCTACTGTCTCTTCGGCGACACAGTAAACACTGCGTCCCGTATGGAGTCCACGGGAGAGCCGTTGAAGATTCACATATCGCCGAGTTGCAAATACGCCTTGGACAAGATTGGGGGCTACGTTGTGGAGTCACGAGGGAAGATTCCGATCAAAGGAAAAGGAGATGTATGTTATTCAGAGAAGACATGTAATAACTCTATATTAGAATTTTCCACTTGCCCTATTTTACGTTGAATAATGGAAAGGAGACGAAAGGAGACCATTCAAATTGGGCCCAAAACTCAAAGTGCCGGCCAACGAAAAAAAAACATTTCCAAACTGTTACGCACATTGTCCAGAACATTTGATACTATGGCACCAAAACAGTGAAGCCTATAATTGTTTATTAAAGTAAACTAACAACTATTGCAACTAGACGGAGTGTAAATCCTCTAACATAAATGTATAAGGCATGTATTGCTTTTAACGTCTGTTCTGCATTATTAAAAATGTATAGAAAAATGTGACCTTTAACGTCTACTAGTACTTAAGGTATTCATTTTAGATATAGGTTTCTTAGTATGAAATCAACAAATCAATATGGCCCATCGTTTAGAATAGTTTCGCTGCCCGGCTTCACTTTTATGTTTGGGTCCAACTTAGTATGAAGCGTGAATTTCGATAAAATGTTTATTATCGATATTAACAATAAATGTTCTGTACACTAAAGTATTGCTGAAAGCTGATTAGGTCTTACGGGTTTATTCTGTTTTATTAAGGGCATCCCCAGAGAAAACAAATAATTTGATCACAATATTAAAGATTTAGTTCACAAGGCTAATAACAGACATCCACAAATAGGCCGTTTAATGTTTAGTGATCAGGCAGGGATTTCAAAATTATAATAAGATTTAGAGCCAAAAATTTTTAGTTTCCCGTGCCTTACTTACAGATGTGTCGATTCTTTTCAGATCCAAACCTACTGGCTGGTGGGTGCGACAGAGAAAGCCATTCAGAAGAGACCGATCGAAGGCGAGGAGCTGCGACCTCTATTCTGTCGACCCAGACGAAGTCCGCGGCTCACTGACTCTAGGAATCCTTCTTTAACAGGTATACATTTCTTATTACCCAATTGAAACCTCCGTCTGAAGCTCGCGCAGGCCCTTCACTATTCGCCCAGTTTTACTTGTGTTTTTGATCCTCCAGCGAAGCCCTTCGTGATTAACTTGAAACGTGTTCCAGACGTAAAGAGCGACACGGTATGGTCGGGCGGCTGCGCGGTGCGGCAGCGGCTGGCCAGCGTGCCGCGCGGCGGCGACCCGCGCGACCGCAGCTGCAGCCGCGCCTCGCTGCCCGCCGCGGCCGCCGCGCCCGCCGCCGCCGTCCCGGCCACCAACATACGACACAGGTATGGTGTTGTTATGTTATTAACAGTTAGGTAATAGTACATTACACAACTAGGGTGGTAATACAAAGAAAGGCCGAGATCGCAGAAGTTTGCGGCCCGAGCTGCAAGCGAGGGACGTAAATATGCGATCGAGAGCTTTCTTTTTTACCTCCCGTGTTGTGTACATCTTTTTATGTCTACACTTGGCCAGAAAGCGGCTTTTTCCGTACGCGCAGCGTGCGGGAGTGGCATAATATACTATTTCATTACAAGTGCGGAAAGGCCGTCATTGCAAAGAGTTCTGATAAATGTCTACCCGAGCCGACGCGCAGCCGAAGGCGAGGGTTGACAGTCGGAACAAGTTGCAATGACGGTTCCGCACGTGTACTGAACGACTATTTTTAATACAGTTGCGAAAAAATAAGCAATTTAATAAAGAAAAATTATTTGGAAAATGGCGCCAACCGTAGAAAAATATAAGCAGAGATTTTTTTTATTTACCCATTCTAGCAAAGGGAACTACGAGTATGCCCATACAGCCAAGTCTTCAGTAGATTTTTTTTATTGATATGAAATGAAAATGAAATTTAATGAGATGAAATGAAATGAAACCTAACTTAACTCATTCAATCAAATAATTAAATCTGATATTGAAACAAATTAGTAGCGCTAAAACTTCTATGATTTTTTTTTAGTAAAAACTTCATGGTTGGTTTTTCTTTTTAATAGACATTATTTTGACAGTTGGGAAAGAAAAAGCGCGAGTGCGGGAAAGGTAAAAAAAAAGCACGATTGTGTAATAGCCCCAGCTGCAGCTTGACATACAAAATAGTTTAAATAAAAAATATTATTTGATGTCGGTGTTTTTGATGTGTCTGGAGCATTTAATAGTGTTAATGTCGACATTCTTTGTGTTGAGTTACTTTCCATCGGGATCCCAAATAAAATTGTTAATTGGATTCATAATTTTCTTACTGAGAGGGAAGTCTATGTAAAATATAATGGTAATCTTTATGGTCCACGATTCGCTTCTGTTGGTGTTTGTCAAGGCGGAATACTTTCTCCATTAATTTTCCTCTTATATATCCACCGTTTAAATCTCATTTTGGGTTCTGAAGTCAAAAATCTTCAATTTGCTGACGACTTGGTTGTTTATGCATCTGGAAAAAAATTAAAAAACATCAGTGAAATTCTTAACAAATCTTTAAAAGGGTTGTCTACATACTTCACCTATCTGAATCTTGATATAAATGCATTAAAATCTAAAGTGGTTGTATTTGGTAAAGCTAGCAATAATATTCCTTCTGTATTCTACAATAAAGTCCCCATTCCTGTTTCTCAAGAGGCTAAGTTTTTAGGTATTATCTTTACTCACAATATGTCTTGGAAAAAATATGTTGAATTGCTAAGTTTAAGAGCCAATAAGGCCCATAATATTTTGAAATCTTTGTGCAGGATTTCGTGGGGAGCAGATCCGAAAATATTGTTACTTCTGTACAAATCATTGGTTCGTAGTCATTTTGAATATGGTTTTCTTTGTTTTGGTGGTGACAGTAGATTGGTGAATGCCTTGGATAAAATTCAAAATAAAAACTTGAGACTCACCACAGGAGCATTTAAAAGTACTCCTATAAATGTAATGCAGGTGGAGTGCAAACTCCCTCCATTAGCTATTAGATTTACTTATCTGAAAGAAAGATTTTTATTAAAATTATATAGTAAGAGAAATAATTACCTATTGCTGAGCTTGATGAATTCTCCTCCAAATTCTCTTTATATCCTTCAGGGCTTTGCTCAGTACATTAATTTTCTGGAAACATTACAGATTTATAAATCCCCTCTCCTTCCTTGTTATCAGGGAAATTTTCTTAGTAAATTTCCTGCAATAAATATAATAATTGATCACAATTTATGCACCAAACAAGATGTGTACAACAAACTTTCAGAGTTCACTGATGATTGTAGATTCCTCTATACTGATGGGTCCAAAACTGATAATGCTGTCTCGTTTGCTTTTTTTGATGGCTTTTTTAATTTAGGCACTGGTCATAAAATAAATTCAAACATTAGTATATTCACAGCAGAAGCCGTGGCTATACTAGCAGCCCTAAAAAATATCAATAATAAAAGTGATGGATGTTATAAATATGTAATTGTCAGTGATAGTATGAGTGTTCTGGAAAATCTCAAAAATAATAGATTCAAAGCTAATACAAATTATTTAATTTCTTTAATCAAGCAGGAGTGGTTAGATTTGTTTCTTATTCATAACATAGATGTTTCATTTGTGTGGGTTCCTTCACATGTTGGTGTAGCAGGAAATGAAAGGGCTGATTTTTTGGCTACAGCAATTACAAATAATGCAGATACTATTCCTGACTCCAGCTATAATCTTAATGTTTCTGTTCCCTGGACAGATGTAATCTCTCTTCTAAAGAAAAGATCTATAGATATCTGGAAAAGACACTGGAACTACACAGTTCAAGCTGAAAATAAAGGCTTATGGTATGCTACATTTAATGTTCCCATTGGTAGCATGCCCTGGTTTTGTAAAAACAATACTTACATTCATAGGAAATATTACACTACTATTTCAAGGCTTCGTTTTGGTCATTGTAATCTAAACTATCATCTGTTCCGGTTAAAAATGGTTCAGAGTCCGTTCTGTGACCATTGCAGCTCCCAAACTGAGCAATCCTTACATCATCTATTCTTCGAATGCCCATCCTTTGGCATCCAGCGCCTTGTGCTAATGGATGAGCTGATTGAAATCTATAGCAGTCCAGAGTCAGTGCCGCGCTCCATTCAGGCACTTCTTGTAAATACTTCCACATTTTTGTCTTTGTTCAGATTCATAATTAACACTGTAGGACAGATTTAGTTTTTCTTGTATATTGATTTTGTTTAATACTCGAATACGACTTTTAGCCGTGTAAAATATTTTCTAAATGGACTTGTACATAATATTTAGAATTTGTAAGGTTATGTAATATTTTTGGTTTGTTTGTTTTGACGTTTCGATTTCGACCAAAAAAGAAAAGAGTATGTGTTGCCTTAATTGACTTAAAATCACGGATTGACTAATTCGACGGACACGACGTAAAATTACACGGATTTTACTAAAATTGGATTGGACATTTTATATAATTAAAACTGAAGACGATAATATATTACTGAAGACTTTAACCTCCCAAAAATTCATAATGAAGAACAGAAACCAAAGACGTGGCAGCATGAAAAATATATTACTGAAGACTTTAACTTCCCAAAAATTCATAATGAAGAATAGAAACCAAAGACATGGCAGCATGAAAAATATATTATACTGAACACTAACCTCCCAAAAACTCATAATGAAGAACAAAAACCAAAGACGTGGCAGCATGGTCTAAGACCTTAGCCGGTTCCTTGCGGGACGAACTAAAAAAAAAAAAAAAAGGTAAAAAAAGCACGATTGTGTAATAGCCCCAGCTGCAGCTTGACATACAAAATAGTTTAAATAAAAAATATTATTTGATGTCGGTGTTTTTTGATGTGTCTGGAGCATTTAATAGTGTCAATGTCGACATTCTTTGTGTTGAGTTACTTTCCATCGGGATCCCAAATAAAATTGTTAATTGGATTCATAATTTTCTTACTGAGAGGGAAGTCTATGTAAAATATAATGGTAATCTTTATGGTCCACGATTCGCTTCTGTTGGTGTTTGTCAAGGCGGAATACTTTCTCCATTAATTTTCCTCTTATATATCCGCCGTTTAAATCTCATTTTGGGTTCTGAAGTCAAAAATCTTCAATTTGCTGACGACTTGGTTGTTTATGCATCTGGAAAAAAATTAAAAAACATCAGTGAAATTCTTAACAAATCTTTAAAAGGGTTGTCTACATACTTCACCTATCTGAATCTTGATATAAATGCATTAAAATCTAAAGTGGTTGTATTTGGTAAAGCTAGTAATAATATTCCTTCTGTATTCTACAACAAAGTCCCCATTCCTGTTTCTCAAGAGGCTAAGTTTTTAGGTATTATCTTTACTCACAATATGTCTTGGAAAAAATATGTTGAATTGCTAAGTTTAAGAGCCAATAAGGCCCATAATATTTTGAAATCTTTGTGCAGGATTTCGTGGGGAGCAGATCCGAAAATATTGTTACTTCTGTACAAATCATTGGTTCGTAGTCATTTTGAATATGGTTTTCTTTGTTTTGGTGGTGACAGTAGATTGGTGAATGCCTTGGATAAAATTCAAAATAAAAACTTGAGACTCATCACAGGAGCATTTAAAAGTACTCCTATAAATGTAATGCAGGTGGAGTGCAAACTCCCTCCATTAGCTATTAGATTTACTTATCTGAAAGAAAGATTTTTATTAAAATTATATAGTAAGAGAAATAATTACCTATTGCTGAGCTTGATGAATTCTCCTCCAAATTCTCTTTATATCCTTCAGGGCTTTGCTCAGTACATTAATTTTCTGGAAACATTACAGATTTATAAATCCCCTCTCCTTCCTTGTTATCAGGGAAATTTTCTTAGTAAATTTCCTGCAATAAATATAATAATTGATCACAATCTATGCACCAAACAAGATGTGTACAACAAACTTTCAGAGTTCACTGATGATTGTAGATTCCTCTATACTGATGGGTCCAAAACTGATAATGCTGTCTCGTTTGCTTTCTTTGATGGCTTTTTTAATTTAGGCACTGGTCATAAAATAAATTCAAACATTAGTATATTCACAGCAGAAGCCGTGGCTATACTAGCAGCCCTAAAAAATATCAATAATAAAAGTGATGGATGTTATAAATATGTAATTGTCAGTGATAGTATGAGTGTTCTGGAAAATCTCAAAAATAATAGATTCAAAGCTAATACAAATTATTTAATTTCTTTAATCAAGCAGGAGTGGTTAGATTTGTTTCTTATTCATAACATAGATGTTTCATTTGTGTGGGTTCCTTCACATGTTGGTGTAGCAGGAAATGAAAGGGCTGATTTTTTGGCTAGAGCAATTACAAATAATCCAGATACTATTCCAGACTCCAGCTATAATCTTAATGTTTCTGTTCCCTGGACGGATGTAATCTCTCTTCTAAAGAAAAGATCTATAGATATCTGGAAAAGACACTGGAACTACACAGTTCAAGCTGAAAATAAAGGCTTATGGTATGCTACATTTAATGTTCCCATTGGTAGCATGCCCTGGTTTTGTAAAAACAATACTTACATTCATAGGAAATATTACACTACTATTTCAAGGCTTCGTTTTGGTCATTGTAATCTAAACTATCATCTGTTCCGGTTAAAAATGGTTCAGAGTCCGTTCTGTGACCATTGCAGCTCCCAAACTGAGCAATCCTTACATCATCTATTCTTCGAATGCCCATCCTTTGGCATCCAGCGCCTTGTGCTAATGGATGAGCTGATTGAAATCTATAGCAGTCCAGAGTCAGTGCCGCGCTCCATTCAGGCTCTTCTTGTAAATACTTCCACATTTTTGTCTTTGTTCAGATTCATAATTAACACTGTAGGACAGATTTAGTTTTTCTTGTATATTGATTTTGTTTAATACTCGAATACGACTTTTAGCCGTGTAAAATATTTTCTAAATGGACTTGTACATAATATTTAGAATTTGTAAGGTTATGTAATATTTTTGGTTTGTTTGTTTTGACGTTTCGATTTCGACCAAAAAAGAAAAGAGTATGTGTTGCCTTAATTGACTTAAAATCACGGATTGACTAATTCGACGGACACGACGTAAAATTACACGGATTTTACTAAAATTGGATTGGACATTTTATATAATTAAAACTGAAGACGATAATATATTACTGAAGACTTTAACCTCCCAAAAATTCATAATGAAGAACAGAAACCAAAGACGTGGCAGCATGAAAAATATATTACTGAAGACTTTAACTTCCCAAAAATTCATAATGAAGAATAGAAACCAAAGACATGGCAGCATGAAAAATATATTATACTGAAGACTAACCTCCCAAAAACTCATAATGAAGAACAAAAACCAAAGACGTGGCAGCATGGTCTAAGACCTTAGCCGGTTCCTTGCGGGACGAACTAAAAAAAAAAAATGTGTAATAGCCCACTTCCCGCACGCTATACGTCCCTGTAATACGCCACTTTTTGAGCAACTGTATTAAAAAAAAACAATTTCGAGAAGGAGACCAAGAGGAGGATCCAGCTGGGCTGGGCAGCGTTTGGGAAACTACGCAGAGTCTTCTCGTCATCCATACCGCAATGTTTGAAAACGAAAGTTTTCAATCAGTGCGTCCTACCTGTGATGACCTACGCAGCCGAGACAAAAACACTCACGAAAGAGTTGGTCCACCAGTTCAAAGTCGCTCAGCGAGCTACAGAGAGAGTTATGCTCGGAGGTTCTCTGAAGTATAGGATTCGTAACGAATGCATCCGACAGAGAACCAAAGTTATCGACATAGCTCAAAGAATCAGCAAGCTGAAGTGGCAGTGGGCTGGCCTTATCTCGCGAAGAACCGACAAGCGTTGGAGTAAACGTGTTCTCGAGTAGAGACCGCAACTCGGCAAAGGTAGTGTAGGACGCCCTCCGACCAGGTGGGATGACCATCTGCGAAAAACTGCCGGTAGATGCTGGATGCGGCAAGCTGAAGACAGGGCGCTATGGCGCTCATTAGGGGAGGGCTATGTCCAGCAGTGGACTACATGGCCTGAAGAAGAAGATGTTATCAACCCTTGTCCCTGTCCCTGTCCCCACTGCTGGGGCACTGGTCTCTTCCTGCATCGCAGGAAGGTTAGGCCATACTCCACCACGGAGGCCAAGTCCGGGTTGGTGGAGAATTGTAAGACAGTGGCAGGCCTTACTTTCAGAAGTTGTCAAGCCGCCCGTAAGGCCTCTGACATGGCTTAACGATGGCTTATGGTGCCTTGCGAAGCCCGAAAGCGCTCGGAAAAAAGGATTGGAATCAATCACTTGAGTTATCAAGTGATTGATTCCAATCACTCGGTTCGCCTAGGCCACGAGCGCTTCAGCGAAGGCAGGTAGGATGTACAATAGTCTAATTCAATTCTGCTTTATGGACTCACTGCACTTATTGTCGAGACCACGTGTTAGAGAAGACTAGGACCAATCACAAGCGAACAAGGCTCGGTCAGAAATTTTAAGCAATCAGAGCTGTTTTTTTTATGAAAAGATTTTAGTGGGTTTTAGTGCGTTTGATCACTATTGATGGAATTGGCCTTTTTATCTACGTAATGAGATGATTTATACAGCGTCCAGTCGGTCCGTCCGAGTGGTCCCTTCAGCGGCCAGTGAAGGGACCACTCGGATGCTGCAGTGCCTGGGACATGGTTTTGAATGGTGTAGGCTTGCCCAACACCTATACCATCCTCACAGCTTAGTCGGCCTAGCCCACAGGAAAGACTAGTCAATACGTGCGGAGTCACGATGTTTTACTTTTATACTTTATTGTACACGAAAAACACAAAAAAGAAATACAATGAAAGAAAATACATGTAGAAAGGCGAGCTTATCTCTGTTTTCCTACAGTAAATTCGCAAATGTACGTAAAGTCATTGGTACATGCCCGCACTGGGCATCGAACCTCTCGCTTGCGAGTCCACTGTTCTGCCCATTGAGCTACCACCGCCACAGTTTGATATAATCGTCTAAAAGAAATTCACTTGCTCTCCCCTAGACACGCCCTGAGTTCGATCGCGTCGTCGACGGCGGGCGACGCGCGGCGGCCGCTCGGCTGCTCCAAGTCGCTGGACCAGCTGGCCCGCCCGCTCGCACGCCGCAGCCTGCGCGCGCCCTCGCGCTTAGAGCACCGCACTTCGCGCTCTGACGTCGCCAACAGCGCTACCGACGTCACCATCTCGACGGTCTCCGGGAAGCATAACAGCGGCGTCTTCAACGGAACTATCATTGGTGAGGCAATAGAATTCTTGCAAAATGCTATCACTAATAATAGTCTCCTCGCGCCTCGGGTTCTACGTATCCAACAGCGTTACCGACGTCATCGACTCGACGGTCTCGGGAAAGCAGGATAGCGGCGTCTTCAATGGAACGATGATGATGATCATTGGTAAGACAAGAAATCATTATTGCCGAAATACCCGACATTTACCCGCCATTTGGCAGAATCATCTGCTGGTATTATGTCTGTGATAGATAATTGCCAAGTTTTAAATGAAAAATATCTCTTCCAGGCATCGTGACGGACACCGAGAATCAAAACAAGGACGAGGACAGTCCGCTGCTCCGCAAGTGTAGCCTCTACAACAAATTGGAACAGCCCAAGAAGAAAGTGCACGACACGAATTACATAGAGTTTTACAAGAAATGGCGGTCGCTGGAGAACATCGCGGACAAGTCGGACCTGCAGCGGAAGCCGCGGAAGCCCATACACTCGTGGCTGCTCGGAATATTCGCGGGCGCCGCGTCGCGAGGCAGCGACTCCTCGTTGCGCCGCGCCCCGCCGCTCCTCGATACCGAGTCGGCCGTCTGACCCGAGGGAAACTCCTTAGTTGAGTCTTACCTGTAAAACGCCGCTCGTGTAACTTCTGCGGCAGTCCGACTCGCGAGTCGTTGCGCCCGAACTGTCATTCCCGTCGGAGTTACCACAGCTAGAGTCTATTTGTGTATGTTCTGCCACTCATCGTATTTTGTTAAGTTACGAGTTTTGTAACGTTATTGTTTGTATATAAATGTGTGACCAATTAAAATAAGGATGTATTCAGGGTTCTCGAACAAATTATGTAAGACGGAAGGGGAAGTGAAACTTCCTCTGTGATAATACAGTTGTATATTTAATTGTAATCTATATCTGTTTGTGATTATCCACTGTTCAATCCGAAGTGTAAACGAGTTGATGTTCCAGTGAATTTGAGCTTCGTTACGAGTATCTCAAACATGTTAGGATGTTATCAACATAGCTAAGCAAGTAGTAAAAGGGCCGAGCCACGCGGATGCTATGTGCAATGTTAGGGGCAGAGCATACATATTTATGTTACGTCTTATTTTTAACCCCGCTCTATACCCGCGGTCTCCACGGCTGGCGGTATGAACAGCTAAGTACAAAGTATCATAGAACAGAGCGTGAGTCTAGAGCGGGCCATATACTACATATCCTACCTACGTTATTTATGTATATTTAGCTGTATGTTATCGATATGCTGTTGTAAATAATCAGTGTAAGTAAAACAATGTTACCGTGAAATGTGAAATAAGAGTTTAATGTTATTAAATAATTTCTATCAAAGGACATCAGTCTATAAGTGAAAGATATATTTCCTCAATGTTTTTATTAAAAACGAAAAACACGTAAAGAATAATAATACTGACATTGAATATCACATTTACACTTACGCGATATCATAAAATATACGTGTATCTTGTAATACCATTAAGTCCTCCATACATTGCATACTGACCACTGAGATTAGACTAAAACGCCGACTAATGCCGAGCAGAATAAATTTTCTAATTGGGTTCGATCCAAACGCCATCAACGATTGACTAGTGAAACTTCACGAACTAAAATATAATGTACACCAACAATGGAAATAAAACAGAGCAATAAATAAATATATCTGTGCAGGAACATAGAAATGTCATGGCGTCGTTCTTAATGGTAACTCTTATGCAATTCTGTTTCGACAAAATATCGGTATTATTTCTAAAAACACGATTCCTTACTTCAGACGCAGTTTATTTGTGGTAAATGAAAGAATGAATCGTGTTTTAAAAATAAGACCGTAAGCATTCGGCAGATTCGGTATAAATAAAAAAACAGCTGGAACAATGACACAATACAACAATATTCAAACATTTCAAAAACCTGTACATGTCTACAACAAACCCAGAATTTTGGGTATTAATGGAAAAAATGCAAAAAAAAAAAATTATTGGAAAGGCCATGTTTAAACAATATTTTTTCCACATTTAGAGTACTTTGTTTAGAATTCGATTGGGAAACTGCTCATTCACTTCTAATGAGCAGGTCAATACTCAGGTCTAACACCACCTTAATAAATTATTAGTGGAACTTATTTTAAGATTTTTTGAGACCTCAAGAAATATTATCGTTTATTTTGAAGCATGGACTTATTGTCCGTAGTTCATGTTGTAGTTCTAATTCAGACAGTTGAGAATGTGCTCTAATAATGATTTAAATGAAGGGTATGTACCTATCCTACCGAATTTCGAGGCATATCGTAAATTAAATTACCTGCCATCCGACGGGGGCCAAAGAAACTGCTGTATCGTCAGCCATTTGCTGTTTGTGTACAATTTCAAATGAATTGGCAATGTAACTTCTCACAAAATAAAATAAACAAATAGGGTTGGTGTTTAGCTCTAAAGCTGTTTTTACATCGAGCATTCTGGCTCGCTCGCACAATTTTACAAGTTTTGATGTGTGCGGTCTGGGATTTGTGATTGATAATAAAATGGGGGACATTCAAGACATATTTTCCTGTACTAGCATTTGATTGAAAGAAATTTAATTGACCGAAATTATGTAATAATTTTGCATAAAACTTTTTATTAAAAACTACGTAAGTATAGGAAAACAAAAATAGGTTTGAAAAGTCTCTAATTTAATTATGCATCAAACCCTGAGACCACGAAATGTCCACTCATTAAGAAATGTATAATTTACGAGCGAGATATCCTCTACGAAAGGACAGCCCTAAATACTTGTGTGAACCCCGTTTATGCGAGCTATGGGCTCGCTGAAGGCATGTACACCTTGAAAACGCTAACTATCAACAACGCACACAGGCACACGTACACTTAAGTACACAAATAGCAGATCATTAAAAAAGATTCTAGAATATTTTACTAAATTAATTAAGTTTTCAAAAGATTCCCGGGTGGCTCACCCAGCAAAGGTATGCCTGCATCGTCGGAACTGTCGTAGTTCATGCCATTTATCACCAACTTGATGTCGCAAGGTTTGGTCTCTTTGGAGTCCTCTTGCAGCAGGGTCTCGGAGGAGGTATCAGGAACATGTATCGGTGGCACGTCGTGGTACATTTGCGAGCTTTCAGTGTGTTCGATGATGGGACACGATGCGCTGGTGTGCTCGTGCCTTAACGTTGGCGCCTCGAGCAGGTTCCCTCGGTGTACGCAAGTTGGCTTCAATGTACCGTCGCCGATTACCTGCAATATAAGTTAAGAGTTGTAATATAACTAGCTGAGCCTTGCCATATCAGCCTATACCTAATTGGTGGTGCTATTTAATAAATAAAATAAAAATAAAATGGACATAAAAAATTGTAAAGATCGGTTAAGCCGTCTCAGAGTTCGGTAATAAACACTGAGAAACATATTGTATTAGACAATGCCGTCTCCTACATACGCCCCACTGTAGGGCACAGGTCTTCTCTCAGAGTACAGGTACTCAGGAGACATAGAAAGTATGGTCTCACACAACGGCGGATTGGCGATTTCGAGCGCTGACATAGCTATGTTAACATCTCAGGCGCTTATGTTTCACGATGTTTTCCTACACAGCGTGTGGTATTGCTACTACAAGACTCCATCATCATTAATTACTTAAATATGTGCAAGATATGCACAAAAAAGTTGCACAAAGAGCGATGGAGCGTGCCATGCTGGGCATATCGCTTGTGGACCGCGTCCCCAACGTAGAAATTCGTCGAAGAACTAAGGTCGAAGACGTTGGTAAGCCGATCACAAACTTAAAGTCGAGATAGGCGGGACACTTGGCTAGAAGGGAAGACGGCCGGTGGACCAGGGCAGTATCGGAGTGGTGGCCAAGGGAGGGAAGGAGGTTGGTAGGCAGACCACCGACACGATGGAGGTTTGCGGGTCAGGAATGGATCAGATTAGCACAGGACTGTGAGGAACGGCGCAGTAAAAAGAAGGCCTATGCCCAGCAGTGGATTGATGTGGGCTGATTATGGATATAGATGTGTTAAATTATAGCAACCAGATTATTCGACAGGAGTTTGAGGGTAAACTTCAATAGAACTATATGTGTTTACCTCCATAAGATACTCGTCGCTTCGATGATGCAGCTCGCTATCAGTGTGTGACTCCAACATGTTTCCAGATGCAAATCTTAGTTTCTTTGGCGATTCTAAACTACAGCACCTGTATAAAGTATAATCATCATCATCATCATCGTGTATTATTCGATGGGTAGTGATTGGCAAGGGCACCTAGGCACAAGGTTTTGGTATCAGAGACTTGTTAGTATAGTTCTAGCATCATAGGTCATACATCATTCCTAATGAACAATAAACAATATCTAACTATATTGCAATGTAGGGGCAAAGTACGCCTCAGCATTAATACAAATACATCTATCTCCACATGTACCTACAATGTAGGTATCACTTTTTTCCTCTGTGGTATCACTAAAATCACCTTAATACTTATTCAACAAATACTTATCCATCAATAATTAGAGTCGTTTTTTAATCATAATTTTACTTTTTACTCATAATCATAAACTTTAGTCATTTTAAGGGTTACTAGAAACCCTTATAGTTTGCCATGTCCGTCCTCTCTTCTGTCTGTCTGTCCGTCCGTCTGCTCGCGGTCTAACTCAGGACGATTAGTATTAGAAAGCTGAAGGGTACCCCCCACTAGACCTAAATTAGGGATGCAATTTTTTTCCAGCCCAAATCATAATGTGAAATATCGTTGGATTGGTCGTTCAAATATATTGTGGGTGTAGGGCGATACTTTTTTTAGTTAGTGCCCCGTTTGCAAAATATTAAACTCTAAAGCGCAAATTAGGGAGTTCCCAGGCGTCACCCCCTCTCCCTTTTGGCTAAACTGTTGTTTGTAGAAACGTGAAAAAATTCAGTGCACATAATAATTAACTTAAAGGTAAATTGATTATTACCGAACGAATTATTAAAACGCTAAATTATTAAAGAGCCTCTATACCACCGCTGTTGGGCTGGTGAGCATCGACCGTATGGACGTCCGTCGTGAGTACTCACCTATGCAGCCCGCCGACCTGGTTCTTCCAGTTCCTCGTCTTGAGCGAGCTCCGCTGGCCGCGCTTCTCGGAGGGCGAGGGCGCGGGCGGCAGGTCGGGCGGGCGCGCGCGCCGCGCCGCGCGCTGGCGAGCCCTCGCCGCGGCGGCGGCCGGCTCCTCGCCGCGCAGCCAGTACGTGAGCTGGTCGCGCTTGCCCTTCATGGACACTATGCCGCGCTCCTCCAGGATGTAGCCGCCCAACTTGTCCAGCAGCGACTTGCAGGCGGTGCTGCAGTGGATTTTCAGCGCTGAAAGTCATGGAACGCGGCTGTGGTAAGTCGATAAGCTTGTGCAGCTGCGACTTGTAGGCGGTGCTGCAGTGGATTTTCAGCGCTGAAAGTTATGGCAAATGGCTGTGGTAAAGTCGCTAAGCTTGTGCAGCTGCGACTTGCAGGCGGTGCTGCAGTGGATTTTCAGCGCTGAAAGTCATGACAAGTTGTGGTGTAACCGCAAAGTTTGTCCGGCAGAGTCTTGCAAGCTAAGCTGTAGTGGATTTTCAGCGCTGCATGTAATGGCAACGCGCTGTGAAGTCGCAAAGCTTCTCCAGCTGCGACTTGCAGGCTGAGCTGCAGTGGATTTTCAGCGTTGAAAGTTATGGCAAATGGCTGTGGTAAAGTCGCTAAGCTTGTCCAGCTGCGACTTGCAGGCGGTGCTGCAGTAGGTTTTCAGCGCTGACAATAATAGCAACGTGTTGTGATGAAGTCGCAATGTTGTCCAGCTTCGACTTGCAGGCTGAGCTGCAGTGGATTTTCAGCGCTGAAAGTCGTGGCAACGCTGTCTCTGGTGAAGTCGTAAGACGACTGTTGGCTGAGCTGCATTTGATTTTCAAGGTATTTCGTGTGTTTTGCCGATGTAACGCTCAGTTTTGTGAACAAGGGGCAAGGGATTGCGGATCTGTGCACCAATCATGCAGAGCACACATTCCCATGCTCTGCTATTTTCATGCAAACGTTTACCCAGGATCTGTGTGTTGAAGATTTTTTCAGCGTGTAGACTTTATGTATTTAGATATGTTTATACTATTTTTATTTTTAATGCACTAACCCGTGCTAAGGACAAATTTAAAAACCTATTTATAGAGGCTAAAAATTTCACCCATGCCGGGATTCGAACCCGCAACCTCTGGCTATCCGTGCCAGCGCTCTACCAATTGAGCGCTGGCACGGATCGGCACGAATCCCGGCATGGGTGAAATTTTTAGCCTCTAAATAGGTTTTTAAATTTGTCCTTAGCACGGGTTAGTGCATTAAAAATAGTATAATCATGTGGGTACAGTGATATCGTTCCGATGAAAAACCTAACTGCAAAGTAGGTAGTCGGGGCTTTAAGTGATGCAATTGGCTTAATAAAAGCCAGATGTCGCTGCCTGTACGTAATACAGAGAATAGTGTAAAGAGGTTCGAAATTTCACTGATGAGTCACCCATTTGCTCAATTGGTAGAGCGCTGGCACGGATAGCCAGAGGTTGCGGGTTCGAATCCCGGCATGGGTGAAATTTTTAGCCTCTAAATAGGTTTTTTTTAGGTATGTTTTTTTAGTATTTAGGTATGTTTTAGCGCTTAGACTTAGTACCTCTATTTATGATTAATAATAATTAAAGAAAATTTTTGACTTCAGAATAGCATAGTTGGCTACTTACGTGCGCCCGTGGACTCGAAGCGGCTGGCAGTGTTCACCGTGTCACCAAACAGACAATACCTCGGCATTTTCAGTCCTACTACTCCTGCACAAACGGGCCCTGAAACAATGTGTTTGACGTAAGATTCTGTTAAGCGTGATTCTGCGGATATGGAAGATGTTTCTAGTTTCCGAAGTGCTAGCCGAACCGCAGTGTTATCCGCTGGGCTAGTTACCCTCCGGGCTAGTTACCTGAGTGCAAGCCGACCCGCAGCAGCAGCCGCTGCTCGGGGCGGTGTCGCACGCGGAAGGCGCGCGTGGCGGCGAGCAGCGCCAGCGCCATTGACGCCACCTCGCCGGCGTGCGCCACGCCATTCCGGATAGGCAGCCCCGACACCTGCAAAAGTCATTGCACTTAGATTGTTTTTTTAACATTTACATAGAGGCACATACGTTGCTTCTGGCCCCACACTAGGATACCCTGTGTCGTGGGAACCAGAAACAACGACATCACAAACATGTAAACATCCAAGACCTGGGGTTTTTTTTTGTTCCCAGCCGGGATTCGAACCCGGGACCTCTTGCATGGCAGGTAGATGCTACCGCTACGCCACAGAGGTCGTCATTGAATTGAAATTAGAATTTATTTATTTCAGAGAAGTAGGTGTAACAATTTACATCCTATTTTAGCATTTTTTAAAAACCTATATAGAGTTTAAAAACCTATTTAGAGGCTAAAAATTCCACCCATGCCGGGATTCGAACCCGCGACCTCTGGCTATCCGTGCCAGCGCTCTTTCCAACAGAGCTATGGGCGACTCACCGGCATCAGTGAAATTTCGAACCTCTTTACACTATTCTCTGTATTACGTACAGGCAGCATTGCATTGTTGATGAAAATGTAATTATATTTAACTGATGATAAGATTAGAACGATGTTGTCTGTATTAGTTAAAAAAACTGTATGCCAGACAGCAACGCCTTCTTTCTGGAAAATTTAACTTATTTTATTACATTGCTGCGATTGAGTATTTACTTATAGATGCTATAGTTACACGCTTAAAACAAATAGAATAGAAATCGTTTATTTATTACACACAAAACAATTTTAACACAAAAAAACAACAAAATTAACTACAAGAAAATACAATATTTCAAAATTACCTGGATCGAATTTTGAATGGCTCCACCCACAGAAATGGATCTTCTGTGGCTCCAACAAACCTTTGTTACTTTTAGTTTCGTTCGTGTGACTGACCCTACTGCCATGCCTGGCCAAACCCTTTTAGCGTCTTACGCGCTCTAAATCTTGAATGATTCTAATGGTCTATGCCAAATTCCATACCAATGAATAATACTAATTGCTATCGCAAACGTAAGGTTTTAGTGCGTAGATTTTTTTTAAAATTAAATTGGAATGTCAGGCTGTTTTTAACCCTACGTAGTGTTATTTCTAAGAGTTACCATTTTCTCAAGCACTAAAAAGTAAAACTTCCCTCGTGGTTCTTCGTCAAATTACCTAGGTACTTGTGTATCTAAGTGACAAAAATTTGGACGAATTTCACGTACCACCATGTAAGCATCTCCAATAGTTTCCACTTTGTAGACTTCGAAGTTTTCCAATATGGAGTCAAAACACGTGTAGAGATCGTTCAAGAAATCCACGACCTGGAAAATACACAAGAAAATTATTTTCACTTGGTAACCCAACTCGAAGCGCTTGTGGCCTAGTCGAACCGAGTGCTTGGAATGGTTAAGCAACAACAGGCGCGGTCAGGTGCAGGATGGGTGACCTTCTCGTGACCACCGCTAGTGGCATTTTTCCGAGCGCTTCCGTGCTTCGCAAGGCACGTTAAGCTGTTGATGCCGGCTGTAATGTAATGGCAGTCGTTAAGCCATTTCACAGGACCGCCGGGCGGCTTCATAACTTTTTACAGTATGGCCCGTCACTGTCTTACAATCCTCCACCAACCCGGACTCGGCCCCCGTGGTAGAGTATGGCCTAATCTTCCTGCGATGCAGGAAGAAACCCCTGCCCCAGCAGTGGGAACATACACGAGTCGATATCGAAAACAACTCATTTACCACAGAGCGTTATTTTACCACACCTTACCAGCTTTATGATGTGGTTAAGATTACTCCAAGCGGCTTGGACCAATGAAGAAAAGGGCTTGGTCCAAGCCCTTTTCTTCATTTAACCCTCTATAGGCCTGCGTGAGCTGTTTCAGATCACTCAGCCGGTGGAGTAAAATAGAAAGTTTCTTCACAGTGATAGTAGTTACGGCCGACATCTGCCAAAGTAGTGACGGCAAATGTCCAAGAGAGAACCGAGTACACCGTTGACAATAATCTGTCGTAATTTTTTCTTATCATCCTAGCTCTGTGACTTAGGTGACAATTCATCCATAAAATATCTCATCCGCAGATGAATCGTCCCTCTTTCCGAATTGCTAGGCGTTAATTCATCCGCAAATATGTCATACGAGGATGAAATGACACCTTTTTCAAATTGTTAGGCGTTAAGCCATCCGCAAATATTTTCTCCGAGATTGAGATGACACCCTTTTCAAATAATTAGGCGATGATTCATCCGCAAGTGTATAAAAAGGGTAAAAATACATACAAAGGAGGTCTACAGCCGTAAAAGTAAAGTCAATAAAAAAACAAGACTTTTGTCTTGTTTTTTATACAAAATAGTCCATATTTTTTTATCTTTCGTTATCTACCCTTGTATGTCCCCACTGCCGGGGCACAAGTCTCTTCCTGCATCGCATTTTATATTTACAACATTTTAAAATAGAAAAGATTTATTTAAAACACTTTTCATTGATATTCCTAAAATAATTACTATTTTAGCACTCAACAACAGTGTTGCCAACGTGGGCGATTTTTCGCCATTTAGGCTATTTGGATCGAAAATCGGCGACGAAAAAATGTGAACGGCGACCGGTCGCCTTTTAGGCTATCTCGAGGGCAACTCTGAGATAGCCTAAAAAAAGAAAAAGGTAGTGTCGACACGTCGAAGTTATGGCCCATGCTGGCCCACTGCTCGCCATTGCCATTGTGTACATGGGGGAATGGTGTGTAGTGGCGGACAATTGCCTTTCGTGGCGCGCAATCGGACAGTTGTCGGTTTTTTGGGCACACTTCAAAGGAATCGCGGCGTAGCATGGCCCATCCCTGCTTACAAAGTGGCCCATCGATTAGTCAATTGAACTTTTAGTTTTTTTGATTTATATCAATCTGAGTCCGTAATTTTGCGCCATTTTTTTTATAATAACTTTGTTGTTGTACATACTTCTGTAATACTTGTAAATAAAAAAATAGCTGCGGCCGCAATTACTTCCATGTCCATCGCAAGTGGTTTGCAAGACAGCAATGAGCCACGCGCCATTGTGTAAACAGCAAGTGATCGTGGCCAATGGCGAGTTGGCAATGGCGAGCAGTGGGCCAGCATGGGCCATTGTGTACTGCGGGCTTAAAGCTAGTAGATTCTTTGCTGTTGGTAATAGGAGATGAAGCAGTATCTGTTGTGTAAATTATTTAATTATTAAGTCTACAGTCTTTAAGAATAGAATATTTTTAAAGCAATTTACTATGTTTTAAATTGTACATTACAATAACAACCTTTTTTAAAAGTAAATAGTAAATAATATTTGAAAACTACCTTTTTTTTAACGTTATGAGTTTAGGCTACTTATTTAGGCTACCTCGGCAAAAATTGGGCTAGTTTAGGCTACTTAAGCTTTGAAAAACGGCGATATCATGCTGTGATTCGTTGGCAACACTGCTCAACAAAGAAAAAATAAATAAGACAAATTATTAAACAAATAATACCATGAAAATCTGAGTTTCATATGTAATTTGTATATTCTTTGTACCTTTCATCAATAAGATTATTTTTCTATACAATACCGAGACTGATTTCAGCGTCCTCAATTCTGTCAAACAACTATTTACTTTTAAAGGATACCTACCTACATACATAACCTCACGCCTGTATCCCAGAGGGGTAGGCAAAGAACAGGGACTTCCACTTGCCACGATCCTGACAGATCACCTTCGCTTCATCAACGTTCATAAGTCATTGCATGCACGCACGCCGGTTCCGAGTACTTTTTATCTACCCCTTTGCTAATACATCCCCTATTTGGTCGATGTATGTCCACCTGGGACCTCCTTTACCCGCCCTTCCACTCACATTCGCAGTATATATTTGTTTCGTCAATCATTCTTCCTTCATCCTCTCCGCATGTACAAACCAACGCAACATTCCTTTCTCAATTCTAGTCACTACATCCTCTTTCAGTCCACAACGTTCTCTAATCAGACTATTGCGTATAATGTCATTCAAAGTACACATACACACACACATACATACACATACTTTTCAAGGACCTAATTTTCATTCAACTAGATTTTTTTAAAGACTGAAGATAAAAAAAATATGGACTATTTTGAATAATAAACTTTTTTCGTTGCTTTTCTGGCTAGAACTTTATTGGTATGTATTTAGTTTTTCTATACACTTGCGGATGAATTATCGCCTAATTATTTGAAAAGGGTGTCATCTAATCCTCGGAGAAAATATTTGCGGATGGCATAACGCCTAACAATTTGAAAAAGGTGTCATTTCATCCTCGTATGACATATTTGCGGATGAAGTAACGCCTAGCAATTCGGAAAGAGGGACGATTCATCTGTGGATGAGATATTTTATGGATGAATTGTCACCTAAGTCGCTCTGTGATGGTTTTAAAAAACCTATGTAGAGGCTAAAAATTCCACCCATGCCGGGGTTCGAACCCGCGATCTCTGGCTATCCGTGACAGCCCTCTTTACAACTGAGCTAATGGGCGACTCACCGGCATCAGTGAAATTTCGAACCTCTTTACCATATTCTCTGTATTACGTACAGGCAGCGACATCTGGCTGAAGTAATTTGCATCACTTGCAACCCCGAGTACCTACTTTGCAGTTAGGTTTTACATCGGAATAATATCGCTGTACCCACATGATTATACTATTTTTTTTTTATTGCACTAATCCGTGCTAAGGACAATTTTAAAAAACCTATTTAGAGGCTCAAAATTCCACCCACTCTTTGATGGTGTTACAATTGATACCTACTCCAAGCCCTTCTCTTCATTTGACCTTCTCTAAAGGTAGGCGACCGTGCAGGAGGCTGATTGCTCATGCGAATTGAAAGCGTTTGTTGCATAAAAATAAGGTAAGATAACTCGAAAGAGTCATTAGACACTTATTTTCTCATTCGAATTCAATGTAGCATGTCGTTCTGAATACAGATTTTGGCTGCCGCTCGACTTTTTACGTAGAATTCCAAGACCTAAGAGTAGTATACGACTTATTTGCTAAATGCAGTGAGAATTGACTCCCAGGACAAAGACCAGCGGCGACTTCTTGTATAGGAGGCGAAGATCTATTTCGGGTTGCTGAGCCAGTGGAGTAAAAAGTAAGCTTTTCTTCAGAGGCAGAATACCTGCAGCGGTGTACTCTCGGCTGACATGGCGGTGAAGCCGACGATGTCGCTGAAGTAGATGGTGACGCAGTCATAACTCTCTGGCAGCACGCGGCGGCCGCGCTTCAGCTGATCAGCCACCGGCGCCGGTAGCATCTCCTCAAGCAGCGCCTCTGTTTACAGGTTTCTTGTTACATTTCGTCTTTTATTTAGTTCAATATTTAATGCGCCATCCTTATTTAAGGGGAGGTAGGTGGTCAACAAAGTGTGACATCGTGTGACAAAGAAGGTGGAGGGAGGGGGAAGAGTGGTAAGTTTCGTGTATTCACAATGTATAAATATATAGATAGAGAACACTTTATTGCATAACCAGAAAAAATACAACCATGATGTAGAAGAAGAAGAATACAATATGTAGAAGGATAATAATTGGTATTATTAGAAATAGCATTAAGTCCACCTTTTCTACACTATCTTCAGTGCAACAAAGAATTAATATTGTATGAATAATAATAATTATGTGAAAACTTTCTATTGGCTTTCTTTACCTATGGTATAAGATGCTAGTTTTTCTAATAAAATGAAATATGGGTCTTAACACAAATCTTTGATTTTAATGAAAACTTCGGCTCTAATGAAAAAGTTATAATAGGTACTACCAACTCCATAATAAGGTTTATATTTTGGGTCAATGTAAACTGTGATTGATGAGTTGTAAATTATATTTCATAAAATCTTTACAAAATATACAGAAAAGAAATGGCCTTAAAAATTACCTTTCCATATAAAAACTATATGTTCTCACCTGTCTTCTTCTTTTCCTCCTGCAACTGGTCAGTCCGTTCGTCTACTAGCACTTCCAGATTGTTCGCATACTTCTCCATCATTGCTATCATGTTATCGAATATATTTGGTTTCCTGAGAACAAATGCGTGTAACATTTTAAAGGACCACACATATTTTTTAGTGCTTCTTTTTCTAAGTACTCTATATTAAGGGCACAGGCCTTCTCCCAGAGAGATAAGTACGGTAAGCCCACCCCCAGTCTTAGATTTCAAGCACTGAAGTACCTATTCGAAAACATCAGCCACTCATGTGTCCACGACATACTTGGAAGCGCTACCAACGCTTATTAAATAGCTAGGTACCTACTCTTAATCACGGCACATCATAGACCATGGGCACTCCATAAAATACTTTTACGGAGGTGCATATGCATCTAAATATTATAGTATTATTCAAAAAACAACATGTACTTAGTTTGAAACGTATAGATAGGCATTTAGCACACTACGTAGAACCGTTCAACAAGGGGAGACTCGACTCAGTGTTCACAAGAAAAGAGTAGAGGGAGATGCTGACTTTATTATCAAGGAGACATCGACTTTGAACTAGTGTTTTTATTCAAACAGAAACTTAATTTAACAAAACAACTTATGATATTTCTTTCCTGATAGAGAGTGGGAATGCACTATCTTGTACCCTGCTTCCAGCACCTATGCTAGACTGATCAGTGGTTCAACTCACATGCCTTTCCTGAGCGGGCGCAGCCGCGTCCGTATGGACTTGAAGTCGGGGCGGGCGGCCGGCTCCTCCATCCAGCACTCGCCGCAGCACTCGCGCACGCAGTCGAACCGGCCCGACAGTGGCTCCAGAGGTGGCCTGGGGAACGAAGAGTTTCTGTAAAGCGGGTGACCAACGGGTGAGCTTTGCTGCGGTTTTTGCCACCTTTTCACCCACCCAACCGATGTCTGGCCGTTGTCATAGGGGGAAGCCCCTATGACAATGCCCAGACAGCGGATCCAGAGACGGCCTGGGTAACGAAACGTTTCTGTAAAGCGGGTGACCAACGGGCGAGCTTTGCTGCGGTTTTACCACCTTTTCACCCACCCTCCCCCCGATGACAACGACCAGACAGCGGATCCAAAGACGGCCTGAGTAACAAAAATTTTCTGTAAAGCGGGTGATCGACGGGCAAGCTTTTTTGATGCGGTTTTTACCGCTTTTTCACCTACTCTCCTTTTCACCCACCCACGGTTTTACCACCTTTTCACCCACCCTCCCCCCGATGACAACGACCAGACAGCGGATCCAAAGACGGCCTTAGTAACAAAAATTTTCTGTAAAGCGGGTGATCGACGGGCAAGCTTTTTTGATGCGGTTTTTACCGCTTTTTCACCAACTCTCCTAGCTATGACAACGCGGTCCGACAGCGGCCCTATAAGCGGTCTGGAGGGTGACATGAGGGAGGAGTACTTTAGATGAATCGTGTTTTTATGAAATGTAAGGCCGTTAATCCGTATTTGTAATAAGCATACACTACATTACACTTGCACCATTATTTACTATACTTGCACCACTATCTAAATTATTTATGCGAAAAGAAATTCAAAGGGCGCGTACAGTGACATTTGATGGCCGCAGTCTGGGTGTATTGCTGTTTATAATGTCCTTGCCTGGTCACAGGTTATCCTAGTTTGGGACCAAGACGATTGATTGTGTGGCATTATTTATTAGTTATTTATTTCTTTAATAAATTGTACACGTCGTTCTTAGTATTGGCTCAATACTATAGTATTGAGTCAAAATTGTGGTAATGAAATACTTAATTAGGTGTATCTACTAAAATCTCTGCCAACTTCTCTGGGATACGTACCTACCTAAACAAGACAGTGATAGTTATGAGTTTGTTAAAATGCCGAGCCTTTACAATTAATTACACAGCATTTCATAAGGAGTGTGATGGCAGGGTGTACTCAGCCTGACAAGACGTTGGATTACTTCCAAGTTCATTAATTTTGCGGGTTTTCGGTCATTAGCGTCTGTTTAGTCCCTTTTCATAGCAAATAGCAAATCACTAACACATATTTAGTTATAGAATAGTAGATACCAGAAAATCAAATACAGCACAAAAAGTTTCACCAGAAGTCAGTAAATCAAAGTTGATCACAATGTTAAACAACATGTTGATGATTAATTCCAATTCTATACTAGTGTGTGTGATGGGCAAGGTGAAGTAAGGAGAAGGATGTCATGGTTGTGTAACATCAACACTGGTGTTAAAACCGCAGAGGAACAGTTCAGGATTGCACTGAACAGAGATAGCTGTAAAGAGCTGACTGTAGATGTAGTAGATAATACCACAGTGTAACCTTAGTTACACATGTATAGTTACACAACATGTAACCAAAGTTGCTTAAAAATATTGGAAAATTACTTTGCAATTACAATATTGTGATTTTTATATTATATTGATTTAACTGTATCTGAAATTAAAACGAACGTCTAATGATGCTTTAGTAAAAGTTTTACAATCTGTATTTTACAAATGTGTAATTATACTGATTTTACGCACAATTTTTACCTTGAGGAAACTTGGAAATCGTGAAAAATATATCAGCCGTTCCATATAAAACATACTATGTCGGCCATTTTAAAGTTTTCCCCACTGTTGAAAAGTTGTTGTATGGGGATTTATCAGCAAACGTGCGTGTGGACCACACGCACGTTTGCTTGAAAAATCCATATAACCACACGGTGTGGTCATATGTTTACACTAACAAATTGAATTCCACTCTATGTCACTACGACGACATTGGTCAACTAAAGTGCGAAAATAATTTAAACTTGTCTGAAGGGGTAAATAAAGGTTAGTCGTTTCACCGCCAATGTCACCGGACACATACCTACCTGTGAGGTGAGGTGTCAACACTGGCTAACCGACGCAGTAGCGCGGCAGTCGGCAGCGCGTCCGGGCCAAACGGACCGCGCCGGGTGTGGATCTCGTACAGCACTAGAGCGAAGGCATACACGTCGGCGGCCGGGGAGCCCTCCACGGGCGTCTCGGAGCCCGGCTGCCCGTCCGGACCCCAGCCGTTCGCGCGAAGGAGCTCCGGCGCGAGGTAGACCAGACCTGTGGGGTTGGTGACTGGTTTGACTAAATTTCGTGCGTGTACGAAGCATTAGTTAACATGCCCGACCTTGAAAATAACAATAGAAGTAGTCAAATCTCAAGCGTGTTACGAAGCATTAGTTAACAGGCCTGCCTTTGAAAGTAACAATGGCTTTCTATTGTTATTTTCAAGGTCAGGTTAAGTCCTCGGTCGTGAATGGCAATCTTTCCCTTCTCTTTCAATACCACCAGTGCTACCTCCTGTTAACTTCTTACGTAGTTGGGGCTGATGATAGGGTTTTCCGCGTCAGTGTATTCATGGGAAATTGAGTTCAGCTCTGTTCATGTTAGATTCTTCTCCCTTTCCGTGTTCCGATTGATCCTGCCGTGTCTGGGATGGTCTTCCTGGACGTCGTGAGCCTCCGCTAGGCTTGCAGTTGAGTACCGCTCCCGGAATGAGCTGTGCAGGACGTCGCAGAGTGTGGCCCAGTCATCGCCATTTTCGTTAAGTATCATCAACGTTGTACGAAGGATCTGTGATTGTGAAGACTGGCGGCCAGGTTGATGAAGGTACTAGGTAGGTCCTGCCTCCGAAGTCTCTACCAGAATGAATCTCTGTCACTGCCTGACTCGGTCTCTCAGAGTAACGGAACGTTTAGAAATTACTTATTATGTTGCAAGGTTTCTTGAACATAAATTATCATAAGTAATGTAATAGAATGTAACTTTCTATTTTACCGTTATCGCTATGGTCTAGACTAGACGAAAGATCACCATTATAGGAGACCGTACTCGCCGACATCACGCCGTGAAAATAAACACGTAATTATTGTACCCGGAAAAGGTTTTCACTATCACCTAAATGAATAATGATGGATGGATGACTACACATGAATTACCCTTTATGACACGTCACGGCTAATTGTAAGGTGCATTATAAAATACATAATAATATGTCGATTTATATAGAAGCGTGTGTCTCTAACCGCGTGGCCCCTGGCCACACGGAAAGCTTACATAATTAACTTCATTTTTCGCGTTTTAGAGGAGTCGTAACAAATTTATTTGGTTAAGTTTGAGGAGACTTCTTAAATATTGATAGCTGATAGAATTTCGGCGTAGCAAATGCGTGAATAACCATTTATCGCCAAGAACTAAGATGGCACACAAATAACATTATTAGAGAACTATGTAAAATAAAGAAATTGACAGATTAAGAGACATGCTGGGCATCCTACAGCATTGATTTTCAGCGGAGTCCGAGGTCCGTAATTCAGAAGCGTACTCAAGCGCCAATCTCTACTTAAGACTAGTTTTGAGTACGGTGGAACTGTATTATAAAAAATATTATAGTACGAAAATTAGGCAAACCATCCGCACGATCGTCTGAAGAGATCAGGGCTATTAGAGAATCAACCTGGACTGAATGTCCGCAGACCGATCGCGATGGAGTAAGAGGCATACGCCCAAGAGTGGACAAACAAATGCTGGAGCAGAAGAGAAATAATAGGCGGAAACACCCGTACCAACTAATTTATTATAAGTGTGATCGTGCACTCACGAAGGAGGATCTTCGTGAGTGACAAAAAGAGGATACGTTACTTGGGACACGTTCTATGCGAACGGTACAGACTTACGTCATAAGACATCAGGTTATAATGATAAGGAAAAGTGGAAAAGCGTCGAAGATCTATTCCGCTTTGCAAAGACAACAGAGGAATATGCAGAGCAGACGGTCAACCTCCAGTAGTGAAGAAGTACTGAAAGAAGAGGAAGATGTGCACTCACTGTCAATATGGCTGCGTATGGCGGCGGGCTCGGTCGGTGGCGCCTCGCCGCGGCGGAAGGCCTGCAGCCCGAAGTCCGCCAGCTTCACCACCCATCGCGCGTCCACCAGGCAGTTGGACGGCCGCAGTGCGCCGTGGTACCCAAGCGCTGACTCATGGATGAATACCATGCCCTGGCCAAGAACGAGGTAGTTAGTAGTTAGACCTGAAATTTCCGCACTTAGCGAAATCCGAAATTCAGAAACTGGCCCATAGTAAATAGTTAACTTTAGGAATTAACTTTCTTCTCTTCGAATTTATGAAAAAAAGGCGTGGTAGACTTAAGTAGTTAAATTCTCAATTCAAAAATCGGCCCTTAGCCTCATAGTTGAGCCGTTGTAAGTAGCAACCGCAAGGTTCGAATGCAAATATCTCAGAAACTGGGTTTCCCAGATTTCCTTCAAAGTTAGCGAGTGGCTAATACAGATTCACAAATGTAGGTGTAACTTAGAAAATAAAGTCATTGGGACATGGCGGGATACAATTAAACTCACGAACTTCTAAATGTGAGGCCACCGCTTCACCGTCACGCTATCACAGCGTTATGGGCTAAGTATAACCCGAGGGCTACCTCGTAGACGAACACGATACCCTGGACAAGGACGAGGTATATTCCGAAGGCCGACTAGTGAATGAAATCCGTGCCCTGGACAAGTACGAGGTACCCGAGGGCCGACTCATAAATAAGCACCATACCCTAGACAAGCTAGAGTAAGTACAACCAGGGTGAACATCATGCCCAGGACAGGGGATATAAAACCCGAGGGCTGAATCGTGGATGAATAGCCCTGGATAAGGACGAGATAACAAAGCCTCCTTTTGTTTTTCACGACCTTATTGGAGCTAGAGGACACGCTGTTTAGCGGCTGTTTCAGATCGTTTATAAAATATAACTAAAATTCGAACTTAAGAGTCGAACTCTCGTTACGAGATCGATTCATACTTCGCTGGGTTTTTAGATAGATAGATAGAGCTATGAGCTACCTACGCCCGTAAGAACCACAAACCAGCAACACAATTTAAATTTTGTCTCACCTGAATAATATCTCCGACTAAAGAAGCAATGAACATATTGTCCAGTTTTATGTCTTCGTTCTCGAGGATATCCTGTGAAAAATAAAAGCACGCATACACATTAATTGCTAATACTCGTAAGGTCTGTTTTCTTACAGTTTAAAAAGTTCCAGCCACCTGTATTTTTAGAATCTATCTTTGTCTACCACACTCAAAGAAGTCGATATGCGGGAGACAACATAAATAAGATGTCTACACAAAGAGTATTTTGCGTTTACAAGTGTGCTGTTTTCAATTAAGATCGGCGGGATAGTACCCCCTCAAGGGAGACTGGCGTAAGCTTATTAGCGATACAATTGAAAAGTCGACAGTATGGCCAAAGTGGTTCCCGAGAAGTGGTTTATTTTTTCCACAAACGGTCTCATCTGCGGGCTATAAAATATACGACAATGATTTGGGGTGACATTTATGTTTTCGCAAAGTTGCCAAAAGTATAAATAAATACGCGTAACGCAAAGTGCCTTCCTTAACTTTCTAAGACGACAATAGACGCCCTTTAGTTCACCGAAATAAAAACTTTTAAGTCCCGAAATATTATGGGCATTACCCCCTAATGATGGCACAACCTTGCGCTGTGGCGCTCGTTAGGGGAGGGCCATGTCCAGCAGTGGACTAATATAGCCTGAAGAAGAAGTCCCGAAAGAATGTGTTAAGTGGTATTCAAGAGATAGAGCACTCTATGGGGTACACCTTGTATATAAATAACCATTCATATTCAAATTAACCGCTGCTAGACCATGTGCTGTCTGTACAAACTTAGATTTTGTACAGAAAGCACGTCGTACTATGATGTCGACTTTTAACTCTATTCGGTTAAGTTACGCGCGATTTTGCAACTAAATTGTAAGGGTTGACCTGCTGTTGACTATACATTGATATTTATACATAATTATTTACACAATGAACATGATTTACCTTACGAAAAAGTGTTGACCTTTTTTCGGGATTGAAACGGAGAAAAATCCCGACTTCGGGCAGTTCAGATCAGCAATCGATAAGCTTAACATCTTTGATTGCCCTTGTCAAGAAACCAACGGAAGTTTCAAACTATTCCTTGCCACTCGAGAAATATGTAAAGCCGAGAAGAGTTCAATAGTTTTTTGGACCCCAAAAACAGACTTTGAACAAATTTATGGTACCATCTTTTGTTGAGATTCCTTACCTTATATCTACTTTTTGTTAACAAATTATCTAACGAATTTTCTAAGATTTATCGCTAGCCATACGTAAAAAGGTAATTTTCCGTAAGAAGTGAAAATGGGCCGGCCATAGGTATATGCCGACCTAGAGATGGGCGTAGAAGTGTGGGTAGGCAACTCACGATATGAACTGAAGACCTGGGTCAAAGTGGCAGGAAAAGTCTGGACGCCAAAAATTACAAGACCGAAGTGATTTGCGTGCATTGCAGAGGCCTAAAATCAGTAGCTATAGGTTGAATAAGTAACTAAAAATGTTTATATTATTTTTAATGCACTAACCCGTGCTAAGGACAATTATAAAAAACTGTACGTAATACGAGGGCTGCTACTTACATAAGTAGCAGCCCTCGTATTACGTACAGTATGTATTCCGCATACATATGCGGAATAGAAAAAATAAACAAATGTATATGGCTAAATATGCTTTTATTGTTTTTCAAAGTATTCTCCACTATGATCGATGCACTTTTGCATTCGATGAAACCAATTTGTAAAACACTTTTTCCACTCTGATTGAGGTATCTCCAAAACGTGCTGTTTGAACGCATCTACGGCATCTTCACGGGTCGAAAATCGTTGACCACGTAATTTATTCTTTACATTTGGGAATAAATAGAAATCATTGGGAGCCAAATCAGGGCTGTACGGTGGATAACCCATCAATTCTATTTTTTGACCATCCAAAAATGTAGTTGTTTCCTGAGATGTATGACAGGCTGGCATTGTCATGGTGAAGTATGATTCTGCGTCGCTGGTTGTTTTGGCGTATTTCTTTAAATACTTCCGGCAAACAAATGGTCGTGTACCACTCCGAATTAACCGTTCTGCGATTCTCCAGTGGTATTGTAGCCACATGGCTATTAATACCAAAAAAGCAGGCCACCATTTGCTTTACAGTGCTTTTTGCACGAGCCACTTTCGTAGGGTTCGGCTCATTTTGAAACACCCAAACTGTTGATTGTTGTATAGTTTCGGGATCGTACGCATAGATCCAGGATTCGTCACCTGTGTAGATATTATAAACAGATTTTGAGTCGCCTCCGTTGAATTTTTTTAAGGTTTTCTTGCACCATTCGACACGAGCATCTTATTGATCCTGAGTTAAGTTGTGCGGGATCCGGGTCCCCTACGTAGTTTCGATAGCCGTTGTTGCGAAAAACGTTGTATCGAATTTTTTCCCGCTGCCTCATAAGTTCGAAAGCTTATGGACTCGAATGCTGTAGTGGCGAAAGACGCTGTTTCGAAAAACATTATCACTGCCTCATAAGCTCGAATGCTTGTTTTTTATACTTTATTGCGGAATAAAACTTAAATAACGTACAATGTGATAACAATTACGTACACCTTCGCTCCATCAACGTTCAATAGTCATATAGTTCTGTTATTGTTGGCAATTAATAGCCTTATAAACCTTTTGTGTGCATAGTACTCGTTTGTACTAATACTTATAAATATAATACTTGTGCAATTGATTGATTTCGAAACTTGATACCACTTCAGTAGTAATTGTTATAGATCAGTACTAGATTTTTTGTTACACGTAGAAAATTTGTTAAATAATAATAAATGTAGATTTAAACTAAATTTGTTTTGTTTTATTCACTACTTGATTTTTTATACGCATTAAGACTGAATGAATCGAAATGACAAGCATTCGAGCGTATGAGTCAGTGAAAATGTTTTTCGAAACAGCGTCTTTTGCCACTATAGCATTCGAGTCCATAAGCTTTCGAACTTATGAGGCAGCGGGAAAAAAATTCGATACAACGTTTTTCGCAACAACGGCTATCGAAACTACGTAGGGGACCTGCGGGATCCAACGCGAACAAATTTTTTTACAGACAAATGTTCATGTAATATCCTATGAATGCTCGTCATACATATGCCCAGAATAGCCTCTATCTCGCGATACGTAACATGGCGGTCTTGCATTATTAGTTTTCGCACATATTCAATTTTTTGTGGCACAACCACCGATTTCAGGCGACCTTCTTTAACTTCGTCCGTGAGCTTACTGCGCCCGCGATTAAACTCACTAAACCAGTGATACACAGTCGTTTTTGATGGAGCTTCACCACCAAAAGTCGAAGTTAATTGATCTACGCACTGTTGTTGTGTTAAACTACGTCGAAAATCGTAATAAATCATAGCACGAATATTTTCACGAGTGAGTTTATTTTTTCAGCGATCGATATGACATTTTAAACCCAACAAAAACAAAACACTAACGTATTATAAGAGAAAAATATTAGCGGCCAGTATTTAAAAAAAGAACGAATTTGACCATGGAGGTCAGACATTGCGTTTAAAATTATTGGAATCCCAGATTCCGCATACATAAGTAGCAGCCTATGTACAGAGAATATTGTAAAGAGGTTCGAAATTTCACTGATGCCGGTGAGTCGCCCATTAGCTCAGTTGGAAAGAGCGCTGGCACGGATAGCCAGAGATCGCGGGTTCAAATCCCGGCATGGATGGAATTTTTAGCCTCTAAATAGGTTTTTAAAACTAAAAATGTATTCTATGGACGAATTGAGAAACTCATCCTCTTTTTGAAGTCAGTTAAAAAGAAAAAGAAAATTTACCTTGAGGCTGCCTCGCGTGCAGTACTCAGCGAGAGTGCACACGTTAGGAGGCTCGATGCAGGCGCCGACAAATCCGTTGATGTTATCGTGCTGCAGGTCACGCATCTGGCCAGAAATGTTAAGAAACTCTTTGATTGGTGAAATAAGCGTGACGACAGTATCAATTAACAAAGTTTTAACGGTATAAGGGAAAAGTACATTATTAAAGGGATTTAAAACTATGATTTACTTTTATTAAAAAAAGAAAACCAATATTTTCAATAAAATAAAAGATTATAATACTGCTTTCAGCCATTTTCACTGAAACACATATCACACCGCGTGACGTCACGCTTAGGTAAACATTGGTAAACTTCACCCGTGCTTTGTAGTGCCAAGTGATTACGATGTTTGTTTACCTAGGCGTGACGTCAGTTTCGACGCCTTGACACTGCGAGCCGTCTTCCCACAGATTTGAAATAATTTTAGATCAATTTGCTTTAACCTTCGTTAAATTGTAGTTTGTTACTGAAATATAGGTTTTTTTGTAAATAATAAATGTATCCCCACATTATGGAAGAGGATTTAAAAATCTTTCGCCATGCCTATTGTTGCACAAGGAGAAAGGTTTCATTTGAAAAAGGTTCGATTGGTGAAAGGTGTAATTGACAACATTTCAAAATTGTATGGAGCTCTAATTCGAAAACCATTTCGAGATTTGGCTTTGTAAAGCACGTAAAAATTTATTTCAGTTTTTTCTGTGGTTTCATTTCCGAGAAAATGGTAAAAACACAAAAATACGCTGATGACGTCACACCATGGCTCCCAGTGAACATGCCTGTGCCACGATGAAAAAAAAAGTCAATTTCAAGATCTAACCTAAAAAATCAGTGTTGCCAATTTAGCGACTTAGTCGCTAGAAATGACGACTTTTGCGAGAGCCTTAGCGACAAGAAAAAAGTTTTGAGGACAAAAATAATTTAGCGACTTAGCTGACGACCAGTGTTATTATCGTCAAAATCTAAACCTTCAAATTGCCGTATTTATAAAAAAAAAATCGCAGATCTGCCGTATTATCTTTTAATTGAATAATTAGTGATTGAAACACAAAAATAATAAGTATATTTTCAACTTTCTATCATTTCTTCATCCTATATGTTTCTAATACACTGCTTGTGCAATGAATATTTTTCTTTGCTTTTCATTTTGATAAGCATACTCGTAATTATCTCCTGACACCTGAAATTTTGTGCAACCGCCTTGATTTCGAATAGCTTGTTTAGCTAAGAGTAGGACATATAAAAGAGATTGCATGAGACATCTAGTTCAATTTATGTCTGCAGGAAAATTTTCTTTGGGATATCCCGAAAATCAGACACATTTATTACGTTTCGTTTGTAGTATTTTTTTGTTTTAAGGTTACGAGCATGTTGGACTTGAATTGCCGTATTATATGATATGGCAGTCGAAATCCTGCCGTATACCGTATATTACAAAAAACATCCATGAATTACCGTATATTACGGCAATTGCCGTATCAATAATAACACTGCTGACAACGTTTAAACCTGAAGATTTCGTTAAGTACAAGATAAAAAAATATGCCCAACACTATTTTTTACTTACTCAACGTCTACTTCAACTGAGCCATATGAGAATGAGGACGAAGAAGTGTTTAATTTATGTAGAGATGGCGAAGAATAATTTTTAATTATTAATTATCGTATTTCTTAAGTAGTACATTGTTATTCACGTGCCCCCCCCCTTTATTTTTGGTTGCTGATGGTCTCCGAGGCCTATTTCATAAAACTGAAATCATGGTTTTCATCATCACGGTTGCACCTCTTATTTTCGCTGCATCGTCATGATGCATGAACTCCAAAAGCATTGAAAGATCTACCTTGGATAGATTTCGGCTGTCAGCGCGTACGAATCCGTCTAAATCTGAAAAGTCCATTGTATACCTACCAATGACTTTCTTGTTCTTGTATAGGATAGAATTTGAGTAGAGAGAAATAAATTTAACACTACACAAAGTTTGTTTACGTTAGGTAAACCACACAACATAATATCAGGGTTACCATACTTTATACTTACCATACCATAAACTGGCAGCAAAAACACTCCGAACGCAGATAAAGGCTTTGCCAATACAAAGTACATTTGACAAAAAAGGAACAACTACATATAAGGGATGATGAATTGAACTAAGCTGATTTAATTGTATAAAAGAAAAACATATTTCGTTATCAACCCTTGTATGTCCCCACTGCTGGGGCACGGGTCTCTTCCTGCCTCGCAGGAAGGTTAGGCCATACTCCACCACGGGGGCCAAGTCCGGGTTGGTAGAGGATTGTAAGACAGTGGCGGGCCTTACTGTCAGAAGTTATCAAGCCGCCCATAAGGCCTCTGACATGGCTTAACGACTGCCATTATATGACAGCCGGCACCAACGGCTTAACGTGCCTTGCGAAGCACGGAAGCGCTCGGAAAAATGCCACTAGCGGTAGACACGGGACGCTCACCCATCCCGTACCTGACCGCGCCTGTTGTTGCTTAACCAAGTGATTGATTCCAATCACTCGGTTAGCCTAGGCCACGAGCGCTTCAAAACATATTTGCATATGTTAAAAAAATTCAGAAACTGTTTTTTAACATGGCCCTGGCAATACTAAAATGACATTTGTAACTATATTTTTTTTTTAGGATATTAGGCAAAAGAAAACATATTGTAAGCCTCGTTGTTTCGTCACTTCCGGTAAAAATATTTTAAACTTTAAAATGTAAAAAATATAAGAAAACGTGCGTGTTTCAGAAAATAAAAAAATATAGTTCGTTTTATTTTGTATCTAGTTTCCTTTAGGACAATAAAATCCGTATGCTAAAAAAATGAAATGTTGTCAATTGTTGTACAAGTCGGGCAGCAAGACTCAGTGCGATGTTATGCCATTGCAGGTATATCCCTTTAGCTAGCACTATACTTTTAGGTATAATTTATAGAAACACGATTCCTAAAAATACTTCTCAAATACATTTTAAATAACACTGCGTAAAGGGACAAGCCATTTAAACTGCATATGAGGAACTTCATAGAAGCTATAAGCAACTCTGTATTGTCTCTATTCTGTCTTCAAGTAATTCAGGACTTTTTCTGTAATCTGTAAGGTACATCATCTAGTTCTGTATTAAACTAAATTATTAATTATTTAAACATTGGTAGTATTAACAAAATAACGTATTGATATGATAGCATTTAACAATTAACTTGGTTAAAGTTAGAACCCTTGGCTTTTTGTGTCATTATTTACTTGCAGTATTTTATTACTATAAACTGTAAGATCTCCAAATTTTAAAATAACTAAGTTTTAAGGAATCGTATGTTCATAAAAATAAAAATGTCCAGCTACTGATTGATATCGTAGTTGTTAACAAAATTGTAGGAGATGTTCTAACCATGATTTAGAAATAATAATAGAGCACTAGTAAAAAATCGGTACATACGCGTATAATATCGTCAAGGAAGAAGTAACTAATAGAAAGAACAATACGATACCCCAAACGCTTTGACGATTCACAGTTTCGAACCAAACCTACACGAATTCACGAATAATTATAAAATTTTTACGACATTACTTTTTAAATTGTTAACATTTTAACCGTTGAGCATGCATGCAGCGACTAATGAATGTCGATAAAGCGTAAAAGTTTTTTCAAGATCGTAAGTGGCAATATGCACGTATGTGTGTGTGTGTGTGGTTGTGTGTTTCCGAGTGCTTTCGATTTGAAATTCACCTGTAATTTGCCTAGCGTACTGCCTAATATCTATTAGTTAAGTTTTTAGGGCGTCCAATTAAGAACAAAAACTTTATAAACTCGCACAACTTCCTCCCACTAAGTTTAATAATATCCTCTTCGTGAGGAAAGTAAATTCCGACTAACTCAACGATAAGAAGCGCATGGCAGAGAGCATCAACATCATATCCCAGTTACAATTTAACAAAGGATTCCACTCCCGCGTGTAAATAAAGTCTATTTGAGAAACGGCTACTCCCCTTACTACAGCCGCATCTGCGGAACGTACGGTATTTGCACAAACGATAGACCACAACTCAAGAACCTATCCGTGCTGAACAAACAAACGTGCAATAGCTTGCTGTTGTAATGGACTGTTGGGTTCTTGCCAACGGCATCTTTTGTCAATATTACCGCAAATTAATATCATGCAAATTAAGCGTCAGTTGTTCGCACCAGATCACTGAAATACCTAAATATTCCGCGTAAGATCAACACGCGGCGATTTGATATTCAGTACAGATGCCTATTAATTCAGGCTCGTGAATTAATTTCAATTCTTCCGTCAAAGCCAGAGTTACGGCTTGTAAATGTACCTACGTTGCGGTATTAGTGAAGCCAAGTGAATGAATAGAAGTGATTTATCTCAGTCAGTTAGCTCCCCGCCCCGTCATTTTCTTGGCAAAATAAGTATACAATATCTCTTTGTTTTCTCCCCGGTAAGGCTTTGTTTTCTTACAACAGGGGACGTAAATTATGAGTGGATCTTATCTAAACTAGCCGAATGCGATTGGAAAACACTGAACGCCAAAACTGAACTTGGATCAAGGAAAGTAATTCAGAACAATCAGAGATTATGTTTTCTTTGTTTGTTTTTGGATAATTTTCTTCCAGAAAAACATCGACGAGAAAAGGTTTCAGACGGGTGTATAAACATTAGCTCTATTCTGTCTCAGAATCTAAAAAATACTTTTCTTTCGTACCTACCAAGGCTACAGAGGTTAATAAATATCTCTGTAATTTCCTTTTTTGTGTACAAGACAGTGTTTTTAATCTATTAATACCCCCCAATGACTGGGTTAAAATATTTGCCAAATTTGAAGACAACAAAAGCTTTTGCACCTCAAAGCTTTCGAAGCTCTCTATTAAAACCGATATCAATTACATTTCGAGAAAAAGTATAACGCTTTTGTTTTACCTAGGTACTAGTTAAAAACTCCACAGGTTTTATAAAGTACAGTTCATCATATAAAGTCACGCCTCACGGGGTAGGCAACAAACATTTGCCACTTGCCACGATCCTGACTATCTTTTCTCTTCTGTCTCGTCTACTTTATTGGCATTCATTAGTCGCGTTGGTAACGCGGTAGCCTGATCAACAGTTACAATTTCTTTTATTACAATTCTCAGCACTCACAATTTTGAGCTCCTTCTTGATGTCCCGCGTGATGTCAATATGCAGCTTGCGCACCCGCTTGACGGCCAGCAGTCGGCCGCGATACAGAGCCACTTCTGTGAAGATGGCCGAGTATCTGAAGTCGAGGTCGGGGTTGGAGCTGAGTGAGACCTGGCTGGACCGCACGCCCCCCGCGCCTCCCGCGCCGCCCTTCTCCTGGCCAATGCCATTCGGCGCAGCGGAGCCGTTCGCGCCCGCGCTGCTGTCTTGCTGGAAAAATATAGCTCTGAACAACGTGCCAGCTAGGGAGAAAGGGATAGAAGGAAGAATCTAATGGCTAAACCAAATTCTTATTTGAATACATACATTAGATGCCTGTAGTACGGGTCCGACCTAGGTTAGGCATCTAGAGATCATGTATAATTATTTACAAGAAACATTTATTTTGTACACTTTTCGCTGCAATAAATTGTTACCTTATCTAATGAGTAGGCATATTCTAGGAATAATATCTTCGAGCCGAAAAATATAGATGGGAACAAGTTGTCAGATCAGAGGAAGGTGGATCAAATTGGTTGAACCAAAGCCTTATTAAAATAAAACTACTGTAAGTGACTAGGAATATTCTAGTAGGAATATTCTTGTAAAGAGGTTCGAAATTTTACTGATGCCGTTGCCGATATGCCGTGTGAATCGCCCATTAGCTCAGTTGGAAAGAGCGGTGGCACGGATAGTCAGAGGTCGCGGGTTCGAATCCCGGCATGGGTGGAATTTTTAGCCTCTAAATACGTTTTTAGGAATATTCTGTCAGATTAACGAATATAATCGAAGGATATTCTTTAGACAAGTAACAAATAGGTACAAAGCCCAGTTGGAAAAAAATGTAGCACCGATGAATGTATCATACATATCCATATCACGGGGTTGAGAAGTTTGTTCTTCTAACAACAAAATTAATGAAAATTCACGATTTAAAACTCAGGATCTTCTTACAAATGGTTCGCCTACATATTCCCGAATATTACTGCAGTGTTGTGAATCATCGCTCGTCTACAGCGAAGTTGGTAATCCGACAGGGTGTTATATTCGACATGTTTCCTCAGGCCGAGCGAGTAAATAATGCGGGCTCTAGCGTATATATTTCTCGGCTTTTCGCAAAGCCCTCACGTGCATGCGAGGTGTAGATAGATTCTTTGCCGGGAGGCCGACTCAGCAGTCGCACACAGCCTCACACATGTGTAATACGTGATTGATGTTTAGGGAACACAAGTGAAGGAGCTGGAGATACGATTCGACTTGGAGTAATAACGGTTATAATAGACAGTAAAGTTTATTCGTAATCTTAAAATAGACTACAATATTATGAAAAAGACTGAATGAAACAGAAACATCCTAAAAATCCGCAGCGGTATGCTTCAGCTTGGTCTGGAGCGCGGAGTCAGGCAGCCGCTAGTCGCGGAAGTCGATCTTCTAGAGCAGATTCCTCTCTTCGATGCAGCTCTTATTGATCGCGACGTATATACGTGTCAATAAAGTTAATTTCATTCGTAATTTCAAATAGACCAAAATATTACAAAAAAGAATTATACGAAAGAAATGGAGCCTAAAAATCCGCAGCCGTATGGTTTACCTACTCAGCTTGGTCTGGCACAGCACAGACAGACTAATCAGACAGAGCAGCGATTCCAGCTCCTGCCTTTGATTCAGCTTTTATTTATCACGACGTAGGTACCTCTTAATAAGGCAAATTTCATTCGTCTTAGATAGATAGATAGATAGATAGATAGATAGATAGATAGATAGAGAACACTTTGGGACGTTTTATAACTTTTATAATAAATAAATAAACTCTGGAACGACTTTAGGTGTGGTTTTATTTGTAGAATTGTTGTAATATTAACAGAAAACTGGATAAAAACGGATAAACGGAGAAGCAGGTAAAAAGTCAGATCTGGTCAAAGCGTAAAGTAGTAGTGTGAAAAATGAGGGAAATCGAAGAATGAGTGACATACATAATTTAAATATTTGAAAATGATAGATGGAAAAAGAAATAAAAATGGTGTAAAGAGGTTTGCACCGTTACACTACCCGGGGGCAACCGGTAAAAAAAAATATTTTTTTTAAATATATTTATTTAAAAAAAATATATTTAAAAAAAAAATTTTTTTTATAAAAAAATTGTCAAGTAAAATTATTTAATTTAAAATTTAAAGTCGAGAATCCAAAGTAAGGTCGATGAAGGTCGGGGATGTGGGATGGTAAGTAAATAAATTTAGTTATTCTTAAATATTAAAATAAAATATAAAGGATGGGCGATGAAAAAAATTTAGAGTGTGTGGAGTGATATTTACAATGAATATTTACATTAGGCAGTTCCACTTATATTCATCACCTATCATTCATCCCTAGCATGCATCACCTAGCATTGTCTTCATCTAAAGTGAAGGTGAAGACGTTCATTCAGTATAGACAAAATCTATTTTTATTAATTAGATTTATCCAGAAACTGGCCTAAATTAGTAATAGGCTTATTTAGCCAGTTACCACCCGCTGGTATTCGGTAGTGGTAAGGCTTATTTATTGAGTCACAATCCGCTCTATGAAAGTTATTTACATTTTAACAATATTTATAATATTGGGTACATAGTACCCGACGGGGTAGAATCCGTCGTAGTAGTGCTCTCAAGAGCTATGGTGGGGTAAACACCGTAATGCGTTAGGTAAGTAACGATAAGTAAATTAATTGACCTAGGCTTATTTAACGTGTTGTCGCCGCACCTGATTGAATGTTTGGATTGTTATAAAAAAAATTGGTTAGCAAATGTCCTGGAGGATAGTGGTGTAAGTGTATAGTTAATAAATAAATAGACAAATAGTATGACGCAAATGTGTCCGAAAAGGTAATGTGGTGATTATATTTACAGAAAATTAAAACTATAAAAAGGTGGCGTTGGTAGGTTTTGTACCAGTTGTCAGTTAAATATTTAAAAAGAGTACGGATACTATAAAAAAAGAGGTTAAGAAATTATTTTAGTAATGAGGTAAGGATGGGGTGAGGGTGAGAGTTTTTATTTTATTGCCAAAGAGTTCCTTGTAGGTTTAACCTGTGGAGGTTTTGTTTTGAATTTTGAAAAATTTTATGACAATGAATGGTGTCAGAATTACTGACGTCTAGAAATTTGGTTTGCAAAGATTTTGTAAATAATTATAATTTAAATTTTAATAATATAATATTGTTATCAATAGACTGTATGAGTGCAGCTTCGCCTTACCTTCGAGTCGGCCTCGAAGACCTAGAGGGTAAAGCTAGGCTGTCTACGTGTAATTACCCAGGATACTCTCCTGAGGCAACGTAAGTTAGTAACCAGTCCCACCTGGAATTATAAATTCCAGGTTACCGAGGTCTATGGAACTGCTAGTGAGCAGCCTGTGGTTGTGTAACTGTCTGATAAATGCGTGTAGAAGTTATTGATTGTATACTGTTGGTGTATACTAACTGTGGTATGTTTCGGTTAGGTGGGGTGCAGATAGATAGAATAGGACTTTTATTAGGGCCGAAAAAATTTGTTACTATGGGTGAATCTAGTTAGTGAAGAATGGTCAATGAGTAGTTATGATGAATTACCTTGTGGTCCAGAAGTCAAGTCGCACTTTAAAATTAATTTAATATTTTATTTATAAAACACTCAACAACACTTAACAAAAAAAAATCTTGCAGGTCTTGTGGGTAAAGTTGGGGGCGGCGGAGAAGTCCGACAGAACCCTTGAGCAACGCTGGGGAGCTCCAAGGGATGCGTCTGTGATGTATGAGGTCGTGGGTCGTGGGTATGAAACAGCAGCAGCAGTTCGACGATTGTGCACACGTATAATCGTGGTAATCGTACTCGTATTTGCCTTCGCACTCGCAGCGTAGTCGCGGTGGGTGGGCTTTGTCGTCTCAGCGTATCAAGCCGTGGGGTGACGTTGGGTTTCGTTATTATCGTTGGGCGCCAGTGTTCTAAGGCTGTTATTACACTTAGCAGTTCGCGTTCAGTGATAGAATAGTTTCTCTCTGCGCTCGATAAAGATTTGCTCATATAAGCTATAGGCTTTTCGACTCCGTCGTAGTTTTGGGTAAGCATGGCTCCAAGGCCAAAGCTTGATGCATCACAGTGTACCTGAATTGGTTTATTGAAATCTGGGCAAGATAAAATAGGTGTGGAAACAAGAGCTTCTTTTATTTTGTTAAAAGCCTTATCAGCTTCTTGTGTCCATTTGAAAGGAGGAGCTTTTTTGCTAGTAGAAGTAAGTTTGTTTAGTGGAGCTGTTAAGTTGCTGAGGTTTGGTACAAAGCGTCTATACCAGCTCACTGTACCTAGAAATTGTTTAACTTGTTTAGCAGTTACAGGTGTTTTAATATCTAATATTGCTTTCACTTTTTCAGGGTCAGTATGGAGACCTTTTTCATCAATAATATAACCCAGATATTTTAATTCTTTACGGAAGAAAGCGCATTTGGGATAATTTATAGTAATATTTGCCTGTATTAATTTTTTATGGATTTTGTTGAGTAATTCTACGTGATGTTCGAATGTGGTAGTGGCTATGACAATATCGTCTAAGTAGCAGAATACAGAGTTATCGAAATCGGCCGAGAAAAGATTATCAATAAATCTTTGTTGGGTAGCGGGGGCGTTAGTGAGACCAAAGGGCATAACTTTAAATTGGTACATTCCACGACCTGGAACGTGAAAAGCAGTTTTAGGTCTGTCATCAAGCTTGAGGGGAATCTCCCAGAAGGCTTTAGCGATATCAATGGATGATAAATATTTGGCATCGCGAAGGTTGTCAAGTATATCCGAAATAAAGGGAAGTTTATAAGCATCTTTTTTGGTAATTGAATTTAATTTTCGGCTGTCCACGCAAAAGCGCCATTTGCCATCTTTTTTTGGAGTAATTATGACTGGACTAAGCCAAGGGCTTTCGCAAGGTTCGATCACATCTAGTTTCAACATATCGTCAACTTCTTTGCAGAGAGCTTGCTGTTTTTCTGGTGAGAGTCGATAGCAGCGTTGACGAAGAGGGGGGTGATCGCCTGTATCTATTTGGTGCTCTGCCATATGGGTTTTGCCTAGTGGTAATACTTCAGTGGATATGTTTTTGAATTTTGCCATGATTGCGTCTGCGGTAATTTGTTGACATTCTGAAAGGTTATTGTAGGAATGGATATGTTTGTTATCGGTAGTGATATTAAATGATTTGTTAGTAGAAGAATTGAAGATTCTAATTTTGGAAAGGATATCTGGTCCTAGGTTAAATTGTTTCCAGAAGTCTATCCCTAGAATAAATGATTCGGTGATAGCTGGAATAACATGTGCTGTTATAAGTGAAAACTTGTTGTTGAAATTAATTGGTAGTGTTATCGTGCCGATGGAGGTAATGGATTGGCCGTTTCCTACACTGGCCTTAATTATTTGTTGCTTGTCAATAGTATAGCCTAAGTTTAGGAGAGTTTTATGGGAGTTGTCGCCAAGTATTGTTAGTGAGCTACCGCTATCTAACAGGCCGTTTAAGGTTAATTGGTTTACCTGAACTTGAACATACGGGCGTTCCGTATCTACTTTGTTAGAGAATAAAGTAGAAATATTATAGGATTTGAAGAATATGGTAATGGTCTGTAGCCATTCTTTCCAATCCGTTTCGTTAAAATTATTAGTAGGGTAAATACGATCCTCGTTAATTAGTTTTTTGGAACATTACAATTAGGGCAATGAGTAAATTTTACGTCAGGTCTGCCACAACGGTAACAGACTAAGCGTGTACTAGTACAGTCGCGTAGTAAATGTGTATCGACTCGACATCTTGGGCAAGTAAATATAGTTTGCCGCGAGTCAGAAGGTTTTTTAATAGTATGTACGGGTAAGTTTTTATTGTTAAATGGGTATTCGGGAATGTTTGGAATGTACCTATTTGGTTGTGGCTTAGCATGGGTGGACTCAGCTGTTTGAGTAGCTGGATTGGATATTTCCAAGCAACTTTCTGTCCATTTGCATGCTTCTAGCAAAGAATTTATAGAGTTTAAGTCACTGGGTGATAAGCGCTGTGCGTATTCGTGTCTTAAATTTCGGCGAATGGTATTAATTTTTTCTTTCTCTGACGGGGGGTCGTATAATTTTGAAAATAGTGATTGTATAGCTGTGAAGTATTGAATCACACGTTCATTTGGTTTTTGTATGCGTTCATCAATAATCTTCTTTAACTTGTAGTCGTGGTCGACTATTTCGACGCCCCACGTTGGGCGCCAGTGGGACGTTTTATAACTTTTATAATAAATAAATAAACTCTGGAACGACTTTAGGTGTGGTTTTATTTGTAGAATTGTTGTAATATTAACAGAAAACTGGATAAAAACGGATAAACGGAGAAGCAGGTAAAAAGTCAGATCTGGTCAAAGCGTAAAGTAGTAGTGTGAAAAATGAGGGAAATCGAAGAATGAGTGACATACATAATTTAAATATTTGAAAATGATAGATGGAAAAAGAAATAAAAATGGTGTAAAGAGGTTTGCACCGTTACAACTTTATTGCACAAACAGAAAAAGAATACAACCATGAATGTATTATTTAAAATATTATAAAAAAGAATGATACGAAATAAAAGTAGCCTAAAAATCCGCAGCCGTATAGTTTACCTACTCAGCTTGGTCTGACGCAGGCTAGAGTCGGGCAGTCTCCGGTCGCGGAAGTCGATCTTCCAGAGCATCGAGTCCAGCTTCTGTCTTTGATTCAGCTCTTACTGATCGCGACGTACCTACATGTCAATAGTAGACTTACAGTCAATTTTATTCGTAACTAGCTGGCCCAGCGAACTTCGTACCGCCTAACAGTCGATTCTTTATTTTTTTTTATTTTTCCCTCCGTAAGAACTATCCTTGGACTTCAAGGAATATTCTAAAAAAAAAATTAGCGAAATCGGTTCAGCTGCTCTCGAGATTTGCGCTTACCAACACATTCAGCGATTCATTTTTATATTATAGATTCGTAAATTGACCAAAATATTATAAAAAAAAATGATACGAAACAAAAGTAGTCTAAAAATCCGCAGCCGTATGGTTTACCTACTCAGCTTGGTCTGGCGCAGGCCAGAGTCGGGCAGCCGCAGGTCGCGGAAGTCGATCTTCCAGAGCAACGAGTCCAGCTCCTGCTCGTAGCGCCAGCCGCGGTACAGCGCCAGCGCAGCCAGCGCTAGCAGAGCGAGCGCGCCGCCCGCCGCGCCCAGCGCCCAGGCACCGACGTGGCCTGAGAGGCAAACAACCACGTTACAACGAGCTAAAGACGTGCCAGCGCACCTATACAAATTGATTGATCCTTAAATATTTACAAGGTTAGACTTCAAGTGCAGAGCAAATCTCTGCGGGTTGTTTCTAGCATGACTACTGCACTGAGTGCGTGTGCACAGAAAAATAATTTTGATTTGAAGGCCAACCCATGTTGCAGCGAGCTAAAGATATATGTGATTATTTTATTATGTAACGTTAACGCAACGATACAAAATAAAATAATCCTTAAACACTTATTAGGATGGAGAGAACATTACAAGGGCAGAACAATTCTCTGCGCGTCGTTTCTAACCTCATACATAACTTTAAAATCCCTTTGCACTGAAGTCTATTCATGTTGCAACGTGCGAGCGTAGGTACCTACCTATACAATATAAAATAATCCTTAAACACTTATTAGGATAGAGAGTGAGTACATTAAAAGTGCAGAACAATAAATTCTCTGCGTATTGTCTCTAGCCTCATAACTTTAAACATTCTCTTGAATTGAAGTTCGTTAGAGACGTTTGAGTGCACCGATACAAAATAAAAATAATCCTTAAACACTTATTTGGTTAGAGAGTACACAACACAAACGTGTTGTCTCTAATGCTTGATTTAAGTAAATTTCCGTAATTTGCATGTTTTTTAAGCTTGCTTTACATAGAGGTAGAATAGAGACACCAAAAACTTATCTTCGCCCATCAAGACAGCAATGCGAATAAAATAAAGATCCAGTGATAACTTTTTTATTTTTCTTATGTACTTACTTAATGCCTCTATTCTACATCTACGTAAAGCATCCTCAAATAGCATAAAAGCTTAACACCATAATTTAAAGGATTTTTTTGGATTGACATCGTGGCATAAGTTGCTCTATTATCGTGGCCACAGAACATAAGTGGCGCCCGCACTTCGCGTCGTAGGCACGTTGTAATGTGGGTAGTACAAAAGTGAGTCAATAGCGTATGGCCCCACTTTTCAAATCAAACTTTGCATAACATGTTTAGTTTTAAAGTCTTAGATAGATAGAGAACACTTTATTGTACATAAAAATGCAAATTACACGGATATTTCTTAACGAGAGTACAGACGGCGACCTTATCACTAATAGTGATCTCTTCCAGACAACCTTTAGGAGGATTAGGAGGAGGTCCTATCCTCCTACTAATAGTTTAGTCTCTACACCGAAGTTAACTACGAGTAGGTATTGCAACCTGCAGATGGTTTCAAAAATTTCGCTAAGACTACACATTATATAGGAGTTCCTAAGTGTGCGTCACGGGAGCCCAGGGGCGCTGAGAAGAATAAACAGGGGTGCCGCGAGGCTGTGTTGTTTTATCTTCTACGGCAACCAAACATAGTTTTTATGAGGATTTAATTTATGTCCTCATTCAAATAGGCCAATGTTAACTTATTATCATGCATTTTTCATCTTGAGCGTTACTACAAAATATTAACAGTGCCAATTAGAAAAGCACGATTGACTTATATATAACACTTAATAAACACTGTATAAAGTAGTCTGCAACTTAATTGTGAACCGCTTGTAAACCGCAGACTATTTTTACGGCATTTATCGATTGTTCTAAGGCATGGTGTTTTTATAAAGACTTTGTACAACGTGTGTCGCAAGCTGATGAAATTTGGGAACCCATGTACCTACTTATGGTGAAAACAAATAGGAAATATAAGTCAGTAGCCCAGTCAAGTTAGTAGAAGTTTTCCAACAATGGGACCTATAATCTAGTAGAACACCGATTTCACTTTTGGGTCTTTGAATAGGTTTGGAAGTCCATTCAGTATTCTATGAGTTAGAAAGCGCCAAAAGTACGCCTACTATATACTGTACGCCTTATAATAGCGGTCATTACAATAAAACTGTTAGAGATCTTCTCACTTTAAGTTTGCAATTTAAATATAATTGATTGATATACTTAATAGTGTAGAAGTATTCGAAGGCACAGGCGTAGAGTTAAAGCATATCACCGCTGTTAAGCTCAATATGCAAGTACTTCTCATTGAGTCATCTTATTCTCAAGAGTAGATAAAGTAAAACATTTTATATAATCACCAAAACTCCGTCATTTAATAAGCAATTAGATTACAAGCCTAAAAATTTCGTAGTGCCTTTGTTTGTTCGGAAATTGCGAATTTTGTTACCAAAGCAGCTTGTCTGGGAAAGCAACTTAATCGTTTCAAAGCGCACAATTTGTGGACGGAGATCCGTGCAAGGCGTCTCTAAAGGAAAGAAATATAATAGGCTAAGCTGCGGAGTCAAAGCAGTAAATTGGAGCTTCGGGACAAAGCCTGAGGCGCCGGATGTCCCCTCGCCTTGCAGACGTTACAAAAAACAAAACAAAAACGAAAATCCCGACTGCTTACAAATCTTAAGCATGGTCTTGACAAAGTTATCCAACTACGGTCTTATTTATAAAAAAAATAAACCATTCCGATAAGACACACTTCAGACGGAGTTACAGCCGGTATACTCGTATGAGAGGAGTTCCTGTTATAAACCGGTTGTAACTCCCTTTTAATATGTGAAATCGCGACTATTTATGTGATATGGCCTAGACTAGATAAATATGCCCAGACAAATCCAATGCAATGTCATTATAAGATGTTAAACTTGAATAAATATTAGATATAGGATCAATGTGATGTCTATTGTAGGTCTTACAGTACATATTTTGCTACTTATTGAGCAAAACCAGCAATGGATATCACATAAGATGCTATACCGAAGTCGTGTAATATAGGCTCTGAGTCGGGAGTCGTCATTTATCGTCTCGTAGGCAAATAAGTTTGACTGCTTTCTTTAGTTGGAAATAAATTTATTTAAAAATTCTTGGTGAGTTATTTATTATGATCTGAGGCAATTTGTGTCGCAAATAACTTTTCATGAGTCTGAATATGTCAAGTTTTTGACCTCCGGGTAAAAGAACGTACATACGCGCCACAAACATAATCCTCCTTTGTTTTCGTTGTTGGGTAGGTAGATAAAATAGCTTGCCAATCCCGTCTCGGTCCCGCCTGGTTACAGGCTTGAAGATTTATCGGTAGCACTTGCTTAGTTTCATTCAACTCAATAAGTTTATGACCTGTAAACTTGGAAGTATATCAAGCGCCTCTGTAATTCATATGAATAAAATATATATTTTATGTATCCTGCAGTAGGCGTTTAACGGCTGATGATGATGATCACTACGAAAAATTTTAAAGTCTCTAGATAAAAGTGTTTAAAATAATACATAATTAGAACTAGGCTACGATCACAGGGGACTAGCATTTTATTTCCAGACAAATGGTTCTCGTAACATAATGGGGTTTCTTGGGAAGCTTTGAGAATCTTTATCTTTGCCAAATTCTCTCTAAGTAATTCTATAATTCTATCTGTCCAGCGGTTTATCCCTGAAGAGGTGATAAGGAAATTTCGTAATAATATCAATAACACACATTATTATAAATTGAAGTAACTGACTTCGGTTAATAATAAATACAACTACAACACCCCTACCCAACATAACCCTTACTATGGATATTGAATGCGAATGTGGGTGGAAGGACCAGTAAGGGACGCCTCAGGCGAACAAGCGTCGAACAAATAGGAGACGTATTAGCGAAGGGCACGTTATAAAGTACCTGAAAATGAGATGCGTGGATGTTTGATGAAGGCAAGCCGTCACCCGCCTCTTCCAAATAAAGGCGTGAGTTTCTGGTCATCAGTATCCTAGCAGTAAGTATCAGAATATCGAACTTAGAACACTCAGTAACGATATATTATGGGCGAATTTGCAACAAAAACCTGTGCTTCATCAGTTGTCGATTGTATGTGTCCACATAGAGGTCGTGTTTGTTTGTGGGGTGGATTATAGATAATTGATTTTATCCCCGATAGGTTTTTTTCACAATGATTGATTACAATGAATGACTGATTTTGTGCCCTAAATATGTGGTTGTGACTTTATGTACGACATGAATATGATAAATGGCAAAACAGGCAAAACGGGACAAGTCCTCAACGACTTTATCGTAAACGAAAACAGAAATAATTAAATCACGTCCTCGTGTCTTTTATTGCTTATGAAATTTTGCTTAGGGGCTTCGAGCACGATGTATATAAATTTGCAGAAAGCTTGCGCTGTTTCTGGTTAGCTCTGCGCTAGCTTGAAATAAGTACCATTAACCCTTCTCGCGTTTAGTGTACATACGTCTGTACACTAATCAGCCCGGCCGCGCGCAATCCCCCAAGCGCTTAGTGTACAGACGTATGTACACTATGCAACGCTCAGATTGGACTCTTTTTATCTATGCTCTGTGCATTCTCTATGGACGATATCTGTTGTTTTATTGGCCAATGGTTAGTAAGGATTACTTTCGCCAACCAATCAAATGACGTGACGTGGAAAAAAATTGAATTATCATCGAAACCACATGAGCTTGCTAGGTCAGACGCCATTTTGCGTTTTCGTCGTGAGTTGCTCCGCTCGCTAAAGTTTTATAAGTTATTTAGAGAAGGCAACGCTGCGTATTTGTTCATGTGTTATATATCAAATTACTGGGAAAAGTGTGTAGATTATGATTCAAATAATAGTTTCGTTGTATTTGATGGAAAAGAAAGTGAAAAAAGCCTCGAACTTTTAGCCCGGATTGTGCCGCTTGTATGGGCGGTCAGTGTCATTTTACCTCTTCCTGGTAATTATTCATTTATAGCTTTATTTTGGTGAATTAGAGTATGAAAATTGTGTAAACAGTAATAGATAATATGCAGATCATATTATAAGTGTTAGTTCAGTGCTAGTGAATGAGTAATTAGTGAAAATAGTGAGACAAAGTTCAAAGTAGTGTCAAAATGGCGTGGATAGTGAAATTCATCTCGTCATTTGAATATCATGTAAGTTTATTGATAATTTTATTAGCATTACAAGTATAATAACCGGATAGGGAATTTTATGCAGATTGTAGTGATATATAACACTTATTGAATAATTACGTAGTACTTTCTCTAATTTGAGAAATGCGGAACTGTGTTCACAAAAAAGATGCAAAAAAATGGCGGTGCGAAATGACCCTGCACTATGCGGTACCTTTGAACTTTCTTTTTTCCGAGCGCGCGTGGCGCTAGAAGGGTTAAAATGTGAAAATTACTTTGCTAAATAATAATGACTTGCACGTAACTTGCACTTGTGAGCCTGAGGATGCCTCGTGTTAGAGGCGAAAGGCGTCGCGTATTTTCCCACACAAGTAATTGGTGTCGGTGGTGGTGTGTTCGTGTCTTGCTTCTGCTTGAAAAAGTGGGAGGGAGGGCGTTGCATTAACTAACCGCATGGTGCTTGTGGGATTTCTGGCGGAATTTAGACATAGTAACTATGGTGGATCGGCAAGTGTTACGTCTATTCATAGGCTGAATAAATAAATAGATGTAAGGCAACGTAAGGGCTCCGACTCAGCATGTACTGAAAGTTTGTAGAAAACTTCAGCCCTGATACTCTGTCGGTACCCGGTGTGGGCGGCAAACTGCGCCAAGACAGCGGAGATGGTCAAACTGTTAGATAGGTAGATACCTATATAGAGTACACTTTATTGCACAACCCGAAGAAAGAATTAACGGAGAAAAAACGATGAATAAGTGAATGACGAGTATGACAAATTAAGAATTGTAATAGGTCCGTTTTATTGTTAAAGAATTGTTATAAGATAATGTTATCAGTGGTAGGTAGTATTGTTATTATTAATAATTCTTTATTACTTAAAAGATAATATACAAAAGGCGGACTTCATTCTAATTGCATATTCTACTAGTCAACCCGCAGGAGGTAAAGGAGCGGCAACAATTGTACTATAGTATAAATTCTATTATTATACAAGTTTAATAGGTATTAGAAATTGAATAGATATTAATTGGGAAATCTCACGGTACTTAGTTATACATTTAAGAAGTCTAAGTATAATCATCAATATTATGAACGACGCGAGTATTTAAAAAAAATCTCTCGATCTGCCCCGAATGAGAGTGGCACTGGTAGAGACGCGGCGTTAAGAAGTGCTTCTGTTTATAATGTATTTATTGCACTACGGAAGGAAATATTTATTACTAGTGCAAATTAATGGACAGTTCGTTACATTAAAAGAGATTATTAGCTTTCAAGATTAGCAAGCTGCGGTGGCATTCTGCTGTCGAAGACCCGATAACTTGGTGCAAAGTTAAAGGGTTTTCTTTGTCCGAAAACTTTTAGCGCTAAAGAAGACTTTGGTTATTCTGTAGTCTTGCTCACGATAGGCGTAAAGTCCTACTACGCACCACTTTTATTATCTCATCTCGGTCGTAAACGTTCTGTTTTAAGCCACATTTTATTGTTTTATTTAGAATCTTTGTACGTATGTAAAACAGAGACCTGGCACGCCATGAAATAATACGTTTCAAATCAAATAGGGCATATTTTATGCATTTTGAAACTTCGGTCAAGGATATACACACTGAAATCTGGGGGGTTTGAAAGCCGCGGTTATGTTTGTAATAAAAAGGCATCTATTTAGAATAAACTTCTAAATGAAGACGTAAAGAAAATAACAGAGATGAAAAATCTTGTTTAAAAAAATGTGGGAAGAATTAGTACCGTCTCCCCGTCTATCAGAACAATAACTCGCGGACCCGGACACGCACGCACCACTCTTTCTAGTTTGAGTCACATTAAAAAAAAAAAATATTTAAAAGAATAATTGCGTATTCAATAGCTATTGATTGATAGACAGATAAATCATTTATTTACACTTGCACACTCAAACACACACACACACACTCCCTTTTTTGTTTTCATCTAAGCACACACTTAAATATGTGCTAAGTCAAATTCATTTTACCACGGCTTTCAATCACGCAAAATTGTTTGTACTCGTAGTCCAGACAAGCGCTGGCTCTCTCTGGTTGGTTTCCATGAAATATTGAACACGGATTCACGATATCGAAATTACGTGAAACCAAAGTTTTTTCAGTATTGAGAAATAATGTTAATCTTCGAATAAACAAAAGTTTTAAATGGAGCCGAGGTGAGTGGCCGTGGGATTGAATCACGACAGGTACCAAATTCTCAGTTTTCTAAGTTTCGTACTTTTTAAAAAATGTAGTAAAAATACCGCTCTCTAGCAGGGAAAGAACACGCCGTGAGGAAACCGTAGCGTCTGTGCTATGTACCCCAGCCTCAGCGCTCACTACATACAATAATCCTACTACGAGTATGAGGCTAAGTGCGGCAATCTTTGGACTAAGTAATAAAAGTTTCAAACGCTGTTTTTTTCATAAAATCTTGAAGGTTGATTCTGTCATTTTTATAACTCAATCTAGTACTTTTCTTTAATGGTCCAATTATTATCGGCAAACGATTTCAGGTTTTGAAGAAGTGCAAGTAGCAAAGGTATTTAAACAAGCCGTAGCCACCTAGAGGCAATATACGGATACTGGTCGTTTGTAGCGACGTAGTAGAGGGGACTGGTAAAGCTTTTCTATGTAGTCTGAATAAGTAGGTAGGTCCACTGAGGCGTGCATGAACAGCGGGCAGCGCAGCGGGCTGGCAGCTACTTAAGTACAGTCACCGTACGAACCATTGCAATCGCTCCAAGAACTTCGAAGGTAGAGTCGGCGATGACATGAAGTTAGCGTCATTTACCCTATTAGGTAACGTCATTACCATTCTTAGGCCCGAAAGACGTGTTCCTGTACCAATTTGATTAAGGTTGGTTGTGAGTTTTGTGAAATCACGTATTTAGAAAAAAATACTTTCAGTTTTGTTCAACTCAAGTGTCAAATTTGACAGTGAGTTTTTAGATTTTTTGCTTCGCCTGAACCTTATTCGGACTATCAAGAATATTAAAAATGGCTTATGCCCTGATTCGTAATTGTGCGTACTAATCCTCAAGGAATCATCACGTTTGCGGTAGCAATTATTATGGAATATGACAATTGATAGAAATCGTTTAGAATTTGGTGAGCGTAATATAAGAGCTGAGCTTTCTTCTAAGATATTAATCCAGCTCGCTACTGGGCACAGGCATCGTCCCTATCACTTCAGTGCTATTCACTAGCGCTACTCGGTGGTCAGCAGTAATCGGTTTCTACAGCATGATCTTACGCTAATACCTACAGTGCTTAGGCCCGCGTACACGCGTTGAACATGCCCTGAATGATAATCGCCCTTACAAACAACGCAATAAGCGCAGAAATGATTGCGGAAGATCTGGCTGAGGTTACTTCTGCTTCGCATTGCCTGTCGCCAGACCGTACGATGATTTTATGAGCCACCCTACTTTGCTACATTGAGCTTTATAGGGCTACAGTGGAACATATTAGTTTTTTGTGTAACGAAATGTTCGAGGTTCGGCTCCAGTTAATGGAGGCAGTTTGGCTCTTACCGCGTCGGTATTGCTCACATGCATTCCGCATCAGCTAATAGGAAATACTACATGAAGCTTTTACCGATAACATTAGGTACCTACTCGGAGTACTTATGGAGAGGTATATTTTATCATTGATTGCATATTAGTTATTGACCTACTCTAGACAAAAAGTTCGTTCAGGCCAGGCCAGTTCATACATGCTCATATTTCTGTCGCAGGTATTGAAATTGAAGACTTTGTCAACCTTAGAAAAACGGAGGTCTTTTGATTTATACAATACATGGGAGAAACATTTTTTCGCGCGCAATTTATTTTAGGCTACTGGGGGTGTTGCGGATATTATCATAATCAAATTCGGCGACGCTATGGCCTAGATAGAAAGAATATTAGTGTGTATGTTCTTAGAGTAACGGAAAAAAGCTAGCGGAGAATATTTCTATTTTAGGGGTTTCCCTGCGGAAGAGGTCGTATACGCAGTAGCTGCAAAAAACATAAAGATGAAAAGATTTTTAGTGTTACGTAAAATTATGCTTAATAATTTATTAACTTTGGAATCAATTTTTTTCAATTAAAAACTAGGTGCAGGATAAGGAAGTCGTCAATGTCACCAAATTTATCAAACCCTCAGACCCCATTTATCAAAATTATAGTAGATTTATTTACAATCCCTAGTTAAATTGTGCGGGCGACACAGAATTATCATCGCAAGAACGGTCTCAAATACTTATAAAGTTAGGGCCAGTTTCTGAATTGAGAATTTCGCTAAGTAAATTTAACTGTAGTGCTGTTTCTTTGAATTTTTCAGAAAAGGGTGTGACAGACGTTACTTAAGTTTTTGTTAAGGGAAATTCTCAATTCAGAAATCGGCCATTAGAGATACAAATGAGTGCAAAACCCGTTCCCGTGTTGTGCTCGTTCGGCCACACGCGGGTTGTCCGGCTTTTTTTGCGATAGTATTGTAGTCTCTACGTTAAAGTATTTAAGGTGTAGTTTACTATTTACCCTTAGGCCCGCAAGTCGTTGACCCGTTGTAAGTTGTTCCTTTTATTTTATGTATTTGGTGTTCAAAACAGATCAAAACCATTAGACAATATTATATAAGTAAATATAGTATAGGAACTAAGTTAATGTAATGTGTATAGTCCTTCAGTGCGGAAGCAGTGAGATGGAAACTAAAAAGCTGAAAAAAAAACGGCCAAATACGAGACGAGCCCTCCGAGGGTTCCGAATCAACTCACTTTTTTATTCGTAAATATGTAAGGTTTTGAAGGGAAATCTTTTTTTTTTCTAAATTTGTCGTTAAAATATATAATAAGACCCACAATCACGCCACGTTTCATGCCTATATATTACTGTTTTTATAGTAATACGTAGGAGTAAAAAACGGCGAATAAACACATTTGTTGTATTAGACACCCTTCTTGTATTTTATAATTCTTTCAACTTTATTATTTATTGGGTAATTCGCCGTAAATTCTACTATATTCTGCGAAAATGTCAACTGGCTACCTATTACGGTTCCAAAGACAGAGGGTCGCTTTAAAGGTCGGACACGAATAGACAGGCAGACAGGCCGACGGACATACAGACAGCGAATGCAGCGTAATATAGTCCCATTTGAGTACGGGGCCCTAAAAGTAACAATATTTCATCTAATAGCTACTTACTGACACACTTCTCGCCCCGGAAGCCGCAGGGAGGCTCGGAGAGCGGCGCGCGTCCACCCGGCCACTTCACCTCACGAAGGAACCGCACCTCCTGGACATTATTAAACTCTTTAGAATATGTTACAGGCTTTTGCTGGGAAGTGGGCATAGCCGTAGTGTGCGTACAGTCGACAGTAGATCAAACTCACAATGAGTTAATGTTAAAGTATTGCTTAAAGTCCTCTTCATGCGATCTGGCGACACTACCATGGAACTGTGAACTAATGTTGCATGGAATTTACTTTAAGTTATTTTATTATTATTATTAAGTTGTATTGAAACTTGAACTTGTTTTTGAAATAAATATAAATAATGATTTGCAATACATAGTTCTATAATAAACGGTTCTAATCGCGATTGAATACTTTTAATTTTTATTCAACTGCGGATGTGCCCAAAGGATGGTAATGTATTTGGCTTCTATGTATGTACGTAAGTAGGTAGGTATGCCGATGCTATATTGCCTCATAACTGCTTTTGACTTTTGATCGTTTCGTCGTGTTTGCGCCAGTGTCATAGGCTATAAGAACTCAGCACACATCCGACAAAAAACACTTAATTGACCAATATAAATAAAAAAAACCAACAAAGCTGGACACTGACTACTTTGAGTGAACAATTCAGTTTGGGTGTATTTAACATTTAAAAACCTATTTAAAGGCTAAAAATTTTACTGATGCCGTGAGTCGCCCATTGGCTTAATTGGTAGAGCGCTGGCACGGATAGCCAGAGGTTGCGGGTTCGAATCCCGGCATGGGTGAAATTTTTAGCCTCTAAATAGGTTTTTAAATTTGTTCCTTAGCACGGGTTAGTGCATTAAAAATAAAAATAGTATAATGTATTTTACATGTTTGTGATGTCCTTGCCTGGTTACCGTAGTGCAGGGTATCCTAGTTTGTGACCTGGCAGGTGAGTCTTTAAAATGTAAAACATAGTTGTTCGATAGAGTCATATTAGTCCGGTAATGGTCGTTACATTCACAAATCCCCATCAATGGGGATTTTCAATGGGGATTAGTGGAATAACCCGTTACATTCACACTATCGGTAGTCTGGCAACCAGTAGTATAACAACCCACCTCGCGCGATTCAATCATCTTCGCGTGAGTTGCCTATTTAATTTGCGCGGTTTATACCTACCCCTGGAATTGTACTGCTATTGCTTTGTAGACTACCAAATTGAGGCACATACCAACTATTGTTCTGCTTATATCATTCTATTGACAAACTATTTAAGTATCAGACTCTAGGGCTAGATTAGTCCCGCATACTAGTGGTTAAAGCTCAGCATTCGGCTTGTTAGATAATCTTTAATCAAGTTATTTGTTTAAATTCGCCGTAGCCGAGTAGAATGCACGAGGAACCCCGGTGGTCTCGACTGTAGTTTCATGAAACTACAATTCGTATATACTCGTAGTTAATATGAAAATTCGGGGTTTGCTCGGTAGGTTAATCGACTTTGCAATGAATATCGAATTGTCTGTAGATTTATGAAACTAGCCCCTGGAGAGCTCGTAATATGCAACGTGTGCAAGCAAAATATTTGGCGCTACTAAAATCTATGCCTTTACCTCCAAAGATTTCCAGAAAAATGTCAGAAAAAAAATTAAGCATTTAAGTATACAGATACGGGGTAGCGGGGCTCACTCTCAGCCAAATCAACTCGAGATATACAATATAATAATATAAATATAATACAAATATTCATGGACATATTACACAGATCTCGTTAGCCCTATACTAAGTACAATTTAATGACTTGTGTTATAGGTGCTAACTCGACGATAAATTTAATACAATAAAAACATAGATAACATCCAAGACCCGAGACAAACTAGAAAAGTTCGTTTCTTAGTTTGACCTAGCCGGGGATCGAACCCGAGACCTTCGGTTTTACAGTCAGCGTGCCGGCCGTCAATATTAAAAACATTTAGAAAATTCCTCAAGAGCATAAACTTGCTGATAAATCTTGAAAACTGCGACAGGCTTTACGGTTAATTCGCAGTTATGAAAAGATTTACACCTCGGATTAATGGAAAGACGGCTTATTTAACTCGTAAAACAATTAAAAAGTGGAAAATTACTATCCACAGCTGTCTCATGACGATGATGTTTTGATATGCCCCACTTTTGGGTCGCTTTAAAACATGTAGGTGTAAGAGAGAAGTACCTCTCCAGTATGTGAATTTTAATAACGTGGTATAATACCCGACAAATAACTTGACCAAAATTAAATGTAAATGACTCTCATTGATGTAATTCGGGACTCATTGGTGAGAGATGCGGATTGTGACTTATAAGTGTAAACGAGCCACTGCAGAGTACAGGCCTTCTCTCAGAGGGCTTCATTACCACGCGTGCCCACCGCGGACTGGAAAATTCAAGGGCTGACGTATGCGACAGTCAGACCTCAGACAGTCAAATTAATAAATAAAAATCGATTCATTACAGAAAATTTTAACAATGTACTTTCATCGAAAGTGATTACGGAATTGTTAAGAATTTACTTATCCTATTTTAGAATAATGATAATTGAGAAGATGAATTTTATGTCCGGTAAGTAGGTTCTTATTACCTCTAAATGGGGCTTGTAGGTGACTAATTAGCGCTCTAGGGTAATAATGTAGCTAGAAAAACCCTAGGGTGGTAAGTAATTTTAAAAAAAACCACTTCTTTCTTTCAAAAAGTTCGCGTACATCTAACCATCATACTGGCAATAGACATTATGCAATCATTCCCATGACTAAAGAGGTCGCTTTGCTATTCAGCCTTGTCTTCGTGTGAGTATAATAGTCATCAATTTTAAATATCGAAGGGCGAAGCTCATTTCGTTCTTGAAAAAAAAAATTAAATGTTCTTTCCTTGATTCTTTTTAAGCAAGAATAGAAAACTTTTACTTTAAAATGTTTTATTCTTGTAATGCCGGTTTTTGCTACTTGCCTCACAATGAGATGTAAAGCAGAATAGTTAGCTCGGGTGTAAGCACCAATTGCACCCTCGAACTAAAGGCGCCCCCGTTGCGTTCGTGCGTCTACGAGTCTACTACTGCTCTTACGCATCCATCGCAAGCTCATCCCGACTGTGCGGATTTTTGATCAAGTTATCTGCCGGGCATTATACTTGGCAGCAAAACGCACGCTTCCAGCCAACCGACAGCGTTCCAAGTGGCACACGGTAAAACATCGCGTATGCAAGTCTCGCAGAGATTAGCCAGACAAGTTACCTACGAACGTACGCGGTGCAAACTGCGGGGGAACAATCTCTATCATCGGGAATTAAATACATCGTCTACGATTTCGTAGTTCGTGGGCAGAATAGGGAAGTGCGGAAGCATTGATCAGCCTCCACTTTTGTTCTTGTTGAACGTTCAACCACGAATCACAGCATATTAAGCCATGAAAAATTGTTCCGTACCCAGTTTTCACCTCGTAATAATATGTTTTAGTATGTTTTATAATATGTTTTAGTAAATAGGTGTAAGCCATCCGCTGCAAAACAGCGCCGGGGCCCAACCATGGCATAAAGCTGAGCGGAGACCTTTTTGGTACACATAACTAGCTGTGCCCCGTGGTGTTATCCACGGCTTATCGATTTTTCCATTTGAACAACATATTTTCCCGCAGTAAAACATAGCCTATGTGTTAATTCAGGGTGCCAGCTAACTCCATACTAAAATTTTATTAAAATCGCTCCAGCCGTTTAGACGTGAAGAAGCAACAAACGTACACAGTCACAAACTTTCGCCTTTATAATATTAGTAATGTGATGTAATAATGATTAATTAAGTTTTAATATGTCAAGTTTATTATAATTTTATGTGTCAAATAAAGATTATTCTATTCTAAAAGTCATTGGTGTCCCCTGCGGTAGATACGGCCAGTACAGGGCTTCGATCCTGTTAGCACAATGATAGATTCACTGTTGTGACACGTTTTTTTTCATTCTATTAACGCCTAGGTTAATAGCTGTTTTAAGCGTAGACACGTACCATAAAGCAGCAATTAAATTAAATCGACGCGTTGTAGATACCTAGTACGAGTATGTACATGTAAAATTTTAAGTGTGTGAATAACAGAATTGACTGGCGCCACTTCTGGTTGGCGCTCGATTTATAGTTTTTTTTTACAGTTGTGATTACTTTTCGTCTCGATATTATTTTTGGACTATCAACAACTAATATAACAATATATTTCTTGTATATTATTTTTTACGCTAAAATTAAGTAATTATGAGCAACATTTTTTTTATTTACGCGCCGTTTTGTTTCAAAATATCCTACTATGTCGTATTTATTGTAGTATGTTGTATGTGCCAGTATGTTTCTTTCTAAATCATGGTTAGAATGTCTTATGAATTACATGTCACACCGTAGATTGGGACCTTAATCATAAAGAGTTTATTGCTGAATACCGACCGAACCTATTTTATACTCTAAAAGCTCTCATGCTCTAAAGTCGAGTTGCGTAGTACCACATCGCCGCAGATACATCTATTACAAATACGACATTCTATTTTCATGAGACCTTTCAAACATGTTGCTTCTCCGTCCTAGCCAAACTATCTCTTACTAAGTGTTTTCCACAGTGAAACTACGTGGGAACAATAGTTGACCGTCTTTGCAGTAGCCGAATAACAATAGGTTCCTAATTGATTGCTCTTAACTGTTTCTATAGACAAAGGCTCTTGCATTGTGTTTGTGTTGCCCGCCACTGCACAAATGCATTATAAGTTGTTTTCTACAAAAACTACAAGACATTCCTCCGATGTCTGGCCGTGTCCATGGCCACCACAGTCTGAGAGATTCACCTATGACCCCCAGTTAAGACCACCGCCTGAAAAGTCACCCATTGACCTGTCTTTAGGCGCGAACAGCGGAAGATCCCTCGGGAAGAGGGCTACTCCCTGACCCCGAACTCTATGGAGAAGTGTGAGAAGACCTTTAAGTCTATCAGACGATAGATAGATAATAAAATTATAAGACAAAAAAGTTTCTGTTCTACTTTGAGCGAGAACATTCTAATGGGTTTATCTTCTTGCGTCTGCACTTTTACTCTCTAGCACTTATTCCTAGTCTCGCTGCCGAAAATATAGTCACTTTATGGCGTATTCTATTTTTGTTTCCCTCGCAGTGGCGAATATTATGGGGGTTTTGGAGGCACCGGCCTTGCAATATCTTTAATAGGGAGCTGGGGCGCCGATTAAGTGACTGTGGACTTGGTTGCCGCTCTTGTGCGTGTATTATCGAAAGGATCTCTTGCGGCGCAGCGTGGCATTGCTATAAGCGTGTTGGGGTCCTCTGGTTCAGGTGTTCACCGGGGTGGTTTCTAAAGTTAAGGTTTTTTAATAGACGACCTCTGTGGCGTAGCGGTAGCGCATCTACCTACCATGCAAGAGGTCCCGGGTTCCAATCCCGGCTGGAAACAAAAAAAAAACCCCATTTCTTGTATGTTTACATGTTTGTGATGTCCTTGTTTCTAGATCCCACGACACAGGGTATCCTAGTTTGGGTCCAGAAGCATAGTATGTGCCTGTATGTAAATGTTATGTTATGTTCTATGTTCTAGTACGCGGCCGAACCACCTAACGCTATTCGCGCCGTGTGAACTCGTGTGTACTGGTGCTGGGGTGTACCGGGGTGCACTAGAGTAATAGTATTGGGGTGAACACGGGTTGGGGGGTGCAAACACTCTATTACGGAATTATTGTTTATCGCTGCCTCGCCTTAAATTAAAAATATTGCACTTACCGGCGCAGATTTGTGTAGAATGGCTAGCGGGTAGAGGCCAGGTGTTCGACTCGTGTCCATCGAGAGTAAAGTGTAATTGCCCTCGGCGTCTCCATTTTCGTCCATATGCACCCAGTACCTGATCAGAGAGACGTGCATTTAATTTAGTATGATGGTGAGTGACTGAGTGTTACTGTACTCCAGATCGTGTTGTCTTCTGATTGGAAAATAGCTACATATTTCCAACCCCGAAGGACTTATATCGACAAAAAGACTTATATCGACAAGAGCATGGATCATATAAAAATAATCAGTCGGTGTCAGTCCACTGCTGGACATAGGCCTCTCCCAAGATACGTTACTGAGCCCGAACTTCCACTCTTCTCTTCCAGTCACTGCCCGCCGCTTTCCAAATGTCGTCGCTCCAGCTGGTCACAGGGTGCCCTACGTTACGTTTGCGTATAGATGATATATTTGATATCAACCCTTTGTATGTCCCCACTGCTGGGGCACGGGTTTCTACCTGCATCGCAGGAAGGTTAGGCCATGCCCCACCACGGGGGCCAAGTCCGGGTTGGTGGGGGATAGTACGGCAGTGTCAGGCCTTACTATCAGAAGTTATCAAGCTACCCATAAGGCATCTGACATGGCTTAACGACTCCCATTAAATGACAGCTGGCACCAGCGGCTTAACATGCCTCGCGAAGCACTGAAGCACGGAATTCGGACCTGCGAGCGCTCTTAGCAACTACGCCAATCTCTATCTATGGAACAACACTTAACGCTGGCTCGGTACGCGCGGATTTAAATTCCGCTTCCATTTGGAATTTTTATTTCTAAATGAAGTCTGTTCATCAAGCAAAAAAAGAGACGCATGTTGTTTGTTTCTGAAACAATTTACTTAAGTAAAAAATAATTGTAAACATATCAAACTCTTTAGAAACTCTACTTAATGACTCGGCGTGTCTGCTTGATGATCTAACAACCGTGTTCTGCGCGTAAAGATGCTGGAGACGGCGAAGATTCATTCAAGATTAATTAGACCATGAAGGCAATCCTTCATTAGTATCTAAGACGAAGTTAACTAATGTCTAGATTAGTTTTCCTTGGCGTAAGTAAAGGAGCACAACTCAAATGGCCCTGTGCTAAGCACGACATTACAGATGGAATATTACGGATGAATACTCTAGTTACAGATGGATAAACTACTTATTTACGTTTTTTATGTAGCCTATAAACGTCCCACTGCAGGGCAGAGACTTTCTCTCTAAGAAAGAGTATGGGCGTAATTACCACGCGTGCCCAACGCGAAAATTAAGGGAGTATTAAATGTATTTATTTACATGGATTTGTTTATTTACAGACATTTAGATAACTCTATAATACACCGATAAGTATTTTATATTTGACAAAAAAAATTATACGAGATGCGGTCTTACGACTAAAAAGTAATGTCTTTTGATGGACAGCAATTACAAAAAAAGTAAGAAGGAAACACTCTTTTTAGTACAAATCTTTCGTTCTTTCAGATATTGATTAACATGCTCTGTAATAGAGGCGATGTGTCAATTGTTTAACACTTCAATAACGTGTAAGTACAAGTTTATCTGCTTGAAAATATTACTAGATATATAGATAGATATTTATTATACATAAAAAATAGAAATTACACGGGTATTTCTTAAAACCTAAGAGCACAGACGGTGGACTTATCACTAAAAGTGATCTCTTGCAGTCAACCTTTGGATGGACTGGACTACTACATTGGAGAACGAAGTATTTAATTTGAAAATTCAATGGTATAACTTATATTGTTACGCTTACCCCATGACACTTCGGTATGTGGTGTTGGTGATCTGTGCTATGATGGCGCGTCCGTCGTAAGGGTCCTCGCCCATCCTCAGAGCCGCTGTCAAGGCACGGGCGTACACCCATACCGCATCGTGAAGCCACGCCGCTTCCACTGGTATCTAGGCACGAGAGACCTAATTTATAACGAACTTCGGACAATCTCACGAATCGAATTAGGCAATTGAAAACAGCGCCGAACTCGGACTGACCATGAAAGTTTCGGCCAGAAAATTATGGAAATTAAGGGTGGAGCAATTAACGACCGAAGTCTGGGCTCCAGTTGAGTACTACAATTTTTGGAGTCACAGCTATCTGGTTGATTAATTAGGAAGCGTCAGTTTTCCAGCGGGGTGATTTATTTTAGGAAAATTTTATAGCTTTCTGTAATGTTAAAAGTGCTTCGATACATACTTATACGTAGATCGGGAGATACACGCTACACTTTGTTGTACACTTTGATGTATGCATGATAAATATTTTTTTAAATATTCTTATAGCACGATCTGCTGGCGTATGAATACATTCTGTAAAGTTCAGATAGGCGCTCTATTTTCGCTACGGGCGATGGCTATGAAACCGCAGGGTTATTAGCCGATAGTTGGGATGCCACGCTCTAAAGCAAGCTTATAAATCTCTTCATAGAGCGGCATCCATGGTCGTATAAAATATTTGAATAAGTATTACATTAACGGTATGTTCAGAGTTCAGAAAGACCGTTAAACTGTAGCACTTCTTAGGGGTGATTTTATGAGATTTTGGTCTAGTCACAGCCACTCGACGACTTTCATTAGTAATTTCTACGGAGGGACTATTCCGCGGTGTTTATAATGTCCACATACTTAGTTGAAAGATCGCATAGCGCTGTCTGGTGGATGCGATGCCGGTATAATTGGAATTTCCTCATTACACGAGCATTCCGTGCTTGTACTACCCTTATTACGACGGGGCGCAGTCGCGACGGGATTTTCTACAAACATCGCACGTTTATTGCGTTGTTTATATTCTCGTTTCTAGATAAAGGATCACACTTAGGGACACTGTGTTATGTGCCAATATACAGTGTTCAAAGATATTGCATCCAAGAAATATAAAAAAAATGTTTTATGTTTTGATAACATGAGCGTCGAGTTTTATAAAACTACAATTGGTAGTTTATTATGACACTTCTGTGTACCCACCGTTATCAAGCAGACTTAAGCCAAGCTATGAATTGCAATTCTATTGAAACAGGCCACAAGCCGAGCGAATACAATTATTATGAGCGTTACGAAAACTCACCAAAAAATAGAGCAGGAAGATTTAACGGGTTATTTCATGAGCAACCAAAGCGCATTATGTCAGAGGAATAACATTCACATGCATGAGAGTTTGAATGTTATTCCTTAAGTTCCTAATAACTGTTTAAAATAAAACCACAATTTTGATATAATTATCTAGGTTACGTAACGATAACACAACACCACTTAAATTCTGACAAAACTCAGCACCAGCGTTTATTGAAAAACATTATATTTTTCAAAATTAGTGCCGTCTATAGGTTATCCAGAATCACGGTTGTTTAGTTGTGAGTGACAGGCTTTTAACGGGAGTTCCGACACTCGAACTCACCACTTTCCCTCCGCCAAACGACAGGAGCGGGTTGGTGAAGTTGAACGGCGGCAGCTGGAGGCGACGGTTGACGTCAGCGGCGAAGACGGGGTAGGAGGGCGAGGGGGAGGGCGCCACCGCCAGGTAGTTCCGGAAGGCCCGCAGCGCCTGCGCAGCCGGCTCCTTCCGCAGCGGCCCGGACAGGTACCGCACTGCTTGGTCCACCTCGTACTGTTCTACGTCCACGCCTATTGCTGCGTATTCACCTAGGAGGGGGGGTTGTTATGGTAGTTTTTTTTTAAATTACTTTAAGTACTTTAAAATCTGGGCTAATAATGTATATTACCTCTCTTTTTAAAATAGTTACTGATTTTGTAATGTCTAAGGACTTGCCCCTCTTGTTTGTAAGTTACCGTTAGTTCGGCGTAAGCAGCCTATAACGCCCTGATTCAGTTCTATAATAGAACGAGAGTATGCGCTACCTGTGCCGACAGAAATGTTTAAAGAAATTAGTCCAGGTATTGAATTATATTTATTATCAAGGTCGTCAGATACTGAATGTAGATATTCAATCTATACAAGAATTACCATCTGTCCGAACGCACCAAAGGTCTTGGTGTTTTTCCTCTTTGGTCTTAGTTAAGACGCATTGAACCATCTTACTTTTACCGACTTTTGTTACTCAATGTTCGTGTGGAAGTTATTAATCACGTCAGAAAGGCTGAAAGTACTTGAATGATATTGGCACATTGATAGATTATATAATGTGAACATTATTTGTATGTATCTGTTGATAATTTTATTTATTCAAACTGTTATTGAGGCATGTATTTGGAACCTCTGAAATTATCGTTTTCTATGTTTTTTTTGTACATCTACTTCCTTCTCTAATGTATTAGTCCAGTTCATCCGAAGGTTGTCTGGAAGAAATCACTTTTAGAGATAAGGCCGCCGTATGTACTCTTAGGTTAAGAAATATCTGTGTAATTTCCATTTTTAGTACAATAAAGTGTTCTCTATCTATCTATTATAGTGTGTAAAAGGAGATATATTACTTTTAATCCATTTGCGCGAAAAAGGCTCATTTGCAGACGAGTCGGGGAAACCAAAACCGTCACCAATAAAATACCCTTTTTATCCCAGAAAAACACATCAACATTTTTACGCGAAAAAAGTTGCGGGCCATAGCTAGTAATAGGCATAAAGAAGGGCACCACTGTCAAATAGGTAGAAAGGGTCTTCCAGCTGAGTATAAGATTTATCTTTTAAGAGAGATAAGATTAGTACTCCTTATTGATATTTAAAAGTGTGAGATTTAATTGCAATGTACAGTATAACCTAGTTATTAGATCGAAATAGTTCTCACAGCAAGCAATGAACGTTTAAGATGTAACTTTCAATTAGTTACTGCAGCACCCAAGTAGCTGAGCTGAATCTGACGTTAGTACATACGTCGAAGAAATGTAGGTGCAATAGATATAACCGTAAAGTAGTATCGTCTATTCAGTTCGATATTATGTGTAAGGAGTTAATGTTGCGAGTGTGGAAATTAGCAAGAGAGCGCAAATGGACCGATAATGTTTACTGCCGACGAATTGATCCTATTTGTATAGTTAGTTTGAAGTATGGTGCCATCAAAAAGCAAGATCACAATGTATTATACGCACACAGTACCTAGAGTTTAAGTGAGGCATATTCGTAGTGCTTAATCAGCAATAAGTTTTATTTAAAATTATCACTTCACATTCCGAGGGTATGAAACGAAAAGCATAAAAAATAAACATAATATTAACTTACAGCCTGCATTTTACCTGAAGCAACCCCTTTAGACCCACGACCCAAGATGTTACATGGCGACCCTGCCACGTCTTTCCTACTTTCCTACGACTCTTCTACGAAGAAAGAAAAGATATTATGAAGACTAAAAAACCGAAGATTTCGAGCACGACAAGTAGCAAAAAGCGATTTTCATCACATTTCGTGTTGTTAGTGGTTAGAAATCGAAATCAAAGTGCAGTCTGTACCGTGAATGGTTTGCGAATCCTGTTAGCCACAAAAGAGAAGCCCGAGTGCGTAGCTACGTAATGCGCGCAGATTTCCATAATCTTATTACTGGGATTATCCCAGCCAATCCAATAGACTGTCAACTTAAAAGAGTCACTCTCCCGTGGTTTATTGTTCTCTGAACCCGCGACAGACAAGACTACTTACTTAGACGAAAGGGATGCTTCGTTTCGGAAGAAACTAAGGCAGGCTAGACAAATATCAGTCACTCGCAGCTTATGGAAATGTCTTTTATTTGAGGAACCCAGCTTAAGAGAAAACCTGCCTGAATAAAATATCCACTAGGGTGATCTCTTGGATGGACCATAAGACGAAATGAAAGATATTTCACAGGCGCAAAGCTCCGTGGAAGCTACCTGTAAGTATATTTACCTAGTCACTCTCCACTGTTTGACCTTTAGTCCCAGACTTTAACGCTAACACTAACAAATGTTATCATAAGTAATGACCACTATTAATAGCCTTTTGTTTTCGTTATCTCTACAAAACTATTCGTGTTTCCCATCTCTAGAGCGCTTTGTGTACCTATTGTTTTACAACTAAGTTTTATTGCGAATTCGAGCAAAAATCTTTGTACCCAGCGATGTGAGAGTATATTTTATTCACATCAGTAGTAGCTAGGGAACACTACCAAAATGTGACCTGAATTCTTGCAAGTGCTTATTCTACCAAAATACATACGAACTAAAGTACACAACAAAATCTTCGAACGCTAAATACCTCCTATGAATTTCTGACAATTAATAGCATGTTTATTGTTTACACTATCTTTTAACTGTTTAAATTATTACAACATACCTGAATCCAGTAGTTGCATGGCGTCCAAAGCTAGCATGAGTCCGATATGATCGTGATAGTACCCAACCGACACGTAGACTGTAAGAAAAGAATTTCAATTTTACTTTACACCCGGTCCGCGGTATTGCATTCTCGAAACTCAATATCCCACTGCAAGTGCAATTTATAAACGTCACTCCAACTCGGAGGTCGTTTTAAGCGATCTTTTGTAGAGCTGCAAAACTGTTTTAAAGCCTTTCATTTACTACTCCAGCTAAAGAATTTCACGACTAAATACGGTCAGCATTAAGTTTCGTGAACATTTACTTCTAGTATCTTTGTATGTTTCCCGGACGATGTCTATAAATGGATTCTGACTGTAGTTTTTGCTTTTATCCTCGTAGAGATACGGCCGCCTGTACGGCTTCATGACACGAATGGAAATCTGCTTCTCGCGTGCCGCCGCCGCTATCGCCAGAGCCAAGCGAGAGAAATCATGATTCGGCGCCTGGAGGTACACGAACCCTACCTGCGGAGGAAATGATACATAAGTGATGGCAGTTCTCTGTTCATAGGTTTTAATGTTCCGTGAAACGTATATGTTTACATGCATGAAGCGGAAATGCGAGAGCACGGTGATAACGGAGCGAGAGATGTCGGTGTCGGAGGGGCGCGTGCGGGCAAATGTTGCGTACACGCGTTTGTTGGAGCTCGCCACGTCGCGACAGTACTGTGGAAAAAACACATTTGTTACATGCCAGACGTCTGTGAGAGATAGAGACTATGCTTTACATACTTATATCGTATTTACTTATAGCGTTTTATACATACGTAGCTGATCATGGGGAGGTTAAAGGCGGCGGCCATGCGGCCTTCGTGCACGCACGTCTCTTGCGGACCGATGAACGCCGAGACATTGGCAGCCCATAGAGCCGCCACCTGTTGCACAGATCACACGTCAAACCAAGTAGAAGGATCCTCTTCTAATCGGGCGGTTCCTATTGGGTTGAAGAACTTGAAGAAACCTTAGGAAACAAAGAGATAGGTGAAACTTTGAGGTTGCTCGCAGTTTAGTCACGTATCACGGATCATGATGTATATAAAATGCAAAAAAAAAGAACGACTTCATGTCACTACATAACAATAGCAAACATCAATTATTTTCTATGTATGTTGAGGACAAAGTAAGTACGTATTGGTAAAGTAAGTACCTTATTAACAGGATCGTAATAGAACAATGTTGTTGTTTAGTGAATGCGTGAATTGGCTCTATTACGACTAGTTAAACTGTTCAAAAGGCAAACATTACTCATTAGGTCCCAGAACAGCGGCACTAAATGCGTTTGTGACACTAAACTAAGTTGAGGCGTCGTAAAAAGTTTTATGTCCGAGGTTAGTTTACGAGTTTTATGACTACGGCAGAGATTACCCACCCAGTAAAGTGCAGTGCAGAAGCACAATTTTTGTTATTGTATCCTATACACGACCCACTGCAGGGCACCGGCTTTCTTTCAGAGAGACACTATGGGGTTAATAACCATACGAGTACGTGCGTTACCGCGGATTGGAAATTTCAAGCGCTGAGGTATGTGAAAACCTTAGACACTCAGGTGTCCTCACGATGTTTTTACCTCACCATTATCGAATGGTATTGCTAATATACATCTTAACAAAGTATAGAACTTAATCCCTGGTACATGCCAGAACTCGACCCACGACCTCCTGAATGTGTGACCAGCGATTTACCGCTGCAGAAAGTATAACAGTAAAATAAAATTACACACGTACTAAAGTCTGAAAAACTTAAATTGGACGAATGATAAGAGAATTTATGAAATGTAGGTACTTTGTATTAAAATTTTAAACTAGTTTGCATAGAGTAATATTGTTCAAAATGGAAGTAGAGTACAGTGTAGGTAGAACAATTTATCTCGAAAGTAAAGTTGCGACGAGGCAATATGCCCGCTAAATAGGTTGAGCAAATTATTTTCTCTTCACTATTTCGGACTTTATAGACAGAGACGCGGGATGAGTAGAAATCTTGAGACTTTAGTTAAGTCAAATTAACAAATAATAAAAAATTGCTAGGCTATCGCAAACTTATCCCGACTGTGCTGATATTAGTTCAAGATATCTGACGGACATTATAGTTGTATAGTAGAGGGGGCCTGTGGGTAGCACTCGAGACGAGTTTCAAATTCGTCACCCGCCATTGCCCCTCGCCACATGGATGCTGCCCGCCCCGAATGGGGCTACATGTCCACGACGTAAGCGACTCTTAAGGAGGAGTAAAAGGAAACGAATAAACATTATTTTCTGGACGAAAAACTCCGCAACAAACTTACGGGAATGTATTGGACGCAAAATGTTAAAAGAGTTTTATTTTTGTTTCTTTTTCTTGTTTTCGGGCTGAAATTGTTTACTAAGCCAACATTCTGAATTGTCGTTTAAGGTGACATCGACAGAACGCAAAACCAGAAAACTGTTTGATTAATTGACATACATTTTCATCATGAAATCATGAAGTATGAAAAACAATTGTGAATAGCGAATTTTTGTGCATAAATGTGTTTAATTATAACATGACTAACAGAATATAAACTCACACTAGTATCACGGGATGTATTGAGAGACCAGGGTTTACCACTGGTTTAATAAATTGTATTAAGTATCGATGCTGAAAAATAAAAACATTTTTTGTACTGAAACGATACTTTTTTATAATAGCTGGCCGGCACAGCTGTCCAGTCAAGTTAGAATTATTTTAAAGGAAATAATTACGTTTTGTTATGGTGTCAGTCGGGTCGAGACCTAGCTAGGCGATCCACCAAAAATAAAACATTTTAATTCTAAATTTAGCAGTTTTAATCTTAAGTTATTAAAGTATACAAACATCGTTTTTTATCACTACTTTTGGCGTATTGGGATATTGGCTACGGAAAATAAGCTCGACGACAAAAGGTGCTTGTCATGTAATCTTTTATACACAAAAACACGTCTCTTATCCTCCTGCGGTAATTTATGTTTCCAATATATCTTACGTGAAAGTAACTTCTTCCACTTCCCCGCTGAGATATGTCATTGCATATTTCAAGACATATTGGAGTGACAAGATGTATCAAGACCTTATCTTCAGATCTGGTAGCTATTACCAATGCAATACAAAGAGGAAATAACCAGATAGGTATAATTTATTTCTCACTTTATACACATCGTTGATACAGTACAAATAATCGTGGATCTACAGCCTCTCAGGAATATAGCGTACACTTCCATATCAACCCTTATATGTCCTCATTGCTGGGACCGGGTCTCTTCCGGGTCTCTCGGGTTAGGCCATATTCCACCACGGTCGCCAATTCCGGGTTGGTGGAGGATTGTAATACAGTGGCGGGCCTTACTGTCAGAAGTTATCAAGCCGCCCCTCTACCATGGCGTAACGGCTGCCATTACATGACAGCCGGCCCTACCGGCTTAACGTGCGCGGCTTAAGCGCTCGGAAAAAATGCCACTAACGGTAGTCACGGGACGGTCACCCATCCTGCACCTTACAGCGCCTGTTCTTGCTTAGCTCAAGTGATTGATTCCAATCACTCGGTTCGCCTAGGCCACGCCACGAGCGCTTCACTTAACTAGTCTAAATTAATAATGGCACATATGGATATAAAACATTAAGTACACCTTGAGTGCAATAAAAGTATATTAATAAATGAATTAAATACCAAGCTACAATTTGATTAAAATCGCTCCAGCCGTTTAGACGGTAAGAAGTAACAAACAAACGGACTCACAAACTTTCGCTTTTATAATATAGTGTGACGTGATAAAGTGTTAGTAAACTTGTTAATACACTTATTAATATCATTATGTACCTACTGTGTGAAATATTTTGTCTCTATCTATCTATTCACAGCAGGGTCGACACTAGTATATTGAGTTTAAGAGCAAGCTTATTTGCTTGTCCTGAAACCTAGGTGTCTTTTTTGGATATTGGATTTTTCATGGCAACTCTCGGTGCTGTCGGTCTGGGAGTATTGAATAGATTTAGTTCAATGTACCGTTTTGAGTGTCATTGTTCGTCGGCCACTAGGGATAGAGAGGATAGTAAAATTCTTACAGTATCCAGGTAAGCTGAGGTTTTATGAATTTCTTAGATATATAAAAATATTTGCACTGTCGGATGTTTTTGGTGTTAAAGCACCAAACACATATTATTATACAGTTATATGTCACCGGAAGATAACAAGATCCGCAAGTTTATAAATTACCTAGGAAATTTATAAACTTTCGTAGGATTGTAAACGAGAGATAAATTGTATTATTTTACGCCCACACTTAATTAACCAATTTATTAATTTGCGAACTCTCGTGATAAATTTATAAACTAACGGATATCCATTCGTACGATTCTAAACAGTTCGATCAATCACAGAAGAGCTTTTAATTTTACGCTTTTATAAAATACGGCAAATAACACACTGCTCTCTGATTGGACGATGTCGACAGTGGCAATGCTTGTGTCCATAGACTTAGGTACGATCAAACTTGCCAAACTAGTATAAATTGATCAGTTTCGATTACCTACCTAACAGTATTTTTACTTTAAAACTAGGTAGGTACTTATAATACAGGGCTACTTTCTTAAATTATGTGCTAATGACCCTTACTTTACTCTACCAGAATAAAAGACCAAAAATCGTGTTCTACGATATTAAAGACTGTAATTAAAAAAGAAAAAAAAGCCAATCATAAAAACCGGTCCGGTTGGCAGGACGAAAAATTTTTCAAACCTCTTCCATAATGTCACAGTTATTATTTTAAAAAGTCTATATTTTAGTAATAAACTAAAGTTTGATGAAGATTAAAGCAATTTTTCTAAAATTATTATGAATCTGTGGGAAAACAGCTCGCGGTGTTATGGTGTAGAATTCGACGGGCCGACGTCTCAAAGCTTTAGCTTTATTATAGTCTTCTATCATTTTAACGTCTTTTTTATTTTTTTCCTCTGTCCATTCCGACTTCTTACTATTTTGGTCATGACCACTATAAAACTTTCGTAGCTCTGTGGTAAATTTCACTTCATCAACAACATTTCTAGATGGAACAGGAACACGTGACTTATTCAACCAATCAGAGCGCAGGTGTTTTTGTTAATGCTTACTTATTATTTTACGCTTGAGTTTGGTAAGTTTACCACTTTGCGAAAATGTGGGCGTAAGATAATACAATATATCTCTCGTTTACAATCCTACGAAAGTTTATAATTTTCCTAGCAAATTTATAAACTGGCGGATCTTGTTATTTTCCGGTGACATATACATTCTGAACTTGACGACTTGGTTCTTTGAAATCCTTGTATTCATCTTCGCAGTGTTATTTCGTGTGTTTAGTTATAATATTCCTTCTAAATATCGTGCCCATCCCATTAAAGGTTTGTTGGAATATATTACTTTAGTGATAAGGAAGGCCATATGTAGGTACTCAGAGATGAACTTTTGTGAATTTGTTTTTGATATACAAGTGTTCTCTACTATCTATTAGTAGAGAACACTTGTACATTTGGCCGGTGATGCTACCAACTACCTACGTTTGAAAGACAATGAAAACAGCGTGTTATTTGAACGGCAAAGTGAATTAACTAATAACAAGGGTCGAACGAATAAGCTCGTTTCCAATGTTTGTGTGTCGCTGTCGAACAGGAACGATATATGGCTATGTTATTGCAATGCCACTTATGTATCCCAATATAGGGGAAACGCTTGCAAACACTAATGCGACTGCAGTTAAATTGGGTTCCTATATATCTTAGTGAAAACGGGAGAAAAGAATGATGCTAATATTGTAGCAGTAAAAGCAAAGTTTACTGACTGAAGAATAAGCTAAGGCCGCAGTGTTTACTCGCACACTGCGCCCTTAGCTTATTCTTCATTCTTTTAGTGCTAGTTTTGCACTCTTTGTGTTTCACTTATTTAACCTCAGTTTACATAATTTTAATTGTCAGTTCAATTTGAAAAACCGTCGCCGCTTGATTCACCTCTGTTGCGATTGTTTTATTGATCATTCATATCTTTCCAGCAGCTGATCAATCTTTAGTTTCGTTGCAATGCCAAGCGAATCGCAACTGAGTAAAGTGCACGCATGTAAAGGTCGTCATGCCGTCAATGAGGTACCTACATGGAATTTAAAAGTACGCCTCAAGCGGTTGCTGACGTAAGCGAATTTAGATATCGAATGCCTATCCAGTCATTTCGAGTTACGGCCATTGTAAAGTTTGGCTATGGCTCATAAAATTCGCGCACACCATGCAAAGTGGCGCCGCAATCTTAACTATCTCCTGGCCAATGTCTATATACATAAATTCCTACATAATCAATGGGGATTTTCAATGGGGATTAGTGGAACAACCCAATATTTTTACTGTTGAATCTAATGGTGTAACAATCTCGCTAACATACTAAAATTTGACAAAAAATACTCCTTATAGGTAACTAAAAATATGAATTCTGATCATTATTAATTACACTAGGTGCTGCGATAGATATAATGATAATAGGTACTACGTACGTGGTCCAGTCATTTGTAATATCATAGAAAGAAAACCTACAGTTTAGCATATTTTACGGTCAATTTCACCAATATTTCCCCTTAAAAATTTTATTGAGATTAAAACGAACATTAAAAAGAAAAATTACTACATTGAAAAAAAATACGTTTAAGTATCTACTACTTAACATAATATGAGAAAAATTAAGCTTTAGTTGGGTTTTATTTCATGATAAGTTTCTTTAATATTATGTAGATTGAAGAAAATGGTTGCCAATAACTGCCAACAAATCAAACGCGTCTGTGTGCATGGCCCTGTTAAATATCGAACCTGGAGTGCCTTTCAACTTCCAAGTGATTTTATAGACAATTGAACTACTTCGACTGACAATAATTGCATAACTTTGCAGTTCATCTACAGGGCTACCTCTAAAATGCGTTATTACTAAAAATAAAAGTAGAGTTTGTATCAATTTTGTTTCATTCATTACATTGCATTAACTCAAGCTTATATTCCGAAGGGACTAAAGACCATCGTTTACCACTTCTTTGGCCACGATCCTGAGACCTCTTTCGCTTCATCAACATACATCAGCAGTCGTTACAATGCACGCACGCCGGTTTCGAGTACTTTTGTTTTACACGTTTTTATCAGGTTGTAAATTTTCAAATTAAACACTACTATATTTACGCGGCCAGCGGCAAACAATTATTGTCCTACATAGAAGAATGTACATTCCATTGAACACATAATACCGTTTATTTTTATCAGACAGCCCAGTGGAGGTCTTGTAGTGACAATGCAGAAAAACCGTTGGCCCTGATGAAAGCACATAGAAATAAAAAAATATTTTCGCAATTTTATTATTTTGCATTCGCAGAACAAAGGTATTTTCTAAGTGAGGTATTTCAGAAATGAAGAGGTAGCCTTGTGCATTCAACACCTCATTAAATCTCAAAGGATGTTTAAAGTTCACTCACCTGTTTAATGGAAACTTCTTCCTGGCCGTAAGTCTCTGCAACGATGAAGTCTAAGTGGTGGCCCATCGGGCCAAGCAACTTCTTGTTTACTTCGTCAACAGCCATCGATATTGCACCTGTATGGAAATTTGACATGAAGTTCTTTTGTCACTTTTGTGATGGCAGCTAATCTAACAGAAGGTAAGTACTACATAGTTACTTAGTTATCATAGTACAAACTTGTCCTAGTTTGTCAATATTGAAATTCTTCTTCTTCTTTTTCACTTGCAACAAAATCCCCATAATGTGTGTACCCGAAAAGAGGTAGTTTTAAGTTCCAGCCATCAAAATATGACATACGAATTTAAGTGGGGCGATAAACAATAAAAAAAATTACATAATCCTAGTTTGGAAGCCAGTAACCACCATTGTAACTCTGTTTTACAATTATTTTTATTCATTTCATTATTTATAATAAAATTTCACAATATATAAGAGGATCCCGTACTAAGCAAAAAACGGTAATACGTTAAGTGCTGGTCAATCAATAATCAATCATCAATCCACCACCCAGTATTCGTACACTATTTGCCTACCACAAGGCACACCACTTCCTGCATTCCTCAGCCATCCTCATTCAACTTGATAGATAGAAAAAGAAATATAAAAAATGGTGTAAAGAGGTTTGCACCGTTACACTACCCGAAGGCATCCAGTAAACATTTGTTTAAATATATATTAAAGTAAAAATACTTATATTTAATTATTTTTTAATGAAAAAAAAATTTAAATATTTAAAATTATGAAAATGATAGATAGAAAAAGAAATATAAAAAATGGTGTAAAGAGGTTTGCACCGTTACACTACCCGGAGGCATCCAGTAAACATTTTTTTTTAATTATATATATTAAAGTAAAAATATATATATTTTTTTTAATAAACAAAAATTTTAAATATTTAAAATTATGAAAATGATAGATAGAAAAAGAAATATAAAAAATGGTGTTAACGGGTTTGCACCGTTAAAAAATGCTACCAACAACCTGACTCAGATCATTGGTCCAGTGTTGCTGAGCAGATGGTGGGCTTATTATACCCAGCGTTTCCCTGTTCGTGTTCTGCACTCGAGAACCTTCGTTCGAAAAATTTACTGTTGTACACAATACTCGTCCTACTTCGATCAACTTCGCTAGTAGTGTAGTGGACGCTTTACACAGTTCAGTCAATAGTGTTAGGTGGGTGAAATGTAGAGTGCACGGTCCACCGTTAGTACCGGAAATCTCTGCGGAATGGATGAAACGTGTTTTTTATAGAGCCACTTACCGAGTTACCTGGTGACGTGACTAAGTGCAACGATCTGCGGAAACAGCTTCCAATTTCATAGGTAAATTTGACTATTCCGACTAAACGTTTACCACTAACGTAAGACCGCAGCTCCTTATACGAGTATAAACCGGGGGCGCGCTCCATAATTGTAGAACTAATTGCCTTCGGTCAGTGAAAAACCGAGTTTAATTTATAAATCTTTAAATTGCAATGAAATTAAATGAAAAGGTTTTATTCAAAACGTTACAATTCATACTAAGTGTCCATTTCAAAATCTAGATCATTTTGAAGAAAAAATTAACAAAAAGTGAGCTTATGAGCTTGACCATAGACTTTATAAAACAATGCAAATTGTTCTAGGTATGTTATGTAACAAAGTGGCACAGCACCGTCATCAGAAATTTAGTTATTAAGTTTAATCGTGCTATGTAGGTAATTGTTATGGAAAAGGTTTATTGTAATATTGTTCTCAGAGTTAAACCAATCAACAATTTTTGGGTTATTTGTAACATATTATGTGGTGCAACATGTTCTATTCTAATAGTACATACTTAAATTATAATTACAATTCACAAACCGTAAAAATGCCGATATATGACTGCCACTTTGTAATCGAGAATCTAGACTAGGTAATGAGAAGATTAACGGAACCTTAAGTTAGTAGAAGACTGTCACCAACTCACGAAGTCACGACTAACTTTAAATTAAACACAACGAAGCACTTTTCAAAATCGAATTCTTTGTGGATTGAAATTGGCAACTGTCGGGCTGTTAATTAATTAGGCATAGGACTCGTCCTTTAGACAATCAACAGGGAAACACGCTAAATAAATGGAAAGAAGTTTCGTAAGTTTCATTGAAAATAGCAGAAGATTCTACTTTCAATCAAGATAAAAGCTTTGCTATTTGTGAAACATATATGAGTATATTGGGAAAACGAGTTTTGTATGCTCAGTGTAAGCTGTGCTAGTATGCTCGTCGAAACCTGAAGGAAATTCGATATCAGGCAAAGATGAATTACTTAGTTACATTCTGCTGACTATAATTTAGTTTTCATGTTCTTCGTAAAATAAAACTCAACCTGTCCAAAATTTTTGACTTATACTTAATTTTTGTTTATGACTTACGATGAAGTTAGCTTGATTTGCATTTCATTGTTGTACATGAGAAGACTTTAGACCTCATTATGACCAGCTTAAGAACACCAGGGCTCTGTGTCTGCAACTGCATGGTACAGTTGCAGACACAGAGCCCTGCCTTTTTCTGTGGTTCAGAGATCTAAATTGATGAGTTGAGGCAAGGAGAATTTAATTCTCCTTGATTGAGGTAAAGAATGTTCCTCACCAGAAATAACTCGCCCAGGTCGTTGGTAGTTCAGGTCACCAGGACGCCGCTGCGCCCCCGTGAGATAACCAAGTGTGAAGTTGTCACAGTAAGCACCATGAAGGACCACCAGCAACATGGACCAGCACCAATGCCACTGCGAGAAATAAACGGTTGAATTAAATAACGCCATACATTTTAATTCCTATCAAGACTAGAGAGATAGAGAACACTTCATAGTACATAAAAAAATAAATTACACAGATATTTCTTAACCTAAGAGTGCAGGTGGCGTGGCGGCGGCAAGGATGTTTTTTAAAGAAAAACAGAATATTGTAAATTTGGAGCACTGCGCAGTCAAAGAAAAAAAAGTCTTTGTCAAAATAGGATTGTTAGGATAATAGTGGTCGGAGGTCATATAATCACATCACACTTCACACTAATATTATAAAGGCGAAAGTTTGGTTACTTCTTCACGTCTTGAGCAGCTGGAGCGATTTTAATAAAATTTGGTATCAAGTTAGCTGACACCCTCGATTAACACATAAGCTACGTTTTACTGTGGGAAAATATCTGATTCCCACAGGAAAATCGATAAACTGTGGGTATTACCGCGACGTACAGCTAGTAAGCTAATTATATAAAGTCGGTCCTTAGCTAAACAAGAAAAATACAATTTTAAAAAGGCCACATTTTTCCAGCTGCCAAAAAAATAAAAAATAAGCCTTTAGGACGAGCGAGTTGTGTGTGCCAGTTCAAAATAAAAACATTTTAACTGCGGATAAGCGATGGCCACACGTGCGCCAAACACTTTTCCGATAACGACCGCTCTCATAAAGTGTCAAGTGAAGATTGGATAGTGCGGATTTTAACCACGTCAAAGAAATGAAATAAACTTTGTTAAAAAAAATTAGATGCTTTTAATGATTGTGGGTCTGATGCATCTAGTACTTAAAATTACGGATATGCTTTAAAGACGTTTATCTTGATTATACTATTTTTATTTTTAATGCACTAACCCGTGCTAAGGACTTTAAAAACTTATTTAGAGGCTAAAAATTTGAATTTGAATTGGGTGAAATTTTTAGCCTCTACATAGGTTTTTAACCGTTTATCTTGGTTAAAAATATCGGTGATACCTTAGTTTGTTAGTTATAAGATTCTAAAAACCTATTTAGAGGCTAAAAATTCCACGATTGGAACCCGCGACCTCTGGCTATCCGTGCCAGTTTCTACTATAAGATTCTACTGAGATTTATAACTTTGGAAGCGACTTTTCAGTCTAGGTCTATAGGTACCTAGACTGAAAAGTAGCTTCCAAAATTATTTAAAAAAGTCCACAAAGATCAAAACGTCTGTTATTTTATAATCTTTTGTAAGATAGAGAATATTTTATACCATAAAAAAATTTACAATGAACGAATGAGACAGTATGGTAGACGTAACAGCAGCCTTAAAGGAACATTTTTTTTCCAAAAAACAATTATTTATATAATATGACTTGACTACGCTACGGCGACCCTACATTGTACCTAGATATAGAAATCGCTTTTGAAAACCGGCCAAGTGCGAGTCAGACTCGCGCACCGAGGGTTCCGTACAAACCTGTATTATAGACCTGAGTATTTGGTATGAATTTCAATTTAATACCTCTACGCGTTTATGAGGAAATGGGTAGTAAGTTTAAAATTATTAAAAAAAAATATATTATGAGATGTAACTAAAAATTTATGGTTTTCGTAATTTTTCCTTTATCTATGCTATAAGACGTTGCTTCGTACCAAATTTCAAGATTCTGAGTTCACGGAAAGCACCCTGTAGGTTTTGATTCCCTTGCAAGTGTCGAAAATTTGCGGCATAAACGGCTGTATCTTTTGATTGCGTTGGCTTAGAAGTTTGATTTTTTCACAGCTTCAAAGGACAGTAGACCTGAGTAATTGATATAAATTTCAGCTTCATACCTCCACGCGTTCCTGAGAAAAAGGGTCTTGACAGACGGACGGACGGACGGACAGACGGACAACAAAGTGATCCTATAAGGGTTCCGTTGTTTCCTTTTGAGGTACGGAACCCTAAAAATTAACAAAACTTTGTAGATATTCAGATTTATATAAAAATACAAATCTTTAAAACACCTCTTAGACTAAATAAAATTGAAAAAACCGCGTTTTCATATTAGATTATTATTTCTTATAAGCGATCAATCAGTAACGAATATAATAGCTGCGGTATTCATACTCAGCAATTACTCTACATATATAAAAATATACATTATTAAATTTTTAAGCTCTCATTGAAGAAAAGAAAATTACGTACCTATTTATTTGAAAACCACACCAGAGTTCACGGAACTTATTGCTTAGATTATTTTCAGATTGTCAAGTTATTGAAGTGACTTTTACCACCGATTTCTGATTTAAGAATTTCGCTATGTACATACTAAAGTACTGTCTGTTGCACTCCTTTTTAGCAACTGAAGAGACAGAACGTTCCAGGAAAAAATACTATACTGTTATTGTACGGTAAGAAAAACAGAAAGAGCAGAAGTTCCCAGTCACAGATCCAGCTTCGAAACGACATAAAAGTACTGTATTATAGCCACTTAGTACAATAATGTACTTGACTGCCTCTTTAAAGTTGTGTCCTAAAATAGAGGTGGGTTCGATTCCTCTGGAGGCTGCCGTACCTACTTGATTTATACAAATCGCCTCAGTATGGGTGTATTTCCATGTTTGTGTCCTCACTAGTATTTTAGTTTGGGACCAGGAGTTCTTTCATCTAATTATCCACTGAGTTGCGTGGCGTTGATTTTTTAAGCTACTTCAGCTATCAAATGCAAACACATTTTGACACTTTGGTGTCGTCTAAATGCTTGACTCGATAGAGTGGAATGTTACGTAATAAAAGGGCTGGACAAGTGAATGTGTTGCGTAGAAGTTATTTATGTGTTATATTATTATATATATTAAAAGTACCCGGAACCGGCGTGCGTGCATGCAACGACTTATGAACGTTGATAAAGCGAAGGTGGTCTCTCAGGATCGTGGCAAGTGGCAGTCCCTGGTCTCTGCCTACCCCTCTGGGATACAGGCGTGAGGTTATGTATGTATGTTTATAATTGGCGTAATAAAGCTCTGGTTCAACTGGCGTAATAGAACTACATACATATTTTTTCTTTTCTGGTTCGCTTGCCTAAGCCGCGAACGAGCCTGTCGTATAAATCATCCCATGGATTGCCACTTAACGATTATCCATTAGCACAGGCGAAGAGGCGCTCGTTACCGGACCATTGCGTCTAACGGCACATGTGGGAAACGCCTTACCACCACTAAACAACCAAATTAACTGCCGATAGTTGAATAATAACACTAATCTTGAGCAATATAAGAACACGTCCATTAAAAGCCGACACACCTGTAGTTAATACGATGTAATTTTATTTGGAAACTTGTAAAATCAATCGCTCGCGGCTTATTGCGCTGTATCTTGCATCAGTTCGACGAATACTTACTTATAAGATGGGTGCAGCTTCAGGGACGGAAACTCCAAATTACTTTTATCTCGAGAAATTTCATCTTTACAGACCTATAACCCCTTCAGCCAGCCGTTAAACATTAATAGGTGCGCACTTCAATAGACCATGGAATCCGATTACTGTTGACCCATTTGCTCGTGAATGAACTTGTTTCTACGTCACATTATGACTAATTTCCCAATTTCCTTGCAAATGGATACATTTGAATTTCAGCAGGCGCTAACGCATTTTGTTCTATAACAGATAGCCCTATTCGTACAACCGGGTCATAGGAACACAAATATCTTCTCAGGAGCGCTATTTTTAACAATGTTGTATACAAAATGCTTCGTCTAGAACTAGAAACGGTGCGTGACGATAGTAAAAGCAGAATAAACAGATAAAACCAGAGGCCAAAGACCTAGCCTTTGATTAAGTAGTAAAACCTAAACAATGTTTTATAACTAGACACCTATTTCTATATGAAGCCATAACAGGTTTTGTAAACGAGTAATTTAGAGCGAATTATAGTAAAGTCGGAACATACAACCACCAAATTGCTATGAATAATCACCTCTTCAACACTGTACCCACCGTGTAGACACCTGAAATTAGCGCCTAACATGCTGGATATATTGGAGCGCGCGCAAAGAAAGTAGGTCTTTAATTTTAGATCATGTCGTTAAAACAAATCGTGTACAACTACAAATCAAAGGTGGAGCTGTCTCCAAACGAAATCTTTTATTTTCACCGTTTCTTGACCTGTTTCTTGTATTGAATATAGGTACTTAACATAACAACTCACAAAGCGAAATAGTTGGGCCTTTTCACTTAGTTACGGTGCGTCTTAAAAATATATCATAAACTAACTGACGCCGCAAACATTATCCTACGTCTCAGTTCAGATCTTTGTCTATCTGTACGCCAAGTTTCATGTACAATTACATCTGTTCAGCCGTGATTGAGTAACAAACATACAAACATCTTCACAGACTTTCACAATTATAATATTAGTAGTATTTTACGATAGATACGTTTATAGGTACAAAGATAACGAGTATTTAAATGTTCCTTAAACCTCTACAATAACCTATTAAATTCACAACCAAACAAATATGATTGATAAGATGGCATCTCCATAACTTTATACGAAACCAACAGTGATATGTCTGTATGTGTGTGAAAAAGCGCTTTTGCTCAGTTCCATTCAAGTCGTGACAGTCTGAGCAATTCGCAAAGACATCGAGATGGCAACTTTCACAATGTCGTCATAAAGTCGAATTATACCGGCGAACCTGCGCCTGCGCAAGTGGTGGAGGTAATAAGTAGGTATTATACCTATCACGAAACAGAACCAGACAATGATGGAAATATTTTTTAAAAGATAACGTTTAAAGACAGCTCTACCTTGTTTTGTTGTGGAAATGGATTTTATGTAAGTTTATGGCGTCCGCTATAAGTAATAAATAACTTTCACCGCAATCACATGTCCCGGTCCCAAACTAGGATATCCTGTGCTATTAAGGTAAGTCCTACACCAGAAACACGGAAATACACCCAAACTGAGACCATTATATATTGACATCAAGTACGGCGGCCTTCAGTGGGAATAGATAGAGTGCACCTTTGAATAAGTCGTGTGTAAGCGTGTTAACCGCCAGGCCAACGAGGCAGTCGAGTACTTACCATTTGGTATTATGTACTGTATTAAGTAACCAGAATACTGTATTTTTGGGGTTTCGAAGCCAAAGGACCGTATATATTTCTGCTTTTCCTTTTTGAATTTCCTCCACAAAGTACGCAGATAGCAACGGTACTTACAGGTTTGGTCAGCAAGCTTAATCGCAACCCGGATTGGAGCTAACCTTATTAGTGAATCCTTCACGCTATCAATTCAATCTCGGTGATTTTTTTTTTCTGCCCTAACGAGAACCTAAATTGAACCCAGGCGAAGTGAAATTGAATGTGCCAGGCCCACTTATAATGGAAATTAGGCGGATGGAGGGTGCTTGGCTGGTATTTTCCAATAGCTAATCGAACGGTTGATAAGCGCGCACGATAGTGTCTCGCTCGGCATTGACACACTTGTGCCACGTTCGCGTCAACCCTGCGGCCATCCTCGTACGACGGCCAAGCTTCTCTCTATAGGCATCTACTCTGTAATTTACGAATACTATTATCTATTGTTATGATCACGTTATCGACTATTGTTTTACGTAATAAAATAGCTTCGTCGTGATTTGTGAGTTTCTATTGGGCATTGGTCCTTGTCTTAAGACAAGGTCTCGCTTGGCCAGTCCTACCTATTGGCGTTCGATATCAACCTTTATAAGTCCCCACTGCAGGGGGGACTTATAAAGGTTGATAAGTCCCCCTGCAGTGCATCGTAAGAAGGTTAGGCCATACTCCACCACGGAGCCAAGTCCGGGTTGGTGGATGGAGGACTGTAAGACAGTGGCGGGTTTTACTGTCAGAAGTTATCAAGCCGCCCATAAGGCCTCTGACATGGCTTAACGACTGTCATTACATGACAGCCGGCAATGGCTTAACGTACCTTGCGAAGCTCGGAAGCTCCGTGATGGTCACCCATCCTGCACCTGACCGCGCCTGTTGTTGCTTAACTCAAGTGATTGGTTTCAATCACTCGGTTCGACTAGGCCACGAGCGCTTTCTTGGCAAATACGCGTATACGGATAGTTAAGTGAAGCGCCAGCATAATCAGCATATGAAAATTATGTAGAGCTAGATCCCCATTTCATGGAACTATAATTCGTGATTTACTGTGACAGTTCGTGGAATTCGTGTACATTGCAATAGCCCATTTACCCGTAGAATAAAAAGTAGGAAGACAAATTACGCAATGCACATTGAATGTCATAATCATACATAATACACAATAGGCTTTTAAAACTCGGTCCGTCAGGTACAGATAATCGGTTGCAATACCGAAGGGAATTAGTGACAAACCGAAGAGGCCCAAGAGTGAGATCGCTTAATCCGTCAGTTAAGTAGAGATTACTTATTCACTTGTTCAATCAGAATCAAGGGTTTCCTTATTCTCGACGGCCGTTTTACAGGCAAATGAGTTGATATTCAAACTGTCAGTAAACTACAATTACGGTTGGCTGGAATCGTTGAGTGTCTACAATGGTAGAGGCCCTTACAATAATTGTAGGCTAAAAATTACTAAACAGTTCCTGAGATACCCGTAACTTATCTGCTTATACTTCCCTTAACTTATACTTCGGCGGTGCGCTGCGGCGGCGGCTTCCGTACGCCGCCATTGCGAGGTATTGAAGCAAATATGGGCTGGGGAATATGTTCTCGTATCAAGAGACCTTAAAAATTTAAAACGATGTTTCCGTTGTATTAGTTCCGCTATGTTATTAACTTTAAATAATTAAAACTCAGTTTTCGGATTGCAATAACGGTAATTCACATTTTCCTTAATTTTTGAGCTCTCGTCGTGCGAGAAGATTCTCCTCTGCCCATCTCAAATTTAAAGTGATTTGACTACCGATACTGAAGAAACTGTTGTCAGGTTTTGCTTGATTTCAATAAAACGTTGTATAATCTAAGAAAAGGTCACGCTGATTGGGGTGAAATCCGGCGGTGGCGGCGGCGTGACCTAAACCCTTGGCGCGGCGCATGTCTAGTAAGTAGTTGTAGGGAAAGTTTATTATAGTAAGAGTATTTTTATTAGTATGATTGACCAGATAAGGTCTCTCTACTATTAAAATAATATTTTAATTAAAAGGGTCTTCGCAATAATACTATGTACATATAAGTATATAACGCAAGTTCAATAGCAGCCAGCCTAGTATGGCAATTTAAATTCGTGCCAGTGCGTTTAAAGAGAAATTGCTCCGGTAAATTTGTATTCAACAGGTATAGTTTGATATGGGCCCGTGTGAATGATGCGCCCGCATCACTAAATGGACAGATCTAGAAGTAGGTATGTTTTGATAATAGGTATGTATGTGAAGCGTCGATGAATTAAACCAGACAGAAGACTGAGCATGTATTTGGTATGTTCTTCCTGAACTCCATCACTCCTTCCAGGAGCTTGGTGGGACAAAAGTTCTACATTCCCCTCTGCCCTGGGCCAGGGCCTCGATTCTGTTAGTGCATTATAGTATCACATGACAGATACATGATCGGTTCACATGGGGTGTTTTTCCATCCCATTGTGTCGCCTAGAAAGTTCGTTCACGCGTAGACTAGAGGCAGCAACGAAATTAAATTGCCATGTTCATGCAATTGTCATTGTACCACAATGCATTAGCAGAATCTAGGCCCTGGTCGTTGATACTAGTCCGTGTTTGTATTTGGTATTCAAGTATTGAGTTCAATGCAGCAATGTGAGTTGCATCAACTTGCTCTACCTACTGAAGTCAATAGCTGAACAACAGTCGTTGCTAAGTAACCCATAATATAAGTAATTAAAGAGAGTGCACGCATGTCGACTATACAGCCAGAGAGGTTCGATTCATGACTTTGTGTAAAATTTCATACAAAGATCATGGGAATCCTCAGAACTGAATGTTAACAAAGCCAGGTTTGAGGCGCACACGGACGGATGACGTGTGTCATGTCATGTCGCTGACTTCACAATAAAATACCACAAATAACAAGGAACCAGTAACAATGCCCCGCGTTGGCGCCCGCGCTGCCTTCGAACAACCGTGCTCGATACATATTAATTCGACTTATCGCATGTCTAATGCCAAATTGCTTGTCGACTACTTATCTTGCCTAAATAAAACGTTCGCGGCGATATTCAGCCAGTTATTAGCGGAATAATTAACTTGTCGACGGTCTTATCAGCTGACTAGAACCAACTATCTTTATGAACTATAGGGTGTTTAAGTATCTAGGTTCGTGGGTATGTGCGATAGATATCTGTCTAGTCGTACGGAATTTTGTATCTTTGGAGCTTTTAAGACACTTTTGGATGCTAATTAGCTCCACGAATGGAATAAAAATCATAACTTGTTTTATAATAGGTACATAGGTATTTAAAAAAAAGCAAATATGAAAAATTATAAAACAAGTTACCTATGAATTTTAATTTTATTCCATTGGTGGCGCTAGTTAGCGCCCCAAAGCGCTTTAATGCGAAAAGCTTTATTATCGTATGTATGAAGCTAAGTGTTTAAGATAACAGTGATAACTGGCTCCGTCGGACTCGGTAGCACTCATTGCGCTTTTAAAACAAGATAATTTTATTAGTGCTACGGGAGATTACCTGCAATCCATCTAACTTAAGCTTTGAAGTATGTTAGAGACTAATTTTCTAATGGCCAGTCCTTCCGTAAATGGCTGAAGTTACTTTTAAGTTCAGTATTTTGGAATCATAAAATTAAATATATTGTCCTAAGAACTACAGCAAAAGAAATTATATTTCCTTATTTGTTGGCGGATACGTAGATTAACTGTGTCGTTCTATTATGTACTGAAAACTTTTTCATTAAAAGAAATTATATAAAAAGGAAAACGTATAAATAATTATTTAGCTTTATAAGATGTCTACTAAAAACTATTACAACTATGATCTGTTTTCAGCCATATGTGCGAAAATATAAACATTGCGCCACAAACTTTATTTGTTAAGTCTCCAGGCTTGAAAATGAAAAAGCTTGATTTAAAATAAAGTTCGACAAGAATTACTTACCTTATCCCACGCGAAACTTTTCATCGTTTTCACTTTAGCAAAATCGTTTTCGATAAGTCAAATGCAACGTCACTTTAAAAATGTCTCCAATTACGAAGTTGCTACAACGTTGTCGCTTTTCCGCGAATTCGTGTCGTTTTTATTTTCCCGCCATGCCGAAAAGTTTTCCCGCGCATCGGGGTGCGCTCTCGGCGCGGTGTGGCATGCTTGGATGACACCGGTAGACTGCCGGCCGGCTGGTGACAGACCGATGCTGCTTCTCGAGGCTGACTCACGCCTTTCTCTAGCGCAGCCTTTTCAACAGACTTTTGGTAGGCTCTCGCGTGTCCTGAATTTTTCGCCGTCAAAACTAAAGGCATTCTCATTTTAAAACGAATCGAACGGGATTGCCCGAGTTATCAGTATGCGTGCAAGAATGACTGACATAAAGCCAGATTGGTCAAGGTAAACCTGAGTGGTTTACCAGTTATACGTGGGTATATGCGTCATTAGGTCGTTCGGTAACATACATGCCAGTCTGCCTAGTCTAGGCTTGAGCTTGGGTTTTGTATGAAAATATGATAATACTGAGCACTTGTACCTACCTACCAACATCTTTGTTAGGTAGAGGGAGCACAAGTGATTTATGATGAGTGAGAGTAATGAATAAAGGAAATAAACTTTCCTACATGTATTGTCAAAGGTCGTGATTATCGTAAGTAGGTAATTTGTGCTCATCCCAATGACTGCATTTATACATTAGTAAAATTTTAGGGTTAAGCACACATTGGTTTTATGAGTACTTAGTATTGTTTATTCTCAATGTAGACTGCACGTAATTAGGTACTTAGGTAGATTAAAAATATGTTTCAAAAACCAAAAACCCGTGCCAGCGCTCTTTCCAACTGAGCTAATGGGCGACTCATCGGCACCAGTGAAATTTCGAACCTCTACACTATTCTCTGTATTACGTACAGGCAGCGACATCTGGCTGAAGTAGATTGCATGAGCGCTGGCACGGATAGCCAGAGGTCGCGGGTTCGGATCCCGGCATGGGTGGAATTTTTAGCCTCTAAATAGGTTTTTAAAATTGTCCTTAGAACGGGTTAGTGCATTCAAAATAAAAATAGTATAATGTTTCAAAAATATTAAGGAACAGTTCCATACATTACATTCTGTCTGTTACATTGCATTAGAGTCGATTTTCAAAATCACTCGGTCAAAAACTTTAAGGTTTTCCGATTCGAAATATAAGGTACTTAGTTAAGCTAAAAAATTATAAAAGTTTGTAATGAAATGTGGGCAATGATAGCTCCAGGGCTTCAGCATCAGACGAAAGGGGTGGGCCTGTGACGTCATTAATCATGCCGTTATCATTTGTCTGGAACTCATTACGTTTGAGATCTGTACAATCATTATCCTTGAAACTTGAACTTTAGAAATATGAATTCAAGTTTTTTAGGACAACTACGGTGAAATCCCTTGATTTTCATATTCCACAAGTGTGACAGTGTTAAAACAATAAGCATCAATATAACTTAGATAATAACCGTTCTCTGTTATTGAGTAGGTAAACGACGATGCCCGATATTTTGAGAATATTTTCCTATTCGGCACAGTATGTAAGTTCTTCCACTTCATAATTTTTTTTTTAAATTCAAGATGCGTTAGTTCGGGGATTTTCGAAACAGGCGTTTAGAAAGTTGTGTTGGCTAATTAAGTACAACGTATTAAGTTGAAAACTTTTCGCAACAGATTGCGAACTACATGGGGCACACGCAAGTTTTGCACTTCTACCTAATCGGAACTATTTGGATGTTATATTTTTTGAAACGTTGCAACCTTCTTAGTAAAAAAAACCAATTGGCGGGAAATCATTTGTCAATTGTTTTTAATCACCACACACATGACACATCAAATGTCTACGTACGCAACGATGATTTTTTATGATTTTAAAAGTTATCTCTCTCCGCAAAACTGTGCCGCTCGTCTTCAAAATGCTTTTGGGAGAGAAACACCTTGTTTGAGCACCGTGGGGCGATGGTTTGCTGAATTTGAGAGAGGTCGGCGGGCTCGCGTGGAATGGTGCTCACAGATGCTATTAAAGTACGACCACGGACATTCTAATGCTGTTTATGACATTGCCACAAGAGATGTGAATTTATTGTTTTGAACCCGAAAAAAACAGCAATCTTGTGAATAGGTGTTTGAAAATGAGAACAGGCCAACAAAAGTAAGGCAAGCGAGAAACGTTGGTAAAAAAAATATCGCTTTTTTTCAGCTACGGGTCCCATCTGTACAATTCCACTTGAAGATCAAAAGAGTGTTAATGCCGAGTGGTATTCTACCATTGGTTAACCCAGGGTGTTAGAAAAAGTTCGGGAAAGACGACCAAAAATCCGCGTTCTCCTACATCATGACAACGCTTCTTTACACACGGTCAACCAAACAAAGTCATTTTGAGCTTCCGAAAAAGTACAACTTGTCACCCATTCTGCGCATAGCCCCAACCTTGCACCCTGTGATTTCTGTATTTTCCCCAAAATCAAAGATTTGATGAGAGGTTTTATTTTTACCAACTCCGAAGAGGCAGTGATAACCTTCAATCAGCACGTAGAATACATGCCTTCAGATCTGTGGTCCTCCTGTTTAAAAAAATGTTTCGATCACATGAAAAAAAATTTAAAATGTAAAGGAGAGTATTTTGAAAAGCAATAAACATAATATTTTGGTTATAACATTGATTTTTTAAGTTACGCAAAACTTATAGTGTGACCTAAGTATTCTGAAAGAGTGACAGAAGAGCTTACGAATCATCATTCGCCAAAGTATTTATGTTAGGTATCTATGACTGATCGACGCACTAATAATTATAGTTCCAACAAATACCTATAATTTAACTTTATTAATACCGAACACTGCTCAAAATATTTCCTTCACAAAACTGAACCAGGGATGGATTCAACATAATTAGTGATACTCCGCGATTGGTATACAGGGTGTCACATTCAAATAGGTCAGTATGGGAAAGTCTGAAACTATAAGACATACGAAGATCTGTTCTGAGGAACCATGTCATCGATTTTGATAACAAGAAAAACTGCACATTCATACATTTTAAAAAACATCTGTACTCTTTTCGGGAATCAAACCCGGTTGTTTTGAAAAAAAAAAAATCTACACTCTTTCTATTTAGATATCGATTGTGTAGGTCTTAAGCAGTAAATGTCTGTATGAAACATGATATCTAAAATGAATAAAATGCATTGTTTTCACATACTTTAATTTATTTTAGTAGGTGCTCGAAGTGACCACCGACTTTTAATACAATATTCAACACGTTTAGGTAACGATCTTACGATTGCATTTTGTATGAAAACAATGCATTTTATTCATTTTAGACATCATGTTTCATACAGACATTTACTGCTTAAAACCTACACAATCGATATCTAAATAGAAATAGTGTAAGTTTTTTTTCTTTCAAAACAACCGGGTTCGATTCCCGAACGGAGTACAGATGTTTTTTAAAATGTATGAATGCAGTTTTTCTAATTATTAAAATCGATGACATGGTTCCTCAGAACAGATCTTCGTATGTCTTATAGTTTCAGACTTTCCCATACTGACCAATTTGAATGAGACACCATGTATTTACCATAAAACAGGATCATTAGAAACTGGAGGATGAATAGAAAACAAATAGTGGCAAAAATATTTTCTCTCACTAATTTCCTACCAAACTTACCACCAGCTATCTCTTGCTCGACACATAGGTATGCATACATAGGAAAGCGGTGAGAAATCGTAATTGCTAAGTTTTATACTTACTAATTTATAGATTTATCAGCGTAAACATTGCAGTAAGCCTATAACGATAAAGATCAACACTTCAATTCAATCGTATTTATTGGTTGGTTTTGGAGATATTCCATGACATTTTTGGAATATAAATGAGGTCAATAGAAACAATTGTTTAGGTACTTGTTAGCCTGTAAATTGTTTGAATACTTGACTGCAAAATGCTTTCATTTACAGCGCAAGCTTTGCGTGATGTAAAAGAAAATGGCATGTCTTACATCAATTATTCCGTTCTGAACATGTACACAATCAAATTAAAAAAACTGGCCAAATGCGGGTCGGGCTCGGTCACCGAGGGTTCCCTACAAATTTGTAGGTAGGTACATTTCACAAATAATTTAGAAAAGGAGCCTCGCAGTTTTGCACACACAGCTTTTACCGTAAGTACCTACTTAAGACAATTTTTTTTATGATTTTTTTTCAGATTTTTTATATATTTGTCGTAGAAGGAAATAGAAGTTTAATTGTTTTACAACTTCAAGGGATTGCAGACTTGAGTGTACGGTTTGATGAATTTCAACTCGATACCTCCACGCGTTTGCAAGATAAAGGGTCGGACGAATGTACGGACACAAGTGATATGTAAGGGTTCCGTTTTTCCTTATTAGGTACGGAACTCTAAAAAAGCCACAGCAGACTACCAGATAATAATAATAAATATTTACGGACATATTACACAGATCTCGTTAGCCCTATACTAAGTACAACTAAATGACTTGTGTTATAGGTGCTAACTAGACGATAGATTTAATACAATAAATACATAGATAACATCCAAGACCCGAGACACACTAGAAAAGTTCGTTTCCTAGTTTGACCCGGCCGGGGATCGAACCCGAGACCTTCCGTTTTACAGTCAGCGTGCTAAACCGCTGTGCCACCGAGGCCGTCAGATATGGAGCACTACATAGTGCACAGCTTAAATCTCTTGCCATACGGTATCTTCTTGATGGCTTTGATGGCTAAAATATGCATATCGTCGTTCATATTGCAAAATGCGACATGTAAACAAAAAAATATTTGCGTTTTTTCACCATTTTGTATGAAAAATTAAAAAATTACAAGGAAAATAGCAAGACATCATAATCCTTACCTACTCAGGCTGACATTATAATGTCTTAAACTTACATTCAGAATCAAGTTTTCCTGCAATTTAGATGAAGAAGCGAAAATAGTGTTTTTTGACATAGAACTTTTTGCAATATGAACGACGATATAGCAAAAAGCTATTTAAATGTAAAAGATTCACGGTGTTTTTTATAAAAACTCCTTAAAACACTCCAAAAACACTGCCTAAAATAGTCTGTGTTGGACATACTAAAAGGAAAAAACCACATATTAAATAAATTGCCGCCTCTAAGAAGTGTTTTGACTAATCCTGTTTTTATAAATAAAACCGTTAAAGTGCACAAAAAGAACATTGTTTCGAGCTTTTTAAAGCGATGCAAAGACAAACGAAATAGCTCAATGTGATGCACAAAATATTAGGGGTTAAAGTATGAAATAGGCTATTTGACAAGTTTCTGAAAACCATCTCAGATGTTCGTCAGTGTTAAATGAGCCTTCAGAAAGTGATAATTCTAAAATCTTTCCCGTATTTATTCATAGAAAAGCAAACAAAAATTCACTTTTAAAATACGCCGCCAAAACGCTCTCTTTGGCAATATGGCGTCGCACAGGAATTAGTGACGTCACAATTTGACAATTCAATTCACACCCCTAGCGATGACAGTACAGGTTGTTGAATTGTGACGTCACAATAGATTCGACCAATCCAGGCCGTTTTCAATAAAATTGATGCAGATACGAAATGATAAAGTTTTATCTTGATTTTTTGGTTAAATCATTCGATTTTTTTCGGTTAAAATGGCATAGGCCGGTTTAAAAAAATATTCTTTTTACGAATATGTATAAATAATACTTTATTTTTCACACTGTCAAATAGCCTATTGCCGTTTTATTGCAATAGGTTCTTTGAATTGACATAGAATCTTCATGGTTTGAGGTTTTCGAATGGAACTTTTTTCAAATGGTTTCTATGATGTTCCTATTTTAAAAAATGTGAAACATTTGAATATCGACTTTCAATTGTTTTTTTTATTCAATTTAGACAAGAAAGATGGATACGCGTTTCTTTCTGCAGATCAGTCAAATCACGAGGCACCCATTTTTCGTATTTTTTTATTTTATTGATTTGACGTAGGTAAGTGAGTCAATATTGTGGGTAAGGTAACGTTAAACCATGCCGCTAATTCCTGGGTAGTTTGACTAGGATCGGCTTCCACTATCTCTCTTAATTCATCGTTATTCACCTGTGTGGGCGGTCTTCCTCGTGGCTCGTTCTTTAAGTCGAAATTTCCATCACGAAAGCGTTTAAACCAAAATCGCACGGTGCGTTCGATTGGGGTCTACTAATGTAGACCCCTCTCCAAACGCAGCATTGATATTGCGGGCTGTTTCTGCCGCGTTAGTTCCGCGTCGGAACTCGTATTCAAAAATCACTCGAATTTTCGCAGTATCCATCTTTCTTGTCTAAATTGAATAACAAAAACAATTGAAAGTCGATATTCAAATGTTTCACATTTTTTAAAAAAATAACATCATAGAAACCATTTGAAAAAAGTTTCATTCGAAAACCTCAAACCATGAAGATTCTATGTCAATTCAAAGAACCTATTGCAATAAAACGGCAATTTCATACTTTAACCCCTATTATTAAAGGCTCCCGTGCAGAAATAACACCACCTGTTGCGGTAAAAACTGTTTCATTTTTAGTTTCCTTTACTCAAGCTTTTTTGCATCTTTATTCATGCGTATTCCACGATTGTTTCTTCTCGTTTCTATTCATCCCATTTTTGATACAAATAGAAATGTCAGCATTTCACTTTTAGTTATTCTTTGCATCAAACTAAATAAAATGTCGCTTATAAAACTAAGAAAATGTCGCTTAGGCGAAATTTAATCTATAGATAAATAAAGCTAAAGATTGTCAAACTTCTAAAACTTTCTAATCACTCCGTTTTACTGTAGATAGATAACTCTTTACTCACACCAGCAATTTGCAGCCTTCTATAATCAATTAATTACAAAAATACTGGCTTTGCAAGACGGGTACGCCCAAGGGCCACTGTTGTTCTATAGTGTCGAATACGGAATCTGAATTTATTTGACCAGAAAAGCTTTTAGAAGTGAGTCAGTTCAGTACCAAGTACCTCAAGCGAGATAGAGCTGAGGATTGGACAGGAGGAAGTTTAATCCAGTTTAAGCGTCTTGCAACTTGCAGAGTGGGTCGCTGCCACGCTCAGTGATAATAAGATTGTTAGTTTGACGGCAACGGCACGATTTAAACGAAGCCAAGAAAGACGTGAATTATTCAACGAATCATTTTCGGCTCTATAAAAAGACGAGCCTTTCATTTGCTCACGCCTGCTCACTGCATACTTAGGTATATATTTCAGAAATTATGTGTCATATTTATTAGGGGTAGGTATTACTTAGGTACCCTTCGTTAGGAATTTAACAAATTTTAAAATGTTATTTATAGATTTTCGATATTCATTTCAGGGTGTAAAAACTGTAAAATTAAATCTTTGAAAAATGTGAGTCGATCGAAGGAAGAGGAGTAAAAATAAATAAACTAATAATTATTATCATCCGCCTATTAAGTCCTCATCGAGGGACGCGGAATAATCAAAGAGTATATAACCACGGAATAATCTCCCAACCTCGGAGTTGCCAACTGTTTGTTTGGTTTGCTTTTTATAATGACATCTTTCAAAATGCCAACTTTTAAGTAGCGTATGTTTTACGCGTAATATTTATTCGGTCGGCCAAAATTTTTTTCTGCAAAAAGGCAGAGAACCTTCGGTCTTACATGTTCAACCTAACACGCTCCTTCGCGCTGCGCGACGCTACGCGCTTCGTCGCACCTATATTTTTGTCGCAGATTGAGTCTCGTCGGCCACCCTTCTAGCCGTTCCCAGTAATATTTTTCTTAAATAAAAAATGTAAAAATGTTTTTTTATCATAAAATCAATGTATGAAAAGGGAACTTACACTGACGAAACTTTATTCATCTAATAGTTGTTTGGCCTAGCAAAAGACTTGACAAATAATAAATTCCCAAAACATGTTGTGTCATTATAATAATCAGCTTAACAATAATCCTACCAAATGAAACGTTGCGATACAAAAATTTGTAAATCGTTTGTTGTCAATGTAAAAAATAGGTGAAACATTGGTTGGCAAGTGATAATGCGAAAAGGCAGGACACCGTAGGCCACAATAATATTCTACCACGGGCGCCAAGTCCAGATTGGAGTCAAGTGGAGCTGTGGATATAAAGTCAAATAGTACTTCTTACTGTTACAGTACTTACTAGAAATTGCTAAATAATATAGAGTAAACTACAACAGAATAGTTCTGCATAGTATCAAGCAAGCTATAAAATCGAATAAAGTACTTACCTATACGCCGCGCCAGATGAGTTTTCTCTGGGTGTAGACAATACATATTTTTTTAAATACGATATAAGCGAATAATTGAAAAATAAGATTTGGTTTTTCCCATATTTATGATTCAGTAATAGGCAGAATCACGGAAATAGGTCGTAGATAGTGTAGCGGAAGCAGGGTAAAGGGAAAAAATATTTCCCTTAACTATTTTATCAAAGGTCTGTTGACATCCAAGGAAAGTGTATCTGGCGCTATAGTATTCTGTGTAAAAAATGTTTTATTGCATTTGATTGGGTCGTATTTTCCAGCTTTATGGACTACGAGTATTTACGTTTCCTTGCCCAATAAGAGATTCTATTTTTGAAAATCCAGTGTGTACCTAACGAATTCGCTCGAAGCTTAGTGCTAACCTTTTTGTACTAGGACAGTGATTTTTTTTTCTAGTATAAGTTTAAAACGAGACAACTGTCAATAACAACATTTTTATTACAAATAAATAAAACTTACCAAATATCTTCTATACATGCGCTCGAAGCTTAGTGCTAACCTTTAAGTACTAGGACAGTGATTTTTTTTCTAATATAAGTTTAAAACGAGACAACTGTCAATAACAACATTTTTATTACAAATAAATAAAACTTACCAAATATCTTCTATACATTTTCTTAAATATTATATTCAAATATATTCTTCTTATTCTTACGAAAAATATAAAAATGGGACGAAAGTCTCTATTACTGCTGCGATGTATTATCCTCTTGTCATTTACTCAGCCGTAACGAGTGAGAGGCTTTTCCTTATTAATGCACTTTCTGAAATGAAAAACACAAGTCCTACATAACTGTTGCACACCAAAAGGCGAAAAAGGAATTTCGTCTCATCAAAAGCATACTTACCATAGTAATCTCTGGGAACAAAGTGCTAAGGTTGAAGTTCGCGCGAGAAGTCGGTGGGAAGGTTGTGAGCGATCTGTCTACATTGTGGCCCATGCTTTGAACATTCGGGGGCATAAGGTGACTGTTGAATATGTCCGGCTGATACTGAGTCGGCACTTGGTTGCTCACGTAATTGGGGAATGACAGCTCCTCACTCATCAAATTTGGATGTCGCTTCGACGGCGTTTTATTCTGCCACAGCAAGTTACTGCTCTCGTTCCAATCCTCCACTTCGGAACTCAACTTAGGCCGCTTACTCTGATACTTCTTATTCGAGTCTTTTTTCGAACAATCCATTTTGTGTTTGCCACTGAAATCACGTCTCGAACTCTTGTGGCTGTTTGATCCCTTCTCGTGAGGAAAAACTGGCGGGTTACCTTTAATTTTGAACTCTTCGTACTTTTGGTTTGGATAATTATTACACTCGGCAGACTGATTGTAGTCCATGAATTCGCTCGAGAACGGCGCCCCGGTGTAATTACTGGCCATCAAATTCGAAGTTCCGGGCATGAAATTGGAATAAAATGTGTTCGAAATTGTATTTGTTGTGGAGTTGTAAATTGAGGTCCCAGAAAATTGTTGGCCAGGATAAGTGTTATCAACGTAGTCGATGATCGGCGGGAAGTGAGACACTTGTGCCACGCTGGTATCTTGCTGGGGATTACAGTCATTGTATTTTTGTGGCGTCATAACAAACTTATTGTCTGAAAGTTTCTGTGTGTATGTGTTGCCACGGATCAAAGCTTCAGCGGAGTAACTGTGCTTTTGATTTTTAATGCTTTTGTCGGTTGATTTTGAGGATTTGACTTTTGTGTTCGTAAACTGATTAATTGCGTCGTAAGAATGTACGCCCTTGGTATCGTTGAAAGAGTAACAAGGCTGTGATAGGTTGGTATCCAATCGCGATGTTGACGTTAACTTTCGGTTATATTCATTGACGTAATGTACGGAGTTCTGTTTCGCTGGTGTGGGCTTGGGTGCAGGCTCGTTTGCACCATGATAACGAGAAGACATGTCCGTCGATCGGTTCATAAGTTGGGTCACTGAGAGGAAATTACCGCAATTTTGCTGTATATCTGCTTGTGAAGCCACTCTACTGTGGGATTCCGCGTTTTGCCTTTTCTTATCGTGCGGCCCCAAAGCCAAGTCACCGACCAAGGTCGGCAGATTTATAGGCGGAGGATCTATACTTATCTCAGTAGTACCAAGGGGTCTCGCTGATGGCCACACTTGGAATTCCTCCTGAGCTGCATGGGCTGGATAAGTATGAATGGATATAGGGAAGTAGTTGCCATCAGCCTGATCTTGTTTCTTGGGGCCATTATCCATTTGTATGCAAGATAATCTCGTGTGGTCCTTCACGTCGGAAAGGCCAGAGTGAACTGTGTTAAAGGAATTGTTCTGCATTGGTCTTGTTTCTGAAGTCATCCAGTTTATGTGCATTTTGCTTGGTGATTTCTTAGTGTATTTATCGGAGACTTGGTGACTCATTCCTAAAGTTGGTGTTTTGATAATATTTTCAGGACAATTTTCAGTCACTTGTTTCACTTCGTATTGCTTGGAATTGTTCTGTTTGGGTGGTGCGGAAGTTTGCACGTGATCAAGAGGGAGGTAGTTCTGATGTTTAGATGGAAATGTTTTCGAGGTGCTGATACTGTTGCTTGTATAGAAAGGCATTTCTTCTGACCATAAGTTGGGTGTCTGGGAGTAGAAACTAGCAATCGTATCAACAAACGAAGAGCTTGGTTTGCTTATGTTATCTTTTTTGGTCGTACTGGATACCAAAGGAACATGGAACTCAGGGTTAAAAGGATTATAAGTTGTAGTGTAGGAATTTGAAGCAGATGTTGTTAGCAGACTATCCTTGGTAAAGGTAGCTGTGTTGGTGGTGCAATTAACAAAATCAAAGCCCTTATGTGACCATCCTAGATCAATATCATATGTCAATCTTGAAGATCCAATTTTCATAAGGTTTTCTTCTACATTTGAGTAGTCAGTTTTGCTTTTCGATGAATACTTTTCCATTGCACAGGGGTACAAGCCAAGACTGTTGAAATCGTGACCAGAAGAAATACTGCTGGTACTGTAAATTGTGTTCTTTCCTGAGTTGAATGGATCACTCTTGTAAAAAATACTATTATTTGCATAACTAGTAGTCTGGCTTGGTAAAGTCTTTGTGTTATTGCAGTCAAAATCTAGTACAAATGTAGGGTCTGCCAATGTACAGCTTGTGGATATTGACGTTGGCATAGATAGGTTCAAGAATGGATTTTCTACAGATGATGTCACTGTTATTGCGTTTGATGTTTTGACGCCAACATTTTTTGTGTTTATATCTGCAAACTTTTGCGGATTTATATCTTTGACAAGCATATTAATGTTTGGAGTATGCTGCTTATTAACAGGCTTTTCTTTCATATTACTGGTATTTGGCTTTTCAAAATAAGGTGTGGGTTGTATTGGTATGTAATTTCTTCTTTGAATATTATCTTTAGAAGCTGGTAAATTTTGTGGTTCTTCTGCGGGACTATCAGCTCTGTTACCACTGACCAATGGGAATGACATGAGGAATGCAGCAGTCGGCGAGGCCGCTAACAACTCTTCTGCTAGCTCAAGTCTCGCATTTCCGCCATCAACTGCATTCTCACATAATGTTGATTCCAAAATATTACTCAGCTTGTTTTTGTCAACAGCTGAATCATCTTTCACAGGAGTCAACTTGCAATTCTTTTCAGTAGGGTTAGTCATATTGGGAAAGTCCTTTTCTTTAACAATGGGTGCACTATTTGCATTGTGAGTATTACTTTCCTTCGTTTTATCACCATTCTCTTTAATTTTAGGAACATCATCAGTTTTTTTTATTGAAATTGCTTTGTGATTTACGGGATTCTCCGTAACTACTAACTTAGAAGTAACTTGATCAATTTTTATAGCTTGTTTGTCACTACTGGGTTCTGATGTTGCAGAAGATTTTTGAGTGTCGTCTGCATGATTTTTTGAGACTTCTTGCTTTTTGGTATTCTCTAATTTGGTGCTAGTGACATTTTTTGAAGAAGTTTTACCTTTTAATTGATGTGCAGCATCTTCTTTCGGTGCTGGAATTTTCTTTATAGGCTTCAACTTTTTCCTAACATTTTCAGTCTTTTGCTTCATATTATTCTTTTTCAACTTACTCGCAGATAGAGGCCGCGAGTAGGCCGAGATAGGTAGTATATTAACCATGGTTGTTCTGGTTATATCATTAGAACCTCTATTCAGCACTGAAGTGGAAGTTTTGTTCATACTTTGCACACTGCTAGGATTCAGCAGCAGAAATGTAGGGGGAGGCGCAGGGTACATCAGAGGCCTTTGAGGAATAAGGTACGGAGTTGCCGCGACCATTACGATTGTATTTTCTGGGCCTGAAAAAGAAATTCGTCTTTTAATAGTAAATTATTTGGAATGACGAATACTGGAGACCAAAAGAGACTACGTTTTTTGGGTTACTAAAATAAAAAAATGTTAGAGCACAACAGAGGAGTAACTTTCAGTGTTTTGGTGGATGGCACATACATAACGTAAGTATAAATCAGTGTTCCATATTGTTTGAGATGCCATTGTTTTGAATTATGCCAAGTTGGAATTTTCTTAACAAAAATCGTCACTTTTATTAGTAAGGTTCCTTGGGAAGAAATGTTTGAAGTATTAAAGATTGATACTTTAAACATGCAAATAAAAGTGCAACTTTGAACCTCAATCTCACTCACTGATTTCAAGTAATATTTGTGTTATGATGATACAGGGCATACATGGGTTTCGTGAAGGGCATCACAAAATTACACTTGGTATGAACTTGATTCATAATCTGAATATTTTTAATACATAAATGATTTTATGTTTAAATAAATTAAATTTTATAACATTTCTCCCTGCGGAACTCGATCACAGCCAATTAAAGCAAAATTTCATAGCTTCCTTTAAACCTATCTTTCTTTCTTACCTTTTGATTTAGTTGACTTGGGTACCAGCTTTGGCAAATTTTGCAAGGAATGACCAGAAATGGGTGTGGCTTGTGTGTCAGACTTTGTAGTTTCAGTGGTGGTTGCCACTGAGGAAGTTATTAAAGTACTGTTTGCTGCAGAACTAGGCTTCCCTTTCAGAGCATTATGTTTGCATTTTTTTAACATCAATAACTTGTTATACTTTGAACCTGTAAATTACAAATTTCAATTAAATGGATTTGATTTACTTCTAGACAGATGTATATATAAATTGTCGAAAATAACCTTCTGAACCTGTGACAGCCGATATCTAGAGTTATACTGGGTCTGTAATTTTAACATTGGCTTCCATACATATGATCGGTAGCTATAACACAGTAGAATTAAAGAGAAGTTAAAGGACAAATAGTTAATTAAAGTACTTACTTTCAAGTTTTGTTTTGGTGCTTCTACTTATCTGTGTGCCTACATCTTTTTTCTCCAAAACTTTTGTTTTCATTTCATCAAGTTTTACTTGTAATGCCAGCACTTCGGCTTCTGAAAGTAGAGTAGAGACATGAATTAAAAAATTATTATTACATAGTGGATACAAACTCAATTTTTCGTACTAGGGACACAATGCATAGTATAGGTACAGAGTGTGATTGTCATGAAATGGTACTTTGAGAAAAGCAGTACTTCCTCTTGGTGGCACATATAATTCCTAATCTGTTTGACTCGCCACTTAAATAAAAACATGGTCACAGGCACATAAAATCCACACAATCACTTGTCTTGGTATCATAATGTGCTATGGTAAGCAGGCATGGATATCACAAATATAACATAACATTTACATACAGGCTCATACATTACTTCTGGTCCCACACTAGGATACCCTGTGTCGTGGGAACTAGAAACAATGACATCACAAACATGTAAACATCCAAGACCTGGTTTTTTTTGTCCCCAGCCGGGATTCGAACCCGGGACCGCACTACCGCTACGCCACAGAGATTGTCAATGATATGGAAGTACATGCAGACTGACACCAAATCAAGTATGTTGCAGACTCCAGCGTAGTCAAACACACACTCTGTTTTGGCAGCCAAGCATGTTAAGCAGCTAGGCTGACGAGGCAGGCCTCATTACTTCTCATTGGTGCAAAAAGCAGGGCAATTAATTTGCAATCGCAGCATAACATTGTATCAAATCTATAGGGGTAGTAACTGGAAGCAATTCCCTTACTAAGTTTCGATTTCTCTTGTACATAATCTGTGATGTAAACAATAGCTCGCTGAATGACTTCTACTTTCGGATACTGGATATTATCCCCATCTGTAGAACTATCATTCTCTCTTGAAGCTGTTTTGATGATCTCTCCAAGCTTGACTATAGCTAGGTTGAACTTATTGCGGCGTTCGCGCTCCCACTCGCGACAGCGACTGTAAGCAAATATTAAACTAATAAAATCATGCTAATGATTATAGATACACTTCACTGTGTGTGCAAGTACAAATATTTACCTTGGCGTTCGCTGCTTACTTGTCGCTCCCATGTTATATCAGAGGCAAATAATTAGTTGATGGGTAAAGTTGAGGGATATTTATCTGGCAATTTTAGGAAAACGAGTTATTTCTGGATTAATTCATTTTGTTATTTGGTGGCTTGCACAGAGAAAATAAATAAAACAAAACACTAACAAGTTTTGTTCGGTTCGGTTTGACTGACATTTGATTGACGTAGTATTCAGTGTTGCCAACGACTCACAGCATGATATCGCCCTTTTTCAAAGCTTATGTAGCCTAAAGTAGCCCAATTTTTGCCGAGGTAGCCTAAATAAGTAGCCTAAACTCAAAACGTTAATAATAAAATAGAAAAGTATTTTTGAAAAACTATTTACCATTTACTTTTAAAAAAAGTTGTAATTGTAGTGTACAATTTAAAACATAGTAATTTGCTTTAAAAATATACTATTCTTAAAGAGTGTAGACTTAAACACTAGTATATCTTTAAAGCAAATTACTATTTACATAATCTAAAATAAAAATAATTTACACAACAGATGCTGTTTCATCCGCTATTAGCAACAGCAAAGAATCTACTAGCTTTAAGCCCGCAGTACACAATGGGCCATGCTGGCCCACTGCTCGCCATTGCCAACAGTAGGCCACGATCACTTGCTGTTTACACAATGGCGCGTGACTCATTGCTGTCTGGCAAACAACTTGCGATGGACGTGGAAGTAATTGCGGCCGCAGCATTTATTTATTTATTTACAAGTATTACAGAAGTATGTACAACAACAAAGTTATTAAAAAAAAAAATGGCACAAAAGGCGCAAAATTACGGGCTCAGATTGATATAAATCAAAAACACTTGAAGGTCAATTGACTATACGATGGGCCACTGTGTAAACAGGGATGGGCCATGCTACGCCACGATTCCTTTGAAGTGTGCCCAAAAAACCGACAACTGACCGATTGCGCGCCACGATAGGCAATTGTCCGCCACTACACACCATTCTCCCATGTACAAAATAGGTTTTTAAATTTGTTCCTTAGCACGGGTTAGTGCATTAAAAATAAAAATAGTGTAATCATGTGGGTACAGTGATATCGTTCCGATGTCAAACCTAACTGCAAAGTAGGTAGTCGGGGCTGTAAGTAATGCTTAAGTCAGATGTCGCTGCCTGTACGTAATACAGAGAATATTGTAAAGAGGTTCGAAATTTCACTGATGCCGTGAGTCGCCCATTGGCTCAATTGGTAGAGCGCTGGTACGGATAGCCAGAGGTTGCGGGTTCGAATCCCGGCATGGGTGAAATTTTTAGCCTCTAAATAGGTTTTTAAATTTGTTCCTTAGCACGGGTTAGTGCATTAAAAATAAAAATAGTGTAAAATGGCAATGGCGAGCAGTGGGCCAGCATGGGCCATTGTGTACTGGCCGCATTAATAATTTCGACGTTTCGACACAACCTTTTTCTTTTTTTAGGCTATCTCAGAGTTGCCCTCGAGATAGCCTAAAAGGCGACCGGTCGCCGTTCACATTTTTTCGTCGCCGATTTTCTATCCGAGTAGCCTAAATGGCGAAAATTCGCCTACGTTGGCAACACTGGTAGTATTGTGTCGGTCATGTACGAAGTACGATTTGGTACGATTAAGATACGTTACCATGCAATGACCGAAAGGATACGTTTCCCAGTAATAATCGGACATTCGGTCTATTCGTTCATTGCTCTCGCGATCACGGATTGGCTGAATGAATAAATGAACCGGACCTGGTGACGAATATGGCCGAGAGCGAACGAACGCTGCATGAGAGAGAGTGTGGTGATTGAACTGAACGGAGCGAAATTGTTTCGATCGGTCTCCCTTCAGCCGGTCGGTCTTTTCCGAACTTTAGAAGTAGGTCGTATGTCGTAGCAATAAAGATTGTTTTTAATTGTTTTGTTTTTTGTTTCATTAATTGTGTCAATTCTGCGCTGCTGGTTCGCGCGCTAATCCAAGTAGGTACTTTTGTAAAAGTAATACCGTGTTGTTTTCTTGATGTTAGTTTCTCTAACGAATATAACATAATATTTTCACTGTGTTATTATAGTGAATTATTGGTGAAGGAGATTTTTCTGTTTCGTGCGCTTTGGGACGCTTATTTCTGTGGTAGTAATCTTGTTCTGCGAGCTACTTTTGTTCTTTGCAAATAACAAAAGTAGCTTACAATAATCTAGATGGTAATAATTACTTCATTGTACGTAGGAAAAAAAACTACTCGAACTAAAAATATTTTTTGATTGATTTTTATCATAGTACTTCTAATATAATGGTGGCACGGCAACATTAAAAAAGTAAAAATACAGATATTAAAAAAAGCATATTTTATGGCTGAATGGTCATAACATGAACGTTGAGATGGTTCTACTATGAGGTCCTAATAGTACTAATATACAGTACTAGTACATTGTCTCAAATGTAACAGTACGGAGCGATCTTTAAGATGTCCGAGCAGGCCCAATACTAATTGACGGTTGAATTTCATTCTGTTCTATCACGGATGTCAAAAAAAGACAGGAACCTTCTATAAAACGAGTGAAGCAGACAAATGGCCGCCGTCCCGTCTCTTCATGCATGCGTGCCATCGGTGTTGCCAGACTAATATCACTTAGCCCACTTTTTCAAATCAAGAGAAATCTTCATGCTTCAGGGTGCTAACTAGCGCCACCAATGGAAAAAAGTCATAAGTTGTGTTATAATACGTTTTATTTTTAAATGTGAACATGAAAAATCTTAACAACTGTGAAAACTATTTTTTAAACATACTGTCTAGAAACTAGAATCAACAACCAAGGACATCAATCACTTTCCGTCAAAAACAGCCGGTTTAACGGAAATCCATTAAAGTTCTAATATATTGATCATATGTTCTAGACTGTAAGTTTGAAAAATAGTTATCACAGTTGTTAAGATTTCTCATGTTCACTTTTAGATAAAAACGTTCTATAAAAAAGTTGTGATGTTTTCCATTGGTGGCGCTAATTAGCGCTCCGAAACGCCTTAAATCATGTTATCAAAAAATAAAGTATAATTACTTAATCTAGTGACGGTTTCACTTTTATCATACTACTGAGTGACTTAAAAGGCTTTTATGAAGGAGGTGGGGCCTCGATTGAGGGATTGGTTATGACTAGAGATCGGATAATCGGATGCATATTTGCATAAAGTTGAGATGTTAGCTAACATTGATAGCACTTTCTTTTAGTTTGTTACTATAGAATCAAATCGGGTGTAACTATATTTACTTATTTTAAGGTGCTAATATGGAGTGAAGTTTTGTATAAAAAAAATTTGGGAGTTTTGGAATCGACAAATTTAGTGTTTTTGTGGCAGATACCTATAACAACTGCCTCTTATTTTTTCTTAAACTTTTTATAAATTAATAAAAACTAATAAGAAACAAGAATTAGAAAGAGAAATTAATTACATTTACAAATTAACGTGAAACAGCGTCACCAACTAACTCACACGCTAAATTTACTTACATTATCACATGTGAGAGTTGTGATTCTACCCGGGTATTTACCCGAAATGGGTAGATTCGCGGGAATATTCCCATTGAATCTACCCGACGGGTATTTATGAGGGTAAATACGTTTATTAGGGTTTTCGTTCGCTAAAATAGATTGCATTACCGTTAAATCCATTTTTACTCACGAGCCTCAGGACTATATTTAATAACTTTCATTCTTTTTTGACGAAAGAACGAAATAAGTATATCTCAAGAAAATAATTTTTTTTTATGGACTTATTTCATGAATTATTGAGAGATTGTTAAAGATTCTTACTTAGTAATTATCCGCCCGAGAGTAAATAACCATAAATACCAGTTTCTACTGAGTATTTAACGAAAACTGACAGTAAATACTTTTAATTGTTTTTTTTCAGTAAAATCTTTTAGTTAGGGTCTTATTTGATCGGTATTGATGAGATCTTTGTTTAAACTTGAGGAGCATGGTCTGGTGAGAGCGCTGGAAGGTGTGTATGGGATCTCCTCAACGGATAGCAGTAGACCGTTTGAGTTTGTACTTATTCGATTAGTATTTATGAGATCTTTGGTGAAACTTGGTGACAAGTTCTTAGATGGCACAGCAAAGTACCCAAATTCTAGTGACCCTTCATACACTAGATCTTCACAACGGATATTAGGAAACTATTCGAGTTTCGCCTTATTTAATCTGTATTATTGAGATCTTTCGCAGAACTTTCTGATAAGATCTAATTACGGAAAAGTAAGGTGATTAGTTAGTTAGATCTGGGAAAAAGAAAATGGTTACAAGATCTCCTCAACGGAGAAGCTAGAATGATTCATATTCATTTATTTTATGATATTCATTTATTTGATTTCAATAAAATCAAATTAACAAAAAACATAACATACCGTAACATATTCACACAGCCGTATCGCGTACGCAGAGATCAGCGTTTACCACTTGCCATGATCCTGACAGATCTTTTTCGCTTTATTAACATTTGTTACTCAAAATCAAATTATTGAAATATTTTTGCAGTATTTCAAAAGTTAGTCTCAAATAATGGAGTCCTAGTAAAGAATAAATATTGAATTATATTTCAATGGGGTCAGAAGAAAATGTTACATTATTGTATTATCATTTGATTTCACTATAAACATGGCAACATTGACAAAGGATAAATAACAAAATTTCTGTTTGCTCAAATAAGTCATTAACTTATGAACCTATTTAGAGGCTAAAAATTCCACCCATGCCGGGATTCGAACCCGCGACTTCTGGCTATCCGTGCCAGCGCTCTTCCCAACTGAGCTAATGGGCGACTCACCTAACTGCAAAGTAGGTAGGTACTCGGGGCTGCAAGTGATGCAAATTACTTCAGCCAGATGTCGCTGCCTGTACATAATACAGAGAATAGTGTAAAGAGGTTCGAAATTTCACTGATGCCGTTGGAAAGAGCGCTAGCATGGATAGCCAGAGGTCGCGGGTTCGAATCCCCGCATGGGTGGAATTTTTAGCCTCTAAATAGGTTTTCAAAATTATCCTCAGCACGGGTTAGTGTATTAAAAATAAAAAAAGTATAATCATTACCTTATGGTTCAATATACAAGAAATTATTTGAAATTATTAATTTATGATTGAAGTATTATATTTACTGCTTTAAAATAATTTGTACCTAATGCCACTCTTAAATAATCTTTTTTATGCAAGCTCCCCGTTGTATTTTACAACATTGAAGCTCATTATATGGAAACATTAAACGACAATGATATTGAACAAATACTCAGTAGAAACTGGTATTTATGGTTATTTACTCTCGGGCGAATAATTACTAAGTAAGAATCTTTAATAATCTCTCAATAATTCATGAAATAAGTCCATCACAAAAAAGTTATTTTCTTGAAAATTTTAAAAACCTATTTAGAGGCTAAAAATTCTAGCCATGCCGGGTTTCGAAACCGTGACTTCTGGCTATCCGTGCCAGCGCTCTTTCCAACTCAGCTAATGGGCGACTCACCGGCATCAGTGAAATTTCGAACCTCTTTACACTATTCTCTGTATTACGTACAGGCAGCGACATCTGGCTGAAGTAATTTGCATCACTTGCAGTCCCGAGTACCTACCTACTTTGCAGTTAGGTGAGTCTCCCATTAGCTCAGTTGGAAAGAGCGCTAGCACGGATAGCCAGAGGTCGCGGGTTCGAATCCTCGCATGGGTGGAATTTTTAGCCTCTTAATAGGTTTTCAAAATTGTCCTTAGCACAGGTTAGTGTATTAAAAATTAAAATAGTATAATCATTACCTTATGGTTCAATATACAAGAAATTATTTGAAATTATTAATTTAAAAACATATTTAGAGGCTAAAAATTTCACCCATGCCGGGATTCGAACCCGCAACCTCTGGCTATCCGTACCAGCGCTCTACCAATTGAGCCAATTGAAATTATTAATTTATGATTGAAGTATTATATTTACTGCTTTACAATAATTTGTATCTAATGCCACTCTTAAATGATTTTTTTTATGCAAGCTCCCCGTTATATTTTACAACATTGAAGCTCATTATATGGAAACATTAAACGACAATGATATTGAACAAATACTCAGTAGAAACTGGTATTTATGGTTATTTACTCTCGGGCGAATAATTACTAAGTAAGAATCTTTAATAATCTCTCAATAATTCATGAAATAAGTCCATCACAAAAAAGTTATTTTCTTGACAGTTTTAAAAACCTATTTAGAGGCTAAAAATTCCACCCATGCCGGGATTCGAACCCGTGACATCTGGCTATCCGTGCCAGCGCTCTTTCCAACTGAGCTAATGGGCGACTCACCTAACTGCAAAGTAGGTAGGTACTCGGGGGTGCAAGTGATGCAAATTCCTTCAGCCAGATGTCGCTGCCTGTACGTAATACAGAGAATAGTGTAAAGAGGTTCGAAATTTCACTGATGCCGGTGAGTCGCCCATTAGCTCAGTTGGGAAGAGCGCTGGCACGGATAGCCAGAAGTCGCGGGTTCGAATCCCGGCATGGGTGGAATTTTTAGCCTCGTAAGTTAATGACTTATTTGAGCAAACAGAAATTTTGTTATTTATCTTTTGACAATGTTGCCATGTTTATTTTGAAATCAAATGATAATACAATAATGTTAAATTTTTTTCTGACCCAATTGAAATATAATTCGATATTTATTCTTTACTAGGACTCCATTATTTGAGACTAACTTTTGAAATACTGCAAAAATATTTCAATAACTTGATTTTGAGTAACAAATGTTGATAAAGAGAAAAAGATCTGTCAGGATCATGGCAAGTGGTAAACGCTGATCTCTGCGTACGCGATACGGGTGTGTGAATATGTTACGGTATGTTATGTTTTTTGTTAATTTGATTTTATTGAAATCAAATAAATGAATATCATAAAATAAATTAATATGAATCATTCTAGCTTCTCCGTTGAGGAGATCCTGTAAACATTTTCTTTTTCCCAGATCTAACTAACTAATCACCTTACTTTTCCGTAATCAGATCTTATCAGAAAGTTCTGCTAAAGATCTCAATAATACAGATTAAATAGGGCGAAACTCGAATAGTTTCCTACTATCCGTTGTGAAGATCTAGTGCGTGAAGGGTCTGATGATGGCACTAGAATTTGGGTACTTTGCTATGCCATCTAAGAACTTGTCACCAAGTTTCAACAAAGATCTCATAAATACTAATCGAATAAGTACATACTCAAACGGTCTACTGCTATCCGTTGGGGAGATCCCATACACACCTTCCAGCGCTCTCACCAGACCATGCTCCTCAAGTTTAAACAAAGATCTCATCAATACCGATCAAATAAGACCCTAACTAAAAGATTTTACTGTAAAAAACCAATTAAAAATATTTACTGTCAGTTTTCGTTAAATACTCAGTAGAAACTGGTATTTATGGTTATTTACTCTCGGGCGGATAATTAATAAGTAAGAATCTTTAACAATCTCTCAATAATTCATGAAATAAGTCCATCACAAAAAAGTTATTTTCTTGAGATATACTTATTTCGTTCTTTCGTCAAAAAAGAATGAAAGATATTGAATATAGTCCTGAGGCTCGTGAGTAAAAATGGATTTAACGGTAATGCAATCTATTTTAGCGAACGAAAACACTAATAAACGTATTTACCCACATAAATACCCATTTCGGGTATTTACCCGTTTTGGGTATTTACCTGGGAATATACCTTTCGGGTATATTCCCGCGACCCAACTCTACATGTGACGAATAAGAGGAAAGTTAACATCACTGTCACCTACAACGGTGGCGGGTGTTTGACAACTTAACTGATATCAGCTGGATGTAAGCTGTCAATAATTTATTGTAGGTTATCTCTTATTTTTTATGTTTGTGGTATAGCCATTGGCACTATAAAAAGAAATAGACGGCTCATGCACAACGTTGTTAGATGTCCACATACTGCACGGCTTGTACAGAAATGAGGCAGCCAATTTCATACAATTTTATTAGATATTTGTATTTCCATAACTCCAAAACTACTACTATAAAAACACGAATAAATGAAACAAATACATATTTCTTCACTTTTCGGGAATTTTTCCCGAAAAAAAAACTGGTATCACTGCGGTATTTGACATCCCAATGAGGGATTTTCCTAGAGCAAATTAAAAACAAAAAATAGTTCTTGAAACTCCGACAGATGGCTCTGATAAAACTTGACTTGATTTTTTTTTCACAATATATCTGTAATCTGTGAACTTCTGTCATTCCGTCTCATATAGTAATATACTCTGTGTCCCGTCTAGGCCACAGAACAATTTAACCAATTCTAGTAATTTCTTTTACAAAAAAACTGTTTGTTTTAAGGTGATCAACAAATCATCAATTTATGAGAAGTCGGTATAATGACGTCTGTTTTGTAATAAAATCTTCGACAGTGATTGATAAGTGATGACAAAACTTGAACTTCGACGACGACAGTGATATACATAAACAGACTAATAAAGGTCTCTCAGCAGTATTAAAAAAAAACTACGTACGTAGACAGCATCGCCATCTAGTAGCGAGATTGGAACTATTTTTTAGAAGCTGTCAGAAAATCGCTCATTTGTAAGTAAATAAAGAAAAGTTTCAAGACTAAACATCGGAACTAATAACTGTGAACACTGTAAAAATGCCGTTGGAGACGTTGAACATTTAATTTATGACTGTCCATCTTTCAATGTACAAAGACTGATTTTCGCGAGTGATTTGTTGGAAATAGGCAAAAGTGACTTTTTCTCCCGCCACCACCTCAAAGACTTGCTTAAAACCCCTGAATGCTATCATATCGTGTATAAATTTGTGAAAAATACAGTGTCTAAAATATAAGTGTAAATAGAAAAAGTTTAACTACTTATTTGTATTGAAATGTGAAGTGCATTGTGACTTTATAAAATAAGATATGGCCTACCTACAGGTCTTGAAACCAAGCCAAAACTCTTATATAAAAAAAAAAAAACAATACTTAATGGAAAAATATCACGAATCAGTAACTTAGAACATTACTTCCGCATGGCCCAGGTTATAAACCACTGGTGAGTTATAATCCAGTTTTGACCCAGTTATGCACCCATTATATATAACCCATTATCGCGGTTCATAATGATTTCGTTCAATAGTAATACGGAATACAACGAATAATGTGCAAGGCGTTGTAGTTGTAAGCTGAATGTATCGTTATGAAATGATGCACGCAAAATATACAGTAAATTCTCCATACAATACAATATTACTTTGGGATTTCACTTCGATGTTTAGTTTTTATCTCTTGCGCTCGCACAGTACTAAGGGGCAGTGTCCTAAATGGCGTTTAAGTTGAGATTAAGACAGTTCGCCCATGCACTATTGTGTCAAATGCTCGACTTAAACTCTAGTTTGCGAGATCTGAAAGTGGCCCTAAGTACCTAAGCACATTTAAACATTTTTATGATCCTTTGCACCGGAAATCCCCGGGCGTGATTGATCGTCGATCTCGCTCGCACTTGCGCCGTCGTGCAATGCGTACGGCATAGCACTCACTCCAGTACTTTGTTGCTTAGAGTGCGCACGAGCGTTTTTTTTGGTATAATATTTATTGTTTCGTGTTTTTTTATAGAACGGTTAGCTCAGAACCATCAACTTCAGGCTTACAAAATTTTGAATTTTTCAATTGCGAACGAGGTTTTGAACCTAGTATCGACAGTGAATCTGATTATTGTGGTGTCAAAAACACCTACTTGCACATGTATTTTTTATGTAAAGTATTGTGTATGTACATAATAAAACAAATATACAGGGCTACAGGGAAAGTCATACTGAATATTAAAGGATGTTTTTATTCAGGTCATTTCTGATGGATTTCATTCTGTAATGTGGTATTTCAAGTCTACCCTTTATGGAGATATTGTGCTTTAAAAAATTTTAAAGTATTTTTTATTTTTCGGACTTATTTATAACTTTTCTATCGATTTTTTTTTAATTAGAGCGCTTGAGTTTCGATTTTTGATGTATCTAGTTAGACGAGATGTCTAACGACCTTTTTTCCATTGTTTAAACGTGCCAGGTAGTAAGTCGGTCTCTATTGCATCAAAGTTTCGCTTGGGGCTGTTGAAACACCACTATTTTAAGATTTTATTGACAAACTTAGTAGATGTTATACTTTTGAAATTATTTGCAGATTAAGTTTAGTACGTTGTTTTTCTTTGAAAAGGCTTCAAGCTAAAAAATACTTCGTGATTTTTATTTAACGCTAACCGTTGTAGAGCACTCTTTTCAATCTATTAGTGGTAATATCAGTTTTTGTTATTTATTTTTATCAATTGACATCTCGTCTAACTAGATACATCGAAAACGAACCTCAAGAGCTCTTATTCGAAAAAAATCGATAGAAAAGTCCGAAAAATAAAGGATACTTTAAAAAAATCTTTAAAACTCAATATCTCCATAACGGTTAGACTTGGGATACCACATTATATAATGAAATCCATCAGAAATGACCTGAATAATAACGTCCTCTAATATTCAGTACAACTTTACCAGAAGCCCTGTATAAAAAAAAAATTTAGAAATAAAACAGATTGTATTTGTGGTACTGACCAGGTACTGACTGAAAACCAGCGCTGAGGGCTCACACCCTCAGCAAAATGCTGAATCAGCTGCCTTTTGCAGCAACGGAAACACACCGCGACAAAACTGTTTAAATTGTCTTTACTACCTTACCCATTGATTGTTCTCCGATAAGTCTGTTTCGTATTTGTTAGATGTTTTGTGTGTGTGACTGTTCATGCAATAAATGTTTCTCTCTCTCTATTTGTAAATCTAGTATTATTGAGGACACTTATTTTAAACAACACCATATGCAATTGAATATGTTTATCGATATTTTTTAAATTATCCTAATCGTAAATTTCGTAAGACTGGTGGTGACATTCCAAAGACATAGGGCAATAATACCACCACTAAGTAATTGTGAAATAAAAAAACATACACAAACTTTCGCTTAAAATGAATATAATTGAGATGTCGACTAATTAACTATATTAACTATAGCATAAAGTCCTAATATAAAATGCACTCGCCACTGTATTGCGCTATTATTTTATGACTATATGGGATTTTCTGTATCATTTTTATCTAACGTAAGCGCAGATTGGCTACTGTTGTACCGTTAAATTAATGATCTCTCGATATACTAGTTGCATACGTACCTACTTTTATTCATAGAAAACATAGTATTTTGAAAGTGTATGCAGTTCATTAAAACTTAAATATACTTCAGTGGTGCAAAAATTAATCACTATGGCACTATAATGTCAAGCAAAACTCCCGATTACCCAAAGCATATTTGTTTAGTTGTAATTTATTCTTGTAAAATAGTATCGCTCCTGTCTTTCATTTTGATCCACCAAAAAAGTAGTTAATGGGATAAAACTGGTCGATAACGTTATAACCCGGATTAAAACTGGTTTATAACTACTGGGTTATAATCCACTACCCATCTCTTACACCACCGTACCACACAAGACGGCATTTCTTACAATTTCCTTTTGTGTCAAACAAGACTTACTAGCACTGCTGCCCTTGCCCAGAGCGTAATGGCGGCAGAGTCACCGACTTGGTGTATCTGTGTGAGTTAGCTCGTGTATGCACACGATAGTGTAGGACTAGGGGTGCTTCACACCCTTTCAATGCGAGATGGCATCCGTCTTTTTTGACATCCGTGTATTCTCTGTCTACGCATTGAGTACACAGATTAATTAGTCTGTGTCTGTATCACAGACAAAGACTAAAGATGGTCCCTCAAAAGGTCCCTCAGACCCTCATTCACTCTGAGTCTGACCATATAATGGTACAATGTATAGACACAGATGTAAATAGATCAGCCCTCCTATTATGTAGCACTCCACTCTATCGAGTGAAGCATTTAGACGACTCCTAAGTGTCAAAAAATGTATGCATCTGACAGCCGGAGTAGCATAAAAAAAGTAAAAATCAACGTCACGCAACTCAGTGGATGCTAACGTAATAATGCCCCAGTTTTCCGTAGGTAATGATTTTGCAACGCTACAGCGCTACTACTTTGACACGCAACAGTCTATGATAAAAATACAACCAATGTAAACTGCCATACAATAAATAAGTACAAAAATACTAAATACAAAATTTATTTAAAACTTTCCGGTATTTAAAAATAATAAACAGCTGAAAAATTCGCGGCTCGCGGGTTCAAGTCCCGGCACAGGTAGAATTTTTAGCCTCTGAATAGGTTTTTGAAGCTGAAAAATTACAATTCAATGATATACACACGGATGTAAATTTATATCCGTGGATATACAGAACTAATATATTTTTTGAAACTTTTAAACATGGAAGTAAAAAGAGAACTTGTCTACAATCCTAAGATTTAGCTTGAAAGTGAAACATTTATTTTAAAGTACTTAAGTTACTTAAGTACTTACATTGAAAAATATTGTAATATGTACCCCATGATCACGGACGTAAATTTACATACGTGCCCATGATGTACTGCAGGGCACAGGCCTTCTCGCAAAGAGAGAGCATGGGCCACTCGGGCTGTGGTTTCTTCACCCAGGTTCGTACTTAATTTATTTTCAAAACGATCAAATTCGTTTAAAATAAAAATATAATAGAAAGATAAACAGACAAAAAATATTAATTTTTAAATATAGTACAAACGTCGACCTCCTTCCTAAAAGCATATATGTATGCATAACGAATGACAGCTTATTGATGGATGTCTGTAGGAACTTTTTTCTATGTAGCCTATTATATAAACGTCCTAGTGTATGACAAGTATGGGCTTAATTACCATTTGCGTGCCTACCGTGGATTGGCAATTTCAAGCGCTTATGTATTTAAACATCTCTGACACTAAGGTCTTCTCACGATGTTTTCCTTCACGGTTAGCTAGTTGTATTGCTACTACTTCACAAATGTACATAACTGAGAAAACAAACATATTACATGCCCGCACTGGGAATCGAACTTGGGTCTCACGCTTCCGAGTCCATTGTTCTACTCACTGGGCTACCGCCACTGTAGCTTTAGTGCTGTACTAATCTACCGTAGTAAATTCAAATGACAAAAAACAAACCAAAACAATTTATTATTGCTAAAACCTAAAAAAAGCAAAACCTTACAATAATAACCAAATATTCACAAGATTGAGACGGATACTCGCATCAAGAATTAAGTCCCAATAACCAATGAAAAATTAAGTAAAAGAGAAGGAGAAGAAATATTTTTTATTACCTCCACAGAAGGGGCTTTGTTCTTTTGAAGTTACAGAATTTATAAATTGTGGGTTTGTTCGTGTCGTTTAGCATAACATTGCGATCTATTAATGTCTAGTTTAGGCATCTAATCTCAATTTTAAGATTAGAATCTTGTTTACTAAATTGGACAATTAAGAATAAATAGACTGTAGACACAACTCTGTTATTCTGTATCTATACACTAGTCTGTGTTGTTATCAGAGTTCTGCTTAGGTAATGTACTCTGTGGTTCTGCTGTTCTGTGTGTTATTTAAATGGTTTTTTTTGTGAGTCACACAAACAATAAAAATAGTTTTCCTTGTGCGTTTTTCCGTTTCGATTCTAAGTCTATAGTCGTTAATCGAGCCACACAAGTTAATATAGGTTTTATTAGCTCGGTTCATTCCTATAGATAAAAGTTCGGTTAGTTACACTTCCGCTTCACTATAGATGTGACCCCTATCCCGTAATCAGTGTTTACTTTGTTTAGGCGTTCGCTAATTGTCTAATTACATTGCAGTTCATCAAAATGTCGCTGTATCCATCACTGGAAGACATGAAGGTGGATAGCATGGCTCGGGCTCAACTGGCTCAATACCAGGCCCCACCCAGCTACGCCCGGCCTACTGCGCCGTCCCCTTACGGAGAGTCGGCCTCTTCGGCGTCGTACCCCGGCTCAGCGGCCATGTATCCGTCACTCGGGGACTATATGGGGTTGGAACTATCTTCTGATGTCATAGCCCTCAATATGCCCGAGTATCAAATCCAACAGGTAATTGCAAGACAAAGAAACAGGAACTTAACTGTCAACTAAGTTCCTGTGAGAGAATTGCCTTGAACTTATTTCATTGCAGGTTGCATGCAATGTGGCGTATTGTAAATACTTACAATGTATTCTGTCTATGTAAAATTAACTTTACACACTAACCAAGGCTATCAACACTATATTAATATCAAAGTATTCATTTCATCATCATAATTAGGTATATGCAGCATTTTAATGTTATGCTTTTGATTTTCTTTTGGTGTCAAATAACTTACAGATTCTTGCAATATTTTAGATTACTGTCATGCTTATTAGGAATTTATTGCACAACAATTAATTAAATGTAGACCAAAAAAATACAATTAACAACTCCAAAACATAATCTTAATGATGATGTGTCTATAAATAGGCACACATTAATGGGAATTATGTGCATTTAAGTTTACAGGGAAAGTAGGACACAGTGATTCATTCATTAGCTTTGAAGCAAAACTTCTAAATGAGTCACAAGTGTTAATTGTGAAATCCCTTTACATTGTAGGTGCAGTCTGGTGGTGCTGTAGCCAATCTCGTTGCCCCAATCTCATCACAGTCACTCACACTGCATAAAGCTACTGTGACTCAAGCTATAAGACAGGTGGTTCTTTGCAAGGATAAGGATGGAAAGTGTGGCTTGAGGCTGCACTCTGTGAATAGTGGAGTATTTGTGTGCTATGTGGCCTCTGGTAGCCCCGGCGCCCTGGCTGGGCTGAGGTTTGGAGACCAGATCCTAGAGATCAACGGTATCTCAGTCGCTGGGATGACCATGGAGCAGTGCCATGAAATACTGAAAAAATCTTCTGCTAATGGCATCACTATGGCTGTTCGTGATAGGTAATTATTCCGTACACTTTTTTTGCATTTTCTTCTATATTTGTTTGAATTAGGAATGTAGGACCAGTTCTTCTCTACACAAGAGCTGGGTCTTGAGTCTCTTTTAATGAATTATATTACTATGACAATAACATCAATACATTGATTTAATTACATAGCATCTTCAAGTCTACACTAGTATCACACCTTCATTGGAATAATAAAATATTGACTGTTATAACAGTCTATCTCTGTAAATTACTGGTATGCAATAAAGAGTTATCTATCTATCTATCGAACATAAAATATCATGTGTCATATCAATTGTGCTATTAGCACAATCACAATAACACACCATCAGAGTTAAGTCCCAAGTTCTGGTCCTGGTTATTCCATAGAATACACTATTTTTTATTTTTAATGCACTAACCCGTGCTAAGGAACCAATTTTAAAAACCTATTTAGAGGCTAAAAATTTCACCCATGCCGGGATTCGAACCCGCAACCTCTGGCTATCCGTACCAGCGCTCTACCAATTGAGCCAATGGGCGACTCACGGCATCAGTGAAATTTCGAACCTCTTTACAATATTCTCTGTATTACGTACAGGCAGCGACATCTGACTTAAGCAAATTGCATTACTTACAGCCCCGACTACCTACTTTGCAGTTAGGTTTTAACATCGGAACGATATCACTGTACCCACATGATTACACTATTTTTTATTTTTAATGCACTAACCCGTGCTAAGGAACAAATTTTAAAAACCTATTTAGAGGCTAAAAATTTCACCCATGCCGGGATTCGAACCCGCAACCTCTGGCTATCCGTACCAGCGCTCTACCAATTGAGCCAATGGGCGACTCACGGCATCAGTGAAATTTCGAACCTCTTTACAATATTCTCTGTATTACGTACAGGCAGCGACATCTGACTTAAGCAAATTGCATTACTTACAGCCCCGACTACCTACTTAGTAACTGCAAAGTAGGTAGTCGGGGCTGTAAGTAATGCAATTTGCTTAAGTCAGATGTCGCTGCCTGTACGTCATACAGAGAATATTGTAAAGAGGTGAGTCGCCCATTGGCTCAATTGGTAGAGCGCTGGTACGGATAGCCAGAGGTTGCGGGTTCGAATCCCGGCATGGGTGAAATTTTTAGCCTCTAAATAGGTTTTTAAAATTTGTTCCTTAGCACGGGTTAGTGCATTAAAAATAAAAAATAGTGTAATCATGTGGGTACAGTGATATCGTTCCGATGTTAAAACCTAACTGCAAAGTAGGTAGTCGGGGCTGTAAGTAATGCAATTTGCTTAAGTCAGATGTCGCTGCCTGTACGTAATACAGAGAATATTGTAAAGAGGTTCGAAATTTCACTGATGCCGTGAGTCGCCCATTGGCTCAATTGGTAGAGCGCTGGTAAGGATAGCCAGAGGTTGCGGGTTCGAATCCCGGCATGGGTGAAATTTTTAGCCTCTAAATAGGTTTTTAAAATTTATTCCATAGAAACCAAACTGACTCAGCATACCATAGTTGCAGAAATGTGCAACGCTTAATTAGTGTACAAAACTTTGATTTCCGTAACTCGACTTTAACTATATCTTTTTACTCTTTACAGGCCCCTGGAAAGAACAATTACTCTGCATAAAGATTCCCTGGGCCATGTGGGTTTCCATTTCAAGAATGGCAACATTGTTGGTCTGGTCAAAGATTCATCTGCAGCTCGAAATGGTTTGCTAACTGACCACCAGCTTCTGGAAATAAACACTATAAATGTAGCCGGCATGAAAGATAAGGAAATATCAAAGGTTATTGATGGAAGTCCTTCTGTTGTGAATATAACAATTATACCGCAGTATATTTACAAGCACATGATAAGCAAGTAAGTAATGTTCGATAAAATTGTTGTAGTATTATGACGCTTTAGCTATATGCAAAAGTGTAATACTATTGATAAACATAACTGGTAAGTATCCAATCTGACTAGAATGTTGTTTGATAAAAAAAAAACTGATGCATTTATGCACATGTTATCTATATGATGCATTGAAAACAAGCAGCCATGTAAGGCATTGTCACTAAAAGTATAACAAGTGCATGTGAAGCATTGTCACTAAATTGTATGAAAAGAGTGGTGGTAGTCAAGCGGTAGACTGTGGGCATCTCAATTGGGAGGTCGTGGGTTTGAATTCTGGAATGTACCAATTTGTTTTCTAAGTTATGTGGATTTGTGAAGTTATGGTATCAATACCATTTGCTATCGGCGAAGGAAAACAAACCCTAGAGTCTGAAGTGTTAAAATACCTCAGCGCTTGCTACATACAATGGCCCAACTATGCGGCTGTAAGTACGGAAATCTCTGGTCTTACTAACTAATGTGTGAGTGCAATGACTCAAAGTGGACTTTGCCTTCTGTAATCTAATTTACATCTAATTGTGATGACTTTTAATTAGCTTAGTGTGTCCTAATTTTTCTATGTATGATAACCCTTATCGCTGTTAGCTTGCTAGATTAAATATGTCTCCACCACCATTTGAGAAAGTTCCATCCTTGGAAAGTTCCTGTCAACAATAGCACTTTGGCTAGATATTATGACTCAAAGACCGAATTCGAGCCCTATGTCATAGAACTAACAGTTCATGGTTTACTGTGACACTTCAATGTACTTTGCATAGCCAATTATCCTACAGCTTAAGAAGTAGGAAGAAGGTTATACATTTCGTAGTTTATTTCAAAATACACGCAAATTTCATGGCGTATGATGGCAAGAGTTGCGCCTTTTGTGGCGTTAAAATGTCAGAATTTGATAATTAACATACTGGAAAGTAGCGACTTTTGACATTAAACATCAAAAATCTTAATATCTTATTTTATCTTAGAATTATTTTTAGAACATACAGCCTAGAACTTAGTATCAACAGCTTAGGACCTTAGCCGATTAAGTTCCGCTAACGGCCGCGGCCGTTTTAGGTTCTAAAAATAGTTGTACTCAATACTCAATACTTTATTGCAGCCATAAGTTTGGTAAGTTCTTATATAATATAACAGATAATGTGTATCATTATGGACCCTGTCGGGCACAGCAAAAGCCAAAGTAGTTAAGATTTATGACGTTTACCTTTTGGGAAAAAAACGTAAGACAGATTTTACACGTTCAGTCTGGCGTCAGTTCAGTCCGTGACCTTGACCAAGCTCGGATTGATGCCAGAGACTGATGAAGCATCAGAATATTCGAATATCCGTCAGTCTGGTCCATCAGTCCACTGAATAGACAATCAGTCTGCCGTCAGTCTAACCAGACTGATGGAATTGACTGACGCCAGACTGAACGTGTAAACTCCGTCTATGTATTATAAAACAAGTAACGATTTTTATTTCATTGGTGGCGCTAGATAGCACCCTAAAGCGCCTTACTCGACACGAAGACTCGCGCCATCGTACTGCTTATGCAGAACGCCTGGTGGCCGTTACTTCGAGCCAAATTAGACTTTGAGCCCATATACTTGATCGCTTGTGTAACATTAGCCTCTTGTTTCTCTTACAGGATGTCCACCTCTTTATTCCGGGACATTGACCGCACTCCAGCTGTCTAACGAAGCAAAGATGGCAATGTACGAGAGATTTTTTATTATTATTCTTATAGCCCTTAGTATCGAATATTTACTTATTTTAAGCAGTTTTTTTTTTATAAGTGTAGACCGGGAATAGTTATTGAGATCTGTATTAAAACTTTTGCCTCGCCTGGTGTGAAGGTGTTGCAAACTTATTGAATCAGATAAATGTTATGTTTATTCTAGATGTATTATGTTACACAAGTAACATATCTGTGCTGTCAACGCTTTCAACACACATGAAAAAGAGATTCTTTGTTGATTTTTGTGCCATGTTACTTCTTTCTCTGAAATCATCATCATCATCAACCCATTACGTCCCCACTGAGGTGCACGGGTCTCTTTCCTGAGGAAGGTATAGGCCTTATTCCACCACGGAAGCCAAGTCCGGTCCGGCTTTCTCTGAAATAATAACAAATAACTTCCACACAATACAATCACTTGTCTTGGTCCCAAACTAGATACCCTGTACAATGGTAACCAGGCAAGGACATCCCAAACATGGAAATACACTCAGACTGAGGCCATGAGTACAAGTATAGCCTCCATTCGGAATCGAAGCCACGAGTTCTGTAACCAAGTGTATTAGCCGCTAGACCAACGAGGCTATCGTAATTGATTGTTATTATCCCCGTTAAAGCCTGTTAGTATATTACTGGGATTGCTCCTAGTGTAAACATAGCTACTCCCTTAACTATTTCCTCAAGTGAAGTATGGTGTAATAGTACTTCATTCATTGACTCTAAAGCACTGATCTACAATAGTACAATGGAGATCAGTGGCCATGAAACATATCCGTCGGTTTGTATGACAGGACTGTTCCAGCGTGATAGTACTATTGGTGATCTGTCTCTAAAAGGCACTGTTAGTCAGTAAGGGCTGTGAGAGATTATATTGATACCAACATACTTTTGGATAGTAAAATTGTATAATGTGTTTTTTGAAATTAAAATTGTTTACCTACTTTATTTGCCATATTGACTGATCATCATGATCATATTGACAAGGTCATTGACTGATCAATATTAGGCCATGTAGTCATTCATTATTCATTCAGTCACAATATTTGTATTATTGTAGATTTGTTTTGTCTAGTTTCCGAGTTCTAGTTGAGTTTACAAGTTATATTTGAGTTTCACAATGTTAAAATAACGTTTTATTAGATCGTTGAGGAGGTAAGCAGGCAAGGAATGTTCAAACAATATAATTAATTATATTAAGTATACAGGTAGTAAGTCGTCGAAGGCTTTCCAAAATATTTTATAATTTTTTTTTTATACGTAATAGGTATAATGTGTAATGTAACCCACCATATCCCTATAGAAATTTCTCTGATACCTAACTGCTACATTCCTTTAGATAACAGATTAGCACTTAGACTGATATATATCGTTGTCGAATATCGGAGCTGTTAATGATTATCGATGTAGTTATAAAATTAGGTAAAGTGTTTTAAATAAGAATGGCCAATTTTATACATTGTTTTTTATCGTCCTCTTAGTAATGGTTTTTATACATAGGTAGGTATATATAGATTCTCGTATTTTTCTTGCATGTCAATGATAATAGCCTTTTATAACTTTTACCGAATTACATTAATCCATGTATTCATCCCATGGAGTATTTCTTTTCCTGTCACATTTGAAATAAGACAATCAAACATTATGTCTACTATAATATATCCATTATCACCATATAGGTACACACTTGTCAGAACATAAATCTTTACATTAAAATATCATCATGAGGTCACATTGTAAAGGTTGACGTGCTGACAACGACACTCGTTGCGTTCTATTTTTGTGCCAATAAGTGACTTTTAAATGAATAAATACATGACGTAAATTATTACATTATTTATTTTCTACAATTACCTAAGAATTAATCACCATAGTTTTATATTAAACGGGAATTAATTTATTACGTCGGGACTTAAGGCAATCACGTTTTACCTAATAAATAATCGCGATTAGACCCGTTTGATATATACACTAATGTATGAGCATCGAGAATCATTGAGAAATACAATTGACCACCACCTACACCTTTATGACTATAACAGTAGGTACAATGTATTCTGGTAGCCAAGAGGTCAATATATGAGGGGGTTGTGGAATGTCCAGTTGGGCTTCATCACGATCTGCGGGCAGGACCAGGACTTGGGGATGAAGAAGCTGTCATCTTCAGAGGGCGGGCAGTTCTTGCGGGCGAAGAACTCCATAGGGTAAAGGCTCCAGAGTATACCTAGCGAAAATATCAATATTAGTAAGTAAGCAAGTAATCAGACCGTATTTGTTTGTTAAACTTAATTGCACACAATACAAAATGAAACACTTAAAAAACAGGATTAACTTATTCTATGATCTAAGGCGCACTTATTACTAGCTACAGAAATTTCTTCCAGCCACCCTTAATGCTTATGATATTCACCGATGGGTTGGCTAGAATAAAATACTAATTAGTATGAAGCCCGCCCATTGTACAATATCTTCCTTGGTGCATAACAATTTTAATAATAATAATATTATACAAATAGCGGTAAAATGGTAAATAAAGCACAAACAAGATAAATAGGTTTTTAAAGAATTAAGTACTACATGAATAATTGTTAATAATGGACAATATTATCGACATACCAATATACATACAACATAAACTAGTGTCTACTTAGATACCTAATAAAATAAGGGAAAGTAAATATCTAGTTTATACATAGTTTATAGTTTGGGAACTTGGTCGGGTGTGTCCCGTGGCGGTATTTCTGATAAATATAGTTTAGTTTTATATTGTTTACTATGCCACTTATGTTTATATATACCTATAATATATTATATGAAAATAAACATACTTCTAAATATAGTACTAAAACATAGTTACATAAAATAATAATAATGTCGCGGTCCTATCCCGAACCATCTAGAATAGAGCCTTCTAGGAGCCTATCGAATAGTCGCCGCATGCTGCGTTTTAGTAAACAATAAACGCTGCAAGCAATAATGACTCGTATGTCCACTAGAGTAAGGTTCAAAACTCTTTAAATGAGTAACCGTTCGAGCGACCTTGCCGCGTGTACCGAGTGTAGGTACATAGTTACGGGAATGTTCTAGAACCCTGGCCGGCGGATATAAATAGCGGCCGCCGCGGCGCGCTGTCAGTTCCGTTTGGAGGAGCGAAGAGTGAACTTCGAGCGAACATACCTGCGATACGAGCGATAATCTACGACCTCAGCGATACTATTGGACTTCGATTGAACCTGCGATTGGAATCTACGTGTGGACTTCGTGTCGTGAAGACCAGCAGACCAGACCCTGTGTGAATAAATCCTAAGAAGTTGTCATTGGCGTTTTACATCTAAATCCAGAACCCTAGCCCGTAACATTTGGTGTCAGAATTGGGGATTTGGAGATGCCACTGACTCCGAGAGAGGATACTTCTGGAGTGAGGACCAGGTCCAGAGGTGCTGCGGAGGCCACGCCCACTGCCCCTCAGGCCACGCCCACCGGCCATAGGGACACGCCCACTGGCCCCGCCCCCCAGGCCACGCCCACTGACCAAGCCACGCCCACTGCCCCTCAGGCCACGCTTACCGGCCATAGGGACACGCCCACTGGCCCCGCCCCGCAGGCCACGCCCACCGACCAGGCCACGCCCACTGGACCCGCCCACCAGGCCACGCCCACCGACCCCGCGCGCCAGGCCCCGCCCACCGGCCTTGACTACCAGGTTCCACTCTGCGACCAACAGGCTCCGCCTCGTAGCCACGCCCACCTGGCCACGCCCACCGAAGACATTAAACCTCAGTCACGTACAATGGAGGTTTTGGATATGTCGTGCCTGATGGCAATGTTGAAGGGCATGCGAGAAGAACAGAGCAAGCAGATGCAGTGCCTACAAGAAGAACAGAGAGGCCTGCGAGAAGAACAGAGCAAGCAGATGCAGTGCCTGCAAGAACAACAGAGCAAGCAGATACGGAGTCTGCAAGAAGAACAGAAGGCAGATCAACAAGTGATCCTTTCGGCCGTTACAAAGTTCAGCGATACGGTTGCTAAGCTACATAAACATGTAGAGATAGTGACCGAACGGGTTACAAAATTAGAGGAGGACCTACAAAGTCTGAAAAACGGCCTCACTGGACTAGAGCAAGAAGTTCGGCGTATAAAAGCTAATGGAGTTACGTCGAGCGGAGTTGTCAGCATAAACCGTGGGCCTAAAGTCAATGTGCCTCCGTACGATGGTACTACGTCTTGGGTCGCCTACCGACAGCAGTTCCAGACTGTCGCTGCTTCAAACGGGTGGACGGATGAACAGAGCCTGACAGCCCTCACCGTCGCGCTCAGAGGTGCGGCTTTATCTGTCCTGGAGGCACTGCCCACCTCAGGCAGCGAGTTTAAAGATCTGCTGGAGGCACTTGAGGCTAGATATGGGGAACGGCACCTGGAACACGTTTTTCGTGCCCAGCTACGCGACCGGACCCAGCGCCTGGGTGAAGGACTTCAACAATGGGCGTTGGAAATTGAGAAGCTGGTTCGAAAGGCGTACCCTTCTGCGGATAGTAAAATGGTGGATACGAATATATTGCAAGCCTTCGTCGACGGAATTAGGGATCTTGAAATTAGGGCTGCAGTGAAGCTTCGCCACCATTCTTCATTAAAAGAAGCTCTGGCACACGCCCTGGAAGTTGAAGCTGTGCGTCATGATATCAGGTATAAACTTCGAGAAGTTAAGGAGGAGGTCAAAGAGATCAAGACACCGCCCAAGAGGAACTCCAGGCCCATGTGTTACAAGTGTGGGGAAAGAGGGCATCTGCAGTTCACGTGTCCTAAGAAGGAGAGGCAACCGACCAAAACAGATGACAGACTGGGTGCGCGCCTCAACAAAATGGAGCAGCGTTTTGAGGAGTTCGTAAAGAAGCGTGACGCTCCAGCCTCCACTGTGAATCAGGGAAACGAAGCTAGGATTCCGAGGCGAGTACTGGCTGGAGCGGAGAAAGCCCAAGTAACCAGAATCTCACAAGTATGTAATGGGAACAATCTGTCAAGAAGGCCGAGTCCTGAAGAGTGCAAGCACTGTGTCAAACAAGAGACCAAGGAACTGCCATTGAGATTGACAAGAATGAGTCCATCAAGATCTTGGGAAGATGAAGCGATGAAAGAAGCACAGGAAGATGACGAAGATGTACGGCTTATTGTCGCATGGAAGAAACGGGGCGAGGATAAGCCAAGATGGTGCGAAGTCGCTCCTACTAGTGTTGTCACCAAGGCATACTGGGCTCAATGGGACAGTTTTATTCTTCAGAACGGAATACTTTACCGAAAATGGGAGAAACCTAACGGCAGAGAGTTCCATCTTCAGATAGTTGTCCCAAGAGATAAGGTACAAGATGTCCTTCGTGAAGTACATGACGGCGTGTCAGGTGGACATTTGGGCGTAAAAAGGACTTTAACAAAGATTCGAGAAAGGTTTTACTGGCTCCATTGTCGAGAAGATGTGCAAGATTGGTGCCGCAAGTGTGCTACTTGCGCCGCGGTGAAAGGCCCACCAACTAGAAGCCGAGGAAATCTGCAACTTTATAACGTTGGTGCGCCATGGGAACGCATTGCAGTTGATGTGGCTGGACCGTTCCCAGTAACGGAATCAGGAAATAAGTATTTCATGGTAGTTATGGATTACTTCACTAAATGGCCAGAGGTATTCGCCATACCCAATCAAGAAGCCACGACTGTTGCCTCCAAGTTGTTTGAGGAAGTAGTTTGCCGGTTTGGTGTGCCCTTGGAAATACACTCCGACCAAGGCAGGAACTTTGAGTCTCAAGTTTTTCAAGAACTCTGTAAAATATTGGGAATGCATAAGACTAGGACCACCCCATATCATCCTCAATCTGACGGCATGGTAGAAAGATTTAACCAAACACTTGAGAGACATTTAGCAAAAGTCGTTGACAGGCACCAGAGAGACTGGGACAAATACATACCGCCATTTCTTCTGGCCTACCGAACGGCAGAACATGAAAGCACGAAGGTAACCCCGGCGCGTGTAAATTTTGGCCGAGAACTGAGAATACCAGTAGATCTGCTGACTGGAGGCCCTCCTGACGACTCACGTTCTCTACATGACTACATTTCCGAGTTACGTGAGAAAATGCGAGAGATTCATGCCATAGTACGGGAAAACGGATTGGAGTCTAGTGAAAAGATGAAGACTAGGTATGACCGCCGAGCAAATACAAGCGGCTTCGAAGAAGGAGCACTAGTCTGGCTTCACAATGTAACTCGACGAAAAGGAAAATCTCCGAAATTGCAGACAAGATGGGAGGGACCGTACAAAGTGGTAACTCGGTTAAATGACGTGACGTACCGAATTCAACGGCAGCCAAGAGGTGCACAAAAAGTGGTTCACATCGACCGCTTAGCTTCTTATCACGGCAGTAATGAAGATGCTCGGGACGAGCATCTCTAAGAGGGGAGCAGTGTCGCGGTCCTATCCCGAACCATCTAGAATAGAGCCTTCTAGGAGCCTATCGAATAGTCGCCGCATGCTGCGTTTTAGTAAACAATAAACGCTGCAAGCAATAATGACTCGCATGTCCATTAGTATAAGGTTCAAATCTCTTTGACAAGTACTTTGTTCTATAGTCGTTGCCGCGTGCACCGAGTGTAGGTACGTACTTGAATGTTCTAGAACCCTTGCCGGCGGATATAAGTAGCGGTCGCCGCGGCGCGCTGTCAGTTCCGTTTGGCATAGCGAAGAGTGAACTTCGAGCGAACATACCTGCTATACGAGCGATAACCTACGACCTCAGCGATACTACTGGACTTCGATTGAACCTGCGATTGGAATCTACGTGTGGACTTCGTGTCGTGAAGACCTGCAGACCAGACCCTGCGTGAATAAATCCTAAGAAGTTGTCATTGGCGTTTTACATCCAAATCCAGAACCCTAGCCCGTAACATTTGGTGTCAGAATTGGGGATTTGGAGATGCCACTGACTCCGAGAGAGGATACTTCTGGAGTGAGGACCAGGTCCAGAGGTACTGCGGAGGCCACGCCCACTGCCCCTCAGGCCACGCCCACCGGCCATAGGGACACGCCCACTGGCCCCACCCCCCAGGCCATGCCCACTGACGAAGCCACGCTCACTGTCCCTCAGGCCACGCCCACCGGCCATAGGGACACGCCCACTGGCCCCGCCCCGCAGGCCACGCCCACCGACCAGGCCACGCCCACTGGCCCCGCCCACTGACCCCGCGCGCCAGGCCCCGCCCACCGGCCTTGACCACCAGGTTTCACCAACCGACCAACAGGCTCCGCCTCGTAGTCACGCCCACCTGGCCATAGGGACACGCCCACTGGCCCCGCCCCCCAGGCCACGCCCACTGACGAAGCCACGCTCACTGTCCCTCAGGCCACGCCCACCGGCCATAGGGACACCCCACTGGCCCCGCCCCGCAGGCCACGCCCACCGACCAGGCCACGCCCACTGGCCCCACCCACCAGGCCACGCCCACCGACCCCGCGCGCCAGGCCCCGCCCACCGGCCTTGACCACCAGGTTTCACCAACCGACCAACAGGCTCCGCCTCGTAGTCACGCCCACCTGGCCACGCCCACCGAAGACATTAAACCTCAGTCACGTACAATGGAGGTTTTGGATATGTCGTGCCTGATGGCAATGTTGAAGGGCATGCGAGAAGAACAGAGCAACCAGATGCAGTGCCTGCAAGAAGAACAGAGAGGCCTGCGAGAAGAGCAGAGCAAGCAGATGCGGTACCTACAAGAAGGACAGAGAGGCCTGCGAGAAGAACAGAGCAAGCACATGCAGTGCCTGCAAGAACAACAGAGCAAGCAGATACGGTGTCTGCAAGAAGAACAGAAGGCAGATCAACAAGTGATCCTATCTGCAGTTACAAAGTTCAGCGATACGGTCGCTAAGCTACATGAACATGTAGAGGTAGTGACCGAACGGGTTACCAAATTAGAGGAGGACCTACAAAGTCTGAAAAACGGCCTCACTGGTCTAGAGCAGGAAGTTCAGCGTATAAAAGCTGCTGGAGTTACGTCGAGCGGAGTTGTCAGCCAGGGGCCTAAAGTGAAGGTGCCTCCGTACGATGGTACTACATCTTGGGTCGCCTACCGACAGCAGTTCCTGACTGTCGCTGCTTCAAACGGGTGGACGGACGAACAGAGCCTGACAGCCCTCACCGCTCAGAGGTTCGGCTTTATCTGTCCTGGAGGCACTGCCCACCTCAGGCAGCGAGTTCAAAGATCTGCTGGAGGCAATTGAGGCTAGATACGGGGAACGACACCTGGAACACGTTTTTCGTGCCCAGCTACGCGACCGGACTCAGCGCCTGGGTGAAGGACTTCAACAATGGGGGTTGAAAATTGAGAAGCTGGTTCGAAAGGCGTACCCTTCTGCTGATAGTAAGATGGTGGACACGAACATTTTACAAGCCTTCGTCGACGGGATCAGGGATCTTAAAATTAGGGATGCAGTAAAGCTTCGCCACCATTCTTTATTAAAAGAAGCTCTGGCACACGCCCTGGAAGTTGAAGCTGTGCGTCATGATCGAGAAGTTAAGGAGGAGGTCAAAGAGATCAAGACTCCGCCCAAGAAGAACTCCAGGCCCATGTGTTACAAGTGTGGAGAAAGAGGGCATCTGCAGTTCATGTGTCCTAAGAAAGAGAGGCAACCGACCAAAACAGATGACAGACTGGGTGCACGCCTCAACAAAATGGAGCAGCGTTTTGAAGAGTTCGTAAAGAAGCATGACGCTCCGGCCTCCACTGTGAATCAGGGAAACGAAGCTAGGATTCCGAGGCGAGTACTGGCTGGAGCGGAGAAAGCCTAGGTAACCAGAATCTCACAAGTATGCAATGGGAACAAACTGTCGAGAAGGCCGTGTCCGGAAGACAGCAAGCACTGTGCCAAACCACAGACAAAGGAACTGCCATTGAGGTTATCAAGAATGAGTCCATCGAGATCTTGGGAAGACGAGACGATGAAAGAAGCACAGGAAGATGACGAAGATGTACGGCTCATTGTCGCATGGAATAAACGAGGCGAGGACAAGCCAAGATGGTGCGAAGTGGCTCCTACTAGTGCTGTCACCAAGGCATACTGGGCTCAATGGGACAGTTTTATTCTTCGGAACGGAATACTTTACCGCAAATGGGAGAAACCTAACGGCAGAGAGTTCCATCTTCAGATAGTTGTCCCAAGAGATAAGGTACAAGATGTCCTTCGTGAAGTACATGATGGCGTGTCAGGTGGACATTTGGGCGTAAAAAGGACTTTAACAAAGATTCGAGAAAGGGTTTACTGGCTCCATTGTCGTGAAGATGTGCAAGATTGGTGCCGCAAGTGTGCTACTTGCGCCGCGGTGAAAGGCCCATCAACTAGAAGCCGAGGAAATCTGCAACTTTATAACGTTGGTCCACCATGGGAACGCATTGTAGATGATGTGGCTGAACCGTTCCCAGTAACGGAATCAGGAAATAAGTATTTCATGGTAGTTATGGATTACTTCACTAAATGGCCAAAGGTATTCGCCATACCCAATCAAGAAGCCACGACTGTTGCCTCCAAGTTGTTTGAGGAAGTAGTTTGCCGGTTTGGTGTGCCCTTGGAAATACACTCCGACCAAGGCAGGAACTTTGAGTCTCAAGTATTTCAAGAACTCTGCAAAATATTGGGAATGCATAAGACTAGGACCACCCCATATCATCCTCAATCTGACGGCATGGTAGAAAGATTTAACAAAACACTTGAGAGACATTTAGCAAAAGTCGTTGACAGGCACCAGAGAGACTGGGACAAATACATACCGCCATTTCTTCTGGCCTACAGAACGGCAGAACATGAAGGCACGAAGGTAACCCCGGCGCGTGTAAATTTTGGCCGAGAACTGAGAATACCAGTAGATCTGCTAACTGAAGGGCCTCCTGATAACCCACGTTCTCTACACGACTACATTTCCGAGTTACGTGAGAAAATGCGAGAGATTCATGCCATAGTACTGGAAAACGGATTGGAGTCGAGTGAAAAGATGAAGACTAGGTATGACCGCGTGCAGTGTGAGATGCGTGCGAGCATCTCTAAGAGGGGAGCAGTGTCGTGGTCCTATCCCGAACCATCTAGAATAGAGCCTTCTGGAAGCCTATCGAATAGTCGCCGCATGCTGCGTTTTAGTAAACAATAAAACGCTGCAAGCAATAGTGACTCGTATATCCATTAGTATAAGGTTCAAATCTCTTTGACAAGGACTTTGTTCTAGAGTCGTTGCCGCGTGCACCGAGTGTAGGTACGTACTTGAATGTTCTAGAACCCTTGCCGGCGGATATAAGTAGCGGTCGCCGCGGCGCGCTGTCAGTTCCGTTTGGCATAGCGAAGAGTGAACTTCGAGCGAACATACCTGCTATACGAGCGATAACCTACGACCTCAGCGATACTATTGGACTTCGATTGGACCTGCGATTGGAATCTACGTGTGGACTTCGTGTCGTGAAGACCTGCAGACCAGACCCTGCGTGAATAAATCCTAAGAAGTTGTCATTGGCGTTTTACATCCAAATCCAGAACCCTAGCCCGTAACAATATTTTAAACTTTCGCGACTTGAACTCATAGTTAGAATATTTTCGGGGCTTAATCGCGTAGTAATTTATTTTGTATTGGTGTCGGTGGTGGTGTGTTCGTGGGTTGCTTCTGCTTGAAAAAGTGGGAGGGAGGGCGGTGCATTAACTAACCGCATGGTGCTTGTGGGATTTTTGGCGGAATTTAGCAAACTTTTTAATGCTTTTCTGGATGTCCGCAAAAAATATTATATTAGAATTTTATAATTGAATTTCATTAATAAAATTGCATCAGAATAAGTTGACATTGACACTAAAACCACGATTTCACTAGGAGACAAGTCGCGAGACATGTGCCAGAACATCTACGGTGCGTGTTCTCGGAACATGTTAGCAATATGTCGCGAGACATTTTCCCTGTCCACACCAATCAGTCGCCACGGAGACGTCGCCCGAGGAAGTCGTGGCAGTTAGCACTGCGTACATAATAATATATATTAATTGTCGATTAGGTGGACCAAGACGTTATGAAAACAAAAGGTGGTGGGTGCGAAACTACTTTTTATTTGAAGGACATTGGCTAACCCCTCCCAAGCATCATTTTTCTTTATTTTGTTTTTGTAATCACTGCTATTGGTGTCCTACAAACATCCATTGGTTTCAGTTCAATAAGTTTTAGCACTGCTTCATTGCTCCACTCTACGGGCATGTTGAAAACCAAATCGCAGATGCGTCTACACTCGGGGACACCTGTCGCCCGACTGATGTCGCAGGAAGTTCTGGCTCGCGAGACAGAACACGGAACACAGTCTGCGACACGTAGATGTCGCTGCAATGTCGCATGCGACGTCGCGGAACACAGCGCGACGTCGCGGCGACACGTAGAAACAGTGTTCCTAGACATGTTCTGCGACAGTTTGTCGTCTAGTGAATACATGGCTTTATAATATACCAATCTGTCTGTTGTTATCTGTTGGGCGACTTTAACGCGAGAGTCGGACGTGACTTTGAAGCTTGGGGTAAAATCTTGGAAAGACATGGTGTAGGGAATATGAATAGTAGGTAATGGGCAACTCCTTTTGTCTCTCTGTGCCCAGTTTGAGTTGATCATCACCAACACCATGTTCAGACTTCCGGCCAAGTATTCTTATACTTGGCCGGATGTCTGAGTGTTTCGACCTTGGATGCATCCATGTAGTCTTCTACATGGATGCATCCAAGGTCGAAACACTGGCACTTAATAGACTATGCAATTGTCCGACAGCGAGATATTTCCCAAGTAACTATCACGCGCGTTATGCGTGATGCTAATTTGATCTGCTCCACTGACCACAGGCTTGTCGTCACTAAACTCAAACTTCGCCTACACCCTCCTCGTCGATCTCAAGGAGTTAGGCCCAAGCGACTAGACCTAATCAAACTACAGAGTCTGGAGGTGCGTAAAACTTACGCTTATGCGGTAAGTGGCATGGTTCGGGTGATAGATGTGGAAAACGGTGATGCTGTTGCAAACTGGCAAACTCTCTCTTCCAATTTGGTCACAGCGGCCTCGCAGACACTGGGTGTTAAAGCCAGTAGGCACGATGATTGGTTAGATGTACCCCGTACAAAAAGTCCGTCAAGTTACCGAGGACATCAAGAGACCGGACTGGACAAAAGTTCGGTGTTCTCTTTTAAAACGCCTTTTCTTTTTCAACTTCATGTAAATTACAACACATTGTTACGTTTACGTTACGTTATCAACCCTTGTATGTCCCCACTGCTGGGGCACGGGTCTCTTCCTGCATCGCAGAAAGGTTACGCCATACTCCACCACGGGGGCCAAGTCCGGGTTGGTGGAGATTGTAAGAAAGTGGCGGGCCTTACTGTCAGAAGTTATCAAGCCGCCCATAAGGCCTCTGACATGGCTTAACGACTGCCATTATATGACAGCTGGCACCAACGGCTTAGTGTGCCTTGCGAAGCACGGAAGCGCTCGGAAAAATGCCACTAGCGGTAGTCACGGGACGCTCACCCATCCCGTACCTGACCGCGCCTGTTGTTGCTTAACCAAGTGATTGATTCCAATCACTCGGTTCGCCTAGGCCTCGAGCGCTTCATTGTAATTGCAGAAAATTTGCTTCCATTGCGTACGCTTCACTCAATTTCACGGGAACAAAATGACCGCACACCGTAGGCGTTGAGTCCGCGACAAGTACTCTGAGGACATTTTTTACGATTCAGGGACTTTTGTCTCTCGGCGACAAAAGTCCCTCGTCTGCGCAGACCTTTAACAAAATTTCATAAGCTAAATCATGTACTGAATTTAAGTACTGCTTTTCCTCATTTATAAAAGAAAATAAAAATAAAATAAATAAACGTAATCCTACCATTTCCGGCGAAAAAGCTGAGCCACATGAGCAGATTGAAGAGCTTGGGGAAGCGGCGGCCGGCGGCGTCTGTCAGCCGGATGTACGGCACACCAAACACGCCGAACTGCACCAGCAGTACAGGATAGAAGAACCCGAACGACAGGACCAGCACCAGCTCATGGAAAAGCGCGGATACCTGCCGATGAAGCAAGAAATAAGAGAAATTTCCTTACAATACATCCTACTAATATAATAAAAGCGAAAGTTTGTAAGTATGGATGGAGGTAGGTGTGTTTGTTACTCTTTCAGTTTCACACAAAAACCACCGAATTACCGAAACTTTACAATAACATAGCTCAGAATAACACATCATAGGCTACAATTTATATGTGTGAATTGTCCAAAATATGAAGATAAGTGTCAAGTAAGTACCTAATAAAAAAATCTTCTGGCGTGCGGTGCCAAAACTACTACAGTTACACATATGTAGTGTAGGAAATGTTTAAAAAAATCAATCCTTAAATATAGTTTATAAGAGCATATTGCAGCAGATACCTATGATTAGGGCTCCGCAGTGCTTAGCTACCTACAGTATTTCTTATGTAGACAATATTGTTACATTACCTATTATTATAGTGCGAATGTAACATCTCAATAATTATTGTCAGTCTGTTATAGGTATTATTCAAATGCGACCCAATAATTATTTATGTGATGATTCTATTCTACGCCACGCTAATAAAAACTACACGAAATACTAATCCTGCGCAGACGAAGTCGCGGGCACCAGCTAGTAGGATGTATAAGCAGCTTATATAAATACCTAAGTTCCATTGCAAGTCACAGGTCTTCTCACAGAGAGAGAGAGAGTTTTCTTTACTACATTAACATAATTGCACCGTTTACTCTGTCACTACCTATACACGGAACTACTAGTATCTACCTACCTTTAGGTTATGGTAGGCAGGTATTTCCCCATTTTCCTTCGAATAATGTTTCTAATGGTTATTGTTTGATTCGGACAACCTCTGTCTTTGATGGGTAAGTGTGTGATATCAACCCTTTTTATGTCTCCACCACTGGGGCACAGGACTCTTCCTGCATCGCAAGAAGGTTAGGCCATACTCCACCACGGCGGCCAAGTCCGGGTTGGTGGAGGATAGAAGACAGTGGCGGGCCTTACTGGGATAAGTACTTACTTGCTATTATCTAAGTAATACCCATTTAGTCAAATCAGTTGATACCTGTAAGCTAAGTAGACTCATAATAACATTATGGGGGCTTGAGAGAGGTATCTGGGTATTGTGGAAAAGTTGCTAATAATAATAATAATAATTTCCATACAACACCATCACTTACAAACATAGACACCCGTGCTATCATAACCAGACAAGGATATTACAAAAGCGAAAATACACGCAGAATGAGGCCTTTTGTACAAATCTTGGACGGTGGCGTGCAGTGGGACGACCTCTGCTTTGACAGTCAAGCTACATCATCAAGGCAGTCAAGCTTCGTCGTAGTTCGTCGAAGTTTGGTTCCTAAGCAAAGGTTTATAGTTTTTGATCCCTACCGTTAGGTAGAAACTTATGAAAGACCCGCTCGCACGACCTTTAGGTGTTGCGGTGTGGTCAGTGATCGGAATAATAGGAGCTATTTTGGATCCGTGATTAATGGTAATGTTATTTCTTGGATCCTAAGGTTTTTTTCTTTGTAATGGTGTTGGGATAAGAATTTATTTAGATACCTACTGCACCTTAGGTAGGTATAACCAGCTCATACCTGCTGTAGATATGTAGGAATACATATGTATCAATAGACGAGAAGTCTACTTGAGTAAGAAGATAGATATAAGATACAGAACACTTTATTGCACAACCGGAAAAACAGAATTACAACAATTATTTCTTAAGGCGCCACATGGAGCTAACTAGCGCCGCCAATGGAAAAAAATATCTTCTTTTATAACGCGTCATAAAGCGAACATCATAAATTAGAAGCTCTTTTTAACACCCACTGATAAAAACCTAAGTCCAAGAATCTAGGACTTTAAAGATTTTTTGCCAAAAACGGCCGTTTTTAGTTTTTCGATTAAAGTCCTCGATTTTCGATCCTAGTGTAGAGTCTAAAATAGTAATAAATTAAGTTATGTTTTTTTTCAGTGGTGGCGCTGGTTAGCACCACGTAGCACCTTAAATCTATTGCTGTCACCTCTAAATCGATCTTGATTCGACTCTAGGTACGCTTTTTAATAAAACCAGTCCAAATTACAAACAAAACAAACCCGACTTCAACGTTCATAATACGAGTAACATTCCATACATAGACCTACATAAAGAAGCGCTCGTGGCCTAGTCGAACCGAGTAAATTTTAGAATCAGTCACATTAGTTAAGTAACAACAGGCGCTGTCAGGTGCTGGATTGCTGACCGTCCCGTGACTACCGATAGTGGCATTTTCCCCGTGTGCTTTCGTGCTTCGCAAGGCACGTTAAGCCGTTGGTACCGGCTGTCATGTAATGACAGTCGTTAAGCCATGTCAGTGGCCTTATGGGCGGCTTGATAACTTCTGACAGTAAGGTCCGCCACTGCCTTACAATCCTCCACCAACGCGGACTTGGCCCTCGTGGAGTACGGCCTAACCTTCCTGCGATGCAGGAAGAGACTCGTGCCCTAGCAGTAGAGCCATACAAAGGGTCGATGTTGATATAGACCAGAAAATTAAAGAACCTATCTACAGAAAATAGGTAAGCCAGGTGCAACCGCTCACTTAATTTGGTACTGAAATTACCCATTTGGCACGCTCTTGAAGTCTTGATTAACACACACGCAGTTTAATTTAAATAGAGCCCTGTTCCCTGCCTGCGCAGACGAGGGACTTTTGTCGCCGAGAGACAAAAGTCCCTGAATCGTAAAAAATATCCTCCGAGTACTTGTCGCGGACTCAACGCCTACTTTGTGCGGTCATTTTGTTCCCCGGAAATTGAGTGAAGCGTACGCAATGGAAGCAAATTTTCTGCAATTACAATGAAGCGCTCGTGGCCTAGGCGAACCGAGTGATTGGAATCAATCACTTGGTTAAGCAACAACAGGCGCGGTCAGGTACGGGATGGGTGAGCATCCCGTGACTACCGCTAGTGGCATTTTTCCGAGCGCTTCCGTGCTTCGCAAGGCACATTAAGCCGTTGGTGCCGGCTGTCATATAATGGCAGTCGTTAAGCCATGTCAGAGGCCTTATGGGCGGCTTGATAACTTCTGACAGTAAGGTCCGCCACTGCCTTACAATCCTCCACCAACGCGGACTTGGCCCTCGTGGAGTACGGCCTAACCTTCCTGCGATGCAGGAAGAGACTCGTGCCCTAGCAGTAGAGCCATACAAAGGGTCGATGTTGATATAGACCAGAAAATTAAAGAACCTATCTACAGAAAATAGGTAAGCCAGGTGCAACCGCTCACTTAATTTGGTACTGAAATTACCCATTTGGCACGCTCTTGAAGTCTTGATTAACACACACGCAGTTTAATTTAAATAGAGCCCTGTTCCCTGCCTGCGCAGACGAGGGACTTTTGTCGCCGAGAGACAAAAGTCCCTGAATCGTAAAAAATATCCTCCGAGTACTTGTCGCGGACTCAACGCCTACTTTGTGCGGTCATTTTGTTCCCCGGAAATTGAGTGAAGCGTACGCAATGGAAGCAAATTTTCTGCAATTACAATGAAGCGCTCGTGGCCTAGGCGAACCGAGTGATTGGAATCAATCACTTGGTTAAGCAACAACAGGCGCGGTCAGGTACGGGATGGGTGAGCATCCCGTGACTACCGCTAGTGGCATTTTTCCGAGCGCTTCCGTGCTTCGCAAGGCACATTAAGCCGTTGGTGCCGGCTGTCATATAATGGCAGTCGTTAAGCCATGTCAGAGGCCTTATGGGCGGCTTGATAACTTCTGACAGTAAGGTCCGCCACTGCCTTACAATCCTCCACCAACGCGGACTTGGCCCTCGTGGAGTACGGCCTAACCTTCCTGCGATGCAGGAAGAGACTCGTGCCCTAGCAGTAGAGCCATACAAAGGGTCGATGTTGATATAGACCAGAAAATTAAAGAACCTATCTACAGAAAATAGGTAAGCCAGGTGCAACCGCTCATTTAATTTGGTACTGAAATTACCCATTTGGCACGCTCTTGAAGTCTTGATTAACACACACGCAGTTTAATTTAAATAGAGCCCTGTTCCCATTGGCGTAGCTTAGTGACCATAGTCCTGAAGCAAAATGAAAATTGTGGCCGTAATTAAATAGGACAATTGTATAAATATAGATGCCCCCGCTAACGTTGTTTTGACATATTAATTAGCCTAAGTCCTATTCTCAGACGTACGAAATATTTCATAAAGATCTGTCGATGAAACCATCTCGGTCGAGTTCGATAAGTATATAAGATATAACACTCTTACATGAGATTTTTATATACCTACTAGCTTTTGCCCATGACTCCGTCCGCGTGGACGCGATTTTTTTTGCAACCCCGTTCACTCCCTTAAGGGTTAAATTTAGAAAAACGGCGAAACACGTGTTCAATCAATTCTATTGAGGAGCATTTATTTTAAGTTTCAAGAATTTATTTTAAGTTTCAAGATTCTAAAGAATGTTGTTTAATTTTCTTACCTCTCATACATATTTTGGCAACCCTTTTCCCCCCATTAGGGGTTGAATTTCAAAAAATCCCGTCTTATTCCTTGCCTACATTATATATAGACCCCCGTGCAAAATTTCTGCATCCTGGGTCCAACGGCTTGAGCCGGGCGTTAATGAGTGAGTCTGTCAGTCAGGACTTTGAATTTTATTTATATACATAGATTAGACAGTATGGTTAAAGGTATGCTATCCAACGTCTAAGGGTCCTCTCAATTTAGGGGCCCGGGTGAAGTTAGTTTCACCTGATATTTCTGCACTTAGCCTCACAGTGGGGCCAATGTACGTGGCAAGCGCTTTGGTATTTTAACACTTCAGACACTAGGGTCTGTTTTCCTTCACCGATAGCGAATGGTTTTCCGCATTCTTCGGATGTAGCTCACGTTTGTACACGTAGCCCCGTTCTTTTACCGCTGGATTTGCTGGAAGAAATTCCTTATAGAGATAAGGTCGCCTTTGTACATGCTATTTCGTATGTAATGTCATGTTTAATATTCCGTGTGCAATAAAGTTTATACAAAATTTATGGTCTTACTTTTATTTCTGATAGTATGTTATTAAGCCAAAAATAATCCTCATGATGAAGCCTTCCGATCGGTGTGATAAAGCTACAGAGTAATTTTTTTACTCGTGTAGCGGGATCGATTCCCGGTTCAACCGTGTAATTATTTAAAAATCGATGAATGCAGTTTAGATTATTTTTGAAATTAAAATAATGTATTCTTTCAGTAAAATGTTCCATCTACAACATTAAAGGTAATTTCCCTCCATGTCGCATAGCCATGGGACGGAAATGAATGAATGAAATTAAAATTTAAATCGTCAATCATTTATTCTCTCAATTTGGCTTTACGATTGGTTGGGCAAAAATATAGAGAAAATTTAAGTTTATTACTAACTAGCTGAGCCCCGCGGTTAAACAATTTTCTCATGGGAATAAGATATAAGATACGAATATTCTTTATTGTTTACGGGAAAATTGTTACAGAAACAGCAGACGCAAAAGATAAGATACAATTGGCGGTCTTATTGCTAATAGCAATTTCTTCCAGGCAATATTTTCCCGCAGTAAAACGTAGCCTATGTTTTAATCCCTGGAAGTCAGCTAACTACATATCAAATTTTATCAGTCGTTTAGACGTGAAGATGTAACAAACATACAAACTCACAAACTTTCGCCTTTATAATATTAGTGTGATGTGATGATAACTGTGATAAAATATACATATAATGTAAGTGTGATGTGATAGTTTCATGTGAAGTGAAGTGTGATTATTGTCGTAGTTATTTGAAACAGGTCCAGGCATGCCTATCCGAATTGCGGTGTCTATTCAATCTGTACGGATCGGTGTGGTGACCTCAATATGTTGATTGAAATGGAATATTGAGATCGAACAGTATAGCTACTAAAGGGAGAATCTGGAAGGGAAAACCCGTTAGTCATTGAACCGCAATTGGTCGACTCTATGACATGACTCGTTTTAATCAATTAAGTCGTATTTGCCGCGGTGATCTGCGAGGAACTACATAGCAACTTTACTGTGTTCTGAAGGTCAGCTAAAAGTTAGATATCTTTTTTTGTTATGATGAGTCTCAAAGCATATTTCCTTTAGCTGTGGTCTACATATGGCCGTACGTAAACAACCCCTTAATAAAATGTTGTAACTTAAACTAAATAAAATACGGGAAGCCTTAATGTATATCGAGGTCTTTGGTCGTAGATTATTTATTCATCTCAATAATTTAAGAAATGCAACTGCAACCACCGGTTCCATTGAGTTGAGAATTTCACTAATGGACACTACGACAAAAGAATATGTTGCTGAAATAAAAAATACCGTTTTTAGATTACCTAATAGAGTAAAGGAAAAATACTTCGTAAATTTTTTCTTCATCAATAATTAGGGGAAAAAAATAATAATTCGAAAACCTATGTGTGACGTCACAGCTCGACGACAATAAGCAAGTTTTCTTAGCTCGCGTCGTCGCCGCCAAAAAAAAAAATGACAGTGTCTGTTTGACAGATGACCATCCTATGGTCAGTCGTACAGTTTTTATTTAACTTGGCAAAGTGAGGCATTGACGCAATATTTATACAGGTCTCAGAGTAACGTCACTTCCGGCTAAAAAATAAAGCTTTCTAAAATATTTATCTTATTAAATATGTGTCCCGGTAGAAATCGAAAACATACGGGTCTTTTCTTTTTTCCCCCTCTACTGAAAAATAATTAAAAAAGGCAAGCATTTTTTTGTCGCATTGTCCATCCCAAATACTCTATTTCTTCAGATTTCTCAATAAAAGATCGAGACCGATCGATACTTTAGTAGTGATTTGCCTGATTGAATTCAATTTATTTGAATATACCTACAATCGATCAAACCGCATTAAAAAACTGACTGTTCGATTTCGTGACGTTTTATGAAATTACGATTCGATTGTTTATGATACTCGTAATTTGTAGTTTTAATAATAATTTCTTAAAGTATAGATCTTTTGGTAATAAGGTAGGATAACAGTTTCCCTACCTAATCCCTAATCTACTCGTTATAATAATGTAGCAAAACACTTTGTAAAAAAAGGTGTCCACGAAGTGTTGCATTTTTCGCCCATGGTTTCCAGTGAAATTAATAGAATGCTTCATAGGATATGCACCTGCCAAAAGTTAAATAAACGGTTGCACCGTTTATAGTGAATTTATCGTGTTTCGAGTTTATCGCCTTTTGAGTGGTTCGAGTGTACCTGAACTGTGCACCTAAAGGAACGCATTCTCATTTGCATGTACACAAAGCATAATATGAAACGTAGTTGCAGTTGGGAATATTCTTTGTTCCTATCCAAGTAATTAAAAAGTAATTGGAACGCAGTCTTTTAGCGGAATACCTACATATCTGGTGCATTGTAGCGGCAATTGAGTGTGCTATGTGGAAAACGTACACGAACTTATTTTCTTCGTAGCTGCTTATGAATAGGAAAATTAAATTCGATGTTCCTAAGTATTAGAAAGAGTTTCGTTGTTCACTTTAGGTACTTGGTTCTCACTGAGAAAATATGCTTCCAATTTTGTGACTGTTTACAGCTCCCTGTGCGGCGTACACGCGGAACAATTTTTAATTCGTAGGTGGACGAATATGAACATTCGTGCATCTCCTGAAAATGCTTGTAGAATTAAGTCTGCCGCATTGCCATCGTAAACCATATTTATGTGCAATAAAAGTGTTAATAAATAAATAAACATTCAATAACAAAAAGATGTAACCAATGGGTAACTCGGTTCAATTTCGGTTCAATACTTCAGTTTAATTGCTTTAAACGCATTGAAACATCTAAATTAATTTCAATGTCTTTCCGCAGTTTCATTTAAAACTATAATTCGACGAACGTTTACAATGCGATTGACGCATAAATAATAATAGGTTCAATGTCAAATGCTTTATAACTGAATTGTTCAGTTTGATGGAAACAAAAAAATAACGTTCTTGGTCGGTATCTTCTTAAGGCTATATTAGTCCACTGCTGGACATAGCCCTCCCCTAATGAGCGCCATAGCGCAAGGTTGTGCCATCATTGGGGGGGGGGGGGTAATGCTCATAATCCCCACGCTGGGCATGCGGGTTGGGGATCGCAGTTTGGTGGAATTGTACTGCAAGGGGCGCTGCTGCCCACCCCCCAGTTCGTGTCCCTTAGTCGCCTTTTACGGCACCCGCGGGAAGAATTTTGGGTTGGTATACAAAATAGGTCAATGCTTGATGTCCAATGATTTTCAATAGCGTGCTGGTTCAATGTGACTGAATCGTGTAGGTATTATCGTCTAAGGCCAACGTTAGACTTTGACTCACAACGAAGACCGCAATCGTGGCGACGTTGCGGCCCCACCGAGACGCCACCGGCAAGTAGAGGTAGTCGCGCAGCCACGAATGCACCACGCGGTTCCAAGAGCGGTAGTATCCCGAGAACTGCGACTTCGTCCACCAGTCCTGTGGGCAAAGTGGACGTGGGTCAGCACCCTCTGCGAATCACTTTAATAAAAATACAAATACTTTATTGGCTGAAAATGCTTTATACGATGGGACTTATCCTGAAGTACAAGTTGTTTTCATATTGGCAGCTGTCACCTGCACTGGCCTTTCGACCGTGTCGCAGAGTGACAGTTGTACAAGACAAGCCTCTATCTCTTGATTCGCTATTGCTGTGCTTGACGCTGTGCTGTGCTTCAAGGCACAGTAGTTTGGCATACTTGGCTTGGTACGACTGAGTTTGTTTAGGTACTTATTTATCATGTAACTTGACGCTCATTATTTGAGAGAGAGGAATAATTTATTCAATTATTTCGCAAAGGTTGATGCATTGTTAAATATTTTTCCTGCATATTTGTGTTTTTTTTTCTTCAGTTGAGGTTGAGGGGTTGACCATTTTTTAGAGTTTCATAGTCAATAAGAAACCTTATAGAAGTTATTGTTACCGTAACATAAGTTATAGTACCTGTAACATAATTATTTGTCTTATAATTCGTTTCGTCATGTCCGTCCGTCCATCGCGGTTGATCTTAACATAGTTTTTAACCATGCCAACAAAAGGGTAGAATAAAATGTAAAAAAATATTTTTTTAGGTTACTAAAATTACTTTAATAACCTATAGAATTAAACCTAAACTAGAATACAATTTTTTTCCCGTAATAACGTTTTTTTCTCCATAATGTGGGGTATCTTTGGATTTATGAAAACCATTTTTAGATTTAGTAATCCATTTGCGAAATATTAAGATTTACCTAAAGTGAAAATCTTTGTTAGAGTAGGGCGTCCCTCCCTGGGGTGAGATGCCAGATTACCTTCCCGTGTGCCCTTCCGCTTCCGTTCCTACTGATTCATCTTGAACCAGTGGGAAGGGTAAGTGGCAAGGGCCGGTGCACCCTGGGCGCTGGTCAGTTAACTTCTCTTTATGGGATCTTGCTGGCCAGCGGCAAAAAATCTGGCGGGAGGGGTCGCGTGGGCCCTGTTTCACTTTGTGGAGCGGGACCCAGGCGACCAACCGAATGAAGGACCGACTGGGGGGGGCGCCGCTGCGCGGAAGCGCGCGCGCCTCGTACCAGTCGGACCAGAGTGGCTGCCGGGACACGGAGGGTCGGGGGACCCTCCGCCTCCATCACGGCGGGCCGGAAGGCGCCCTTGCGTGTTCCGAGGGTGCCTTCTGGCACGGAGGGGGCCCGCGCGGTCGCTCACCGCCTTCTCTGCTTTCAGAGAAGTGCTGGTGGGCGACGTGACGGGCCCCGCGTGTGGGGCGTGTGGGGGCCAACAGGACATTGGCCCCCATGCGCCCCAACGAGGAGGGGCGCCGCCCTCCTCTAATCCCATTGGACCACACAACAATGGGATGGAGGGGGCGGCGCGTTGGGGCGTGTGGTGGCCAAGGGGTTCGCACTTGGCCACTATGCACTCCAACGAAGAGATGCGGCGTTCCCTCGCCCCGTCGTTCGGTCCGATGCGATGGGGCAGGGGCGCCGCCGAAGGAGTGCCCGAAAGGGCGCCCGCAGACGGGGTCGCGGAAGTGTGCGTAAGCGTCCCCGTGGCCCCGTCCTTTGCGGTGCGGAGGAACACCCCAGGAGTTTTAGTCGGTATACCGCCCTTTTCAGGGCGGGGAGTCCGACATAACCACTGTGCTCCCCCGAGCCGGTGGTACTCGTAATTGGGGTTTCTCCTGGGTGAAAAAAAAAGGGCGTCCCTCCCTCTTCCGGCTAAAAGGTTGGTAAAAGAGCTTTACAAGTTATCGACTAGTAATAAGCGATAAACTTATGAAAGGAAAAAATCGTACAAACTTAATTGAAAATTACTTTGTTGTAGTTGTTAGTTTTAATCTTTCACTCGATTTGACTCGCATACGGGGTTTTCAGGGGTTCTGTAGTCAGCACTCTCACGGTTTCACAGTAGCACATAAAATAATGAAGTTATTACGTCGTGTTAACTACACGACGGATTCTTACTTCATAGAAAAGTCTGTCCGCGAAGGTAAGCATTTCAGCGAAGGCGTTGAGCCAGGCATGAAGGAGGCAGTAGAATCCACAGAGGAAGGATATTACTCCGGGCAGGATGCACGCGAACATCCCGCGCACCACCTGGCCTGCTTCCACCTGCAGGTTGAGAGAACACAGTTGAAAATTGGGCAGTATGTGGTACAGTTATAAAGGGGCACAATAAAAACATTCCTCTTGTGGCGAACAAAAATACTAGAATATCATAAAAAAATACTGATTTCACATCAGCAAGTAGGTTGAATTATATTATATTGAATTTTATATTGAATAGTATATTGAATTTTAAATTCAACGTTATGTGTAAGGAAAGCACTATCCAAATAACTGAATACATAATACAATCCTCCACCAACCCGGACTTGGCATCCGTGGTGTAATATGGCCTAACCTTCCTGCGATGCAGGAAGAGACCCGTGCCCCAGCAGTGGGAAAATACAAGGGTTGATACCTAATACCTAATATACAGGGTGTCTCATTCAATTCGGTCAGTATGGGAAAGTCTAAAACTATAAGACATACGAAGATCTGTTCTGAGGAACATTTCATCGATTTTAATAACAAGAAAAACTGCATTCATACATTTAAAAAAACCTCTGTACTCTTTTCGGGAATGGAACCCGGTTGTTTTGAAAAAAAAAACCTACACTATATTCGACACGTTTAGGTAACGATCTTACGATTGCATTTTGTATGAAAACAATGCATTTTATTCATTTTAGACATCATGTTTCATACAGACATTTACTGCTTAAGACCTACACAATCGATATCAAAATAGAAATAGTGTAGGTTTTTTTTTCAAAACAACCGGGTTCGATTCCCGAACGGAGTACAGATGTTTTTTAAAATGTATGAATGCAGTTTTTTTTGTTATTAAAATCGATGACATGGTTCCTCAGAACAGATCTTCGTATGTCTTATAGTTTCAGACTTTCCCATACTGACCGATTTGAATGAGACACCCTGTATAGTTATATAAAGGGGTCTAATCGATGGTCTAATTTACCTAATAAATAATTGCGATTAGACCCGTTGAATATATAACTAAAAATAGTAGTCACAGTTGTTAAGATTTCTTATGTTCACTTTTAGATAGAAACGTATTAAAAAACGAGTTCTCGTCTTTTTCCATTAGTGGTGTTAGTTGGCACAATGAAGCGCCTTAAAGGTGGATGTCGCTGCCGAAGTCTTGACGTACTGTATTAATAATCAGCTGTCCTTTGTACCTGCAGAATAAAGCAGACTGTGGGTAGCGAGGGTTTCAACAAGAGGGGTAAAGTGGTCAAACATGTGAAGATCGGGAATTTCGGGGATTACTAACCTTTGTCTCCTTTCCATAATCCGACCAGTAGGGCAATATGAACCGCTCCCAAAAGAAGCTGTTGTAAAAGATAATGGCCGCTACTTCCGTGAAGTGGTACGCCACCACAGTCCATCGGATCTCTTTTGTTCTGCAACGGAAACAATACGGAAACTTGAATCCTTGACGGGTCTCTGTAGAGGCGTGTGGTGTTATGTGTTTTTACTTGCAGCGTCGGATTGGCCACAGAGCCGGGGTGGATTTCCCACCCGGGCCTCGGCCAAGCGATTTTTTGCCATATCGGAACATTGTACGAAATTAAAATAGGATGTTAATAATTTACTTCTTGAACTGAGTCACATGACCCCTCTACTTTCTTGATTGGCTTGATGGTATGCGTGAATCAATATATTTATTGCTATAAATCAAGGAGAATCTACTTGCTATAAATGACATTGTGTGTACAGTGGTGTTATTACGTTGGTACAGTTACGTGATGTTAGATAGAACTATAATTCTGATTTAGGTACTATGACAATTCGATTGCAAAGTTGATGCACACGTAGACTAAAAAGTGGGAAGACTGTTACGCAACGTACTTTTATCAAACACGGCCAAGGGGTCCATTAGAGCAGAGTTGATTCGAAATGCAGCGAGTGGCATCGAATATGTTCCGTATCTTTTATTATCGTGGTACAGTGAGGACATTTGAGAGTTTGATAGATAACAACATCACGGACATTCGAGACACTTGTTTCTTATCCTGTTAGGTACATAGTTTTTGAGAATTGAGAAAAAAACATAATTTTGAATTTAAAAACCTATTTACAGGCTAAAAATTTCACCCATGCCGGGATTCGAACCCGCAACCTCTGGCTATCCGTGCCAGCGCTCTACCAATTGAGCCAATGGGCGACTCACCGGCATCAGTGAAATTTCGGACCTCTTTACACTATTCTCTGTATTACGTACAGGCAGCATAATTTTACATAATTTTAAATAACATAATAATAAAAAAGTACATAATTTTGAAAACAACTTTTATTAAAACCTAAGTAGGAACTTGTACGGAAATAAAAACTATAATTTAAGTGTGCGTAATTTTGTTATGTATGCAAACCTTGAGACCACAAAAATCAATGTTTATTTGATAAACGAGCGAAATCCGTTGTTATGTCACTATGTCACTATGTGTGAACACTAGAGCGCCACCAGTGGAAAAAATATCTGGTCCAGTTTTACAAAAAGTGTCTGGCCCCTCAGCCCCATCTCTCCGTCATCTTCATAGTGATTTTTAGGACCAGTGGCCGTGAACCTAAGTCAATAAAGGCAGGACTAGATAATTAACGCCCAAAACGGTCGTTGTTTCTCAATGCTATCTAGTCCCAGGGGTATTATTATGTAAGTATCCACTGAGTCGAGTGACGTTGATTTTTACGTTTTTTAAGCTACTTCTTCTTCTTCAGGCTATACTAGTCCACTGCTGAACATAGCCCTCCCCTAATGAGCACCATAGCGCAAGGTTGTGCCATCATTGTGGGGGTAATACCCATAATTCCCACGCTGGGCATGCGGGTTGGGGATCGCAGTTTGGTGGAATTGTACTGCAGGAGGCGCTGCTGCCTACCCCCCGGTTTGTGTCCCTTAGTCACCTTTTACGACAACCGGCCGCGGGAAGAACTTGGGTTGGTGCTATTCTCTAGGTCGACACCACAAAGCAACTCCAGCTACTCCAGCTGTCAAATGCATACATATTTGACACTTTGGAGTCGTCTAGATGCTTAACTTGGTAGAGTGGAATGTTACGTAACAGAGGGCTGGTACGAGATCCTACGTTCTCGGTAGCGGGTCTTAAAATTACTATTAACATGACAACAACTTAGGCTTCAATGCACCAATAAATAGGATGCTCCGAACTTAAGTACTGAAGTAAACAATTTGGATAATTTTTCATGACAACCTTGGCCTATAGCACCAACGTGGTAATTCTGAGTTGTTTCCATATAGGTACTCTTTAAAATGTCTTAGTTTTCATACAAGTAGTCAATAAAAATATTGTAAAGACCTATTTAGAGGCTAAAAATTCCACCCATGCCGGGATTCGAACCCGCGACCTCTGGCTGTCCGTGCCAGCGCTCTTTCCAACTGAGCTAATGGGCGACTCACCGGCATCAGTGAAATTTTGAACCTCTTTACAATATTCTCTGTATTACGTACAGGCAGCGACATCTGTCTGAAGTAGGTAATTTGCATCACTTGCAGCCCCGAGTACCTACTTTGCAATTAGGTTTTACATCGGAATGATATCGCTGTACCCCACATGATTATATTAGTCTTAATGCACTAACCCGTGCTAAGGACAATTTTAAATAGGTTTTTAAAATTGTCCTTAGCACGGGTTAGTGCATTAAAAATTATATAAAAATATTGTGTTTACCTTTAATTGGCAAAATCGCTAACCTTAACTTACATTTATTATAATCTTTGTCATTTTTGCGTGCATGCTGTCCGTGTACCTAATAAATGAATAAAATTTAATGAACATGATCGACATGATTGAGAGATTGCTCCAACATTTTGCAAAAACTATCTGTAAAAAAAGATAATATTTTTATTTTTTACTGCATCCCGCAGGGAGCCTCTAATACTTACACGTGTACCTACCTGTGTCGGCGAATATACAGATAACTAGTTACTGCAGTGCAGAGTAGGGGTATGCTGATTTCCCGAGAGAGTAAAAATGCAATCAAGATTAATATTGTAGTTTGCTTAAGGCGCTTTAAGGTGCTAACTAGCGCCGCCAATGGAATAAAAATCAGAACTTGTTTCATAATACATTTTTTTTCAAAAAGTAAACATAAATAATCTTACGTGTACCTATAGTTGACGACAGGTCGACATGGCAATTCTCTAGTGACGTGACGTTTTCAATACCGATATATTTTTATTATGTATGTAACAAAATGTGAATAAAATAATACCACGTTTTCATTTAAGTTAATATTTATTCATCTGAATCATCTAACGTATCGCTACAAAAACTTAAAGAATCTTCGTCAATGGTATCTCCGACTTTTATAATAAAATCTTCCATTTCATTTTCCATTCCCATGTCTTTTTCCCAATATTCATTTTCAAGGTTCTGGACATGTTTTTCGAAATTGCTCCAGTTTTCTGCCGTGACTGACAAAATTGCATTCGTTGTTATCTCTTTAAGCTTTGTCAAACACAAATCGCTCTTTATGTTGTGTTCCCTGACGAAGCGTTTAACGGCGGCACAGGCTAATTCAATAGGATTTAAATCGCACATATATGGAGGTAATCTAATAATATCATGACCATGTCCTTTAATTATATGGTCAATTTTATAATTGATATCAACGGGTTTATGTTGTTCTATAATTTTAAATAAATCTGGCTTTCTCATTGATCTATCGCACGATATATTATTGTCTTCCAGCCAATTTATCATAACTGATTTTAGAGAACTTTTTGTTGGGGGTTTGTTGAGCTGGACACTATGGTAAGGTGCGTTATCCATTACCACGACACTGCGTTCAGGAAGAGACGGCAAAAGTTTTTCCGTTACCCATTTTTCAAAATTCTCGCCATTCATTTGACCATGATAGTCGCCAGTCGTAGTACCGGCCTTAAAAATTAAAGAAGCTCCAGGTATAAATCCGTTTTTCCCTCCTGCGTTAAAAACTATAAGTCTATTTCCAGAACTAGTATCTGTGAGAATTCCTTTTGTTCCAATCATTTGCCAACACTTTTTGAAAGTTAAATTATTATCCACCAATGTTTCATCTAAATAAAAAATATTTCTATATTGTTGTCGGAATTCTCTCATTTTTTTTAAGTATTGATACCGTTTGAAAACTATATCTGGCTTTTCAATTAAAATAGATCGTTTTTTGACATTGACGCCATCTGTATCCCATTTTCTTTAACAGCCGTTGTAATGTACGAATACCCCAAGGAAAAGGTATTTTTTCACGTAAAGCAACGTGTAACTTAGGACATGTCGGAACTATCTTCTTTTGTAAATAAAATTCTGTTATGGTTTTGTGAATCACTGTACGATCAAAATCATCAACACAAAATTTTAGACCTGTCTTCTTCCGTTTTTTGGGTGATTTCAACTTTTCCTCTGCTCCCACTGATTTTAATTCTGATTTTATCCTAGACATAGTTCTTTTCGATAGACCTGTATAAAACACAGCCCTGTCTAATGTCTGATTGACAGAAAATTTGTAACAATTATTTTTCCGTTCAATGTCACAATTTTCTAACACTTTTCTAGCTAGTTCTCGAGCTTGAGAGTGAATTATTGGTTTTTTTGCTTGAACACGGGACGAAGATGCAACCGTAGCCATTTTTAAAACACAATAGTAATAAATTATGTGAGCGAGATTATAATCGATAAACGCGGTCGATACGGACTCGTGCGACACTAAGACTAAGACGACGCGGGGACTGTGCGGGTGTGCGGGGCGACCCCGCCTCCGCGGCTCACCTCATGCCCCGATTGCCATGTCGACCTGTCGTCAACTGTACCTGTGTCGGCGAATATACAGATAACTAGTTACTGCAGTGCAGAGTAGGGGTATGCTGATTTCCCGAGAGAGTAAAAATGCAATCAAGATTAATATTGTAGTTTGCTTAAGGTGCTAACTAGCGCCGCCAATGGAATAAAAATCAGAACTTGTTTCATAATACATTTTTTTTCAAAAAGTAAACATAAAAAATCTTAATATTTGTGATAGCTATTTTTAGAACATATAGCCCAAAATGCAGTATGAACATCCTAGGACTTCAATCGATTTCCACCCAAAACGGCCGTTTTCAGCTAAAATCGGTTAAAGTCCTAGGTTGTTGATCCTAGGTTCTAGACTATAGGTTCTAAAATAATAATTAGTAGTCATAGTAGTTAAGATTTATGATGTTTGCTTTAAAAAAAAACGTGTTAAAATAACACAAGTTATGATTTTTATTCCATTGGTGGCGCTAGTTAGCACACAAAAGTGCCTTAATAAACTAGGTAGGTCCTTCGTGATGTAAACAAAATATTGATACCCTATTTCTCGTAGTGTCTAATTTGCAAACAAAAAAAATCAACAGATAAGTACTTACAGTCTATTTATTCTTATTTGTCCAATTTAGTAAACAAGATTCTACCCGTGAACTGTAACTTTTTAGTCCAAAACTGCCGTATTTCCATAAATGAAGTAACTTGAAACACTCTTTTAGATAACACGCTGCCAATTTGATAAACATAGTTAAAATTAAATAGATTGCGAGAAATAAAAAAAAAGTAAAGAAAATATCCAAAATTCTGACAGGTAATAAAAAAATAAAAATAAACATAGTTCATGACAGTTCATGAATTTGCGAGAAAATGTCTAGTTTAGGCATCTAATCTCAATTTTAAGGTTAGAATCTTGTTTACTAAATTGGACAAGTAAGAATAAATAGACTGTAGTTGTTAACAGTATCACGTCACAATAATTAAATAACTATTTAATTTTAACCGACTTTAAGAAAAGGAGGAGGTTGTCAATTCGACGCGTATATTACTTTTTTTTTCAAGAAGTTTTTTTCAGAAGTTAAGCAGTGTGGGTTCGCGGTAGAAATCAATGTTGGCTACCTACTAGGTCCTCAAAGACTGAAGGTAATGAAGTATGAAAACTCTGAAATACATTAAAGTACTTATAAAGTTAGTTCTAGCTAGCAAGCGGCTGAAATGTCATCCCTCACCCTCAGATTTTTTTGATTAATAAGTATCTTGACAATACGTTGCTAATAAAAGAGGCTGGAAATTAATATTTAATATTCAGGAATCTTATGGGCATTTTATGGGAGTTTTACTATGGAGTTGCCTCTCACCACTCGCTAACGACGTTTTTACTGTGAGCTACTTAAATGCCCGCGACGTCTCCCACAGTTTATTTATTATCCTAGGTACGTACGAGCGTAATAATGAGATTTTTTACGATAGATCTCTATATTTCGTTTCATTCAGCTTTTCTATAGATATCAACAAACCTTTGATATATACAATTATGTATGCAGTGATAATTAAAAACATATATGTCGAAATATAGCGCGAAACATCCCTCGGGCCACGTGGTCCGACTGCCTTTGTCCTACCGATCGGACGACATGAACTTTTCTTCCCTGTTGGTTCGATTAATCGGACTACTAGGAATTGTTATTCCGCTTTGTCCGACCGATCGGACAACATGAACTTTTTTCCAGTAATCTAGCCAAGTAGTTCTGTAGTTCATTTTCCCACCGATGTTTCAGTTCAATTAAACCGGCACATGACGCTGGTTTTTTACAAAGAAAAAAAGTAGGTTTATCAAAACTTAAACTTTAATTCAATCTACAGATAAACCTGGTCGGTTTCGGGGAATGGGAGGCATTATATTGTATGTATTTTTTTTCTTACTTTATATAAATAAAAATAAAAAAAAAAAATTTCACTACTTGAAATTGATAAGGGTCCCAACTCCACAAAATAATTAAAACTCAATTTAAAAAGAATAACATTGCAAATAAGTCAATAAGCAGAAAGAATGTGCGTGATTAGTACCTATATAAATCGAACTAACCTGAAATCAAAAGTTCACGTCGTCAGATCGATGGCGGTGGGACCAAGTGCTCTAAAAAATGATAGTTTGAATAATCCGATTAGTTAATCGGACCAACTGGAAAGAAAAGTTCATTTCGTCCGATTTGTAGGACAAAGGCAGTCGGACCACGTGGCCAGAGGGCGAAAAGTGACCCCACGTTCAGTTGTGGTATGGCAGGGCGGGGCTTTTTAAATTGTATTAAGGACCAATCGGAGTGAGTTCAGTATCTGTGCACCGCCAACGTCAGACCGCCATCTTGCGAGGTGCCTAGATATTTCGACAGGTGATACGTCAATGAAGTAATTAGTTTCGTGTGTATGTATAGGTAAAACCAACAATGAGTTACGATGTCACTTACTCTCGCCCAAGCAACGTTCACTTCACGCACGCATTGCGAACAGAATCAACCAATCACAGAGTGATCTAAACTCTGCTGCATATCTTGCGCTCATTTTCAAAGACTCATCGAGAAGACAGGAGCCGTGAATTCTGAATTTTGTGGGAAGGAATACTTCTTTGGTTTTTTTATTCATAGGATACATGCATATCTAATACACGCGTGAGCTGTTCCGGAGGGGTAAACAGAGACCAAGTTTGGTCACCTGCCACGATCCTGACATATTGAAGTCACCGGTTACGGGTACTTTTTATCTTGCCCATCGCTAATACATCGTCTATTTGGTGGACGATTTTCGCTCAGGGCATCTGTTTTCCGCCCATTTTGATATTCGTTTGTGACTCTTTTTTCCTTCATCCTTTCCAAATGCGCAAACCAAAGCAACATTCCTTTTCTTTCTAAATGGTCACTACATTCTTTTCAGTCTACAACGTTAACTGATCAATCACACTGCGTAATCACGTGGCCATGTCACAGTACAAACGGACCCAAATCACTGCCATCTGTATAAGCTTTCCTTTGACGTAAGTTATTCCACTATAACCAATCGCAATACAATTAATGTTAAGATATGCACATCCTAAGTATACAACGCACGGATCCTCATCCGAAATTTATAGGAAAGGTGACTTTGATCCCCGCTAAGTTCCATTTACCATAGGTAAGGTAAGCGAGCCCAAGTAATATAATTACGTCTACAAGGTTACCTCTGAAATGCGCAATACCAGAAACACTCCAATAATAGTTTGTGTTGTACAAATGTACGATCGATATAAACCCTTGTATGTTTTCAATACTGGGGTACGAGTCCTGCGTTGCAGAAAAGACGGGGACCAATTCCAGGTTGGCGGAGGATTATTAAACAGTGGCGCGCATTACCGTCTGAAGTTATCAAGCCGCCCATGAGGCCTCTGACATGGCTTAACGACCACCATTACATGACAGCAGGCTCCAACGGCTTAACGTGCCTTGCGAAGCACGGAAGCGCTAGGAAAAATGCCACGAGCGGTAGACACGGGATACCTGTACACCTTAAGATTATTATGTCCTAGTATTCTCGTAACTATAAAAGAGGAAGTAGTGACTAGTACGCGAAAAGAATGTTACGTTAGTTTAAGCGCATGATGAAATGTTTAAATTTTTAGCATATAATAAAAAAATATGTGATACAAAATTTATATTTTAACTGATTACTTATTATTTTCACCTAAGATAAACATGAGAGAAGAATAAAAATTAATAATAAAATCAAAAGTCGTCTGCCAGGTTTTATCATAATCTATAAGACAGCGAAACAACAATATAGAAAATCCGTAAAAGAACAAAAAATCATAATTTACTAAAATGAAAAATATATTTCAAAAAGTCGGAGAACAAAAGTGGATTGTTTGTAGCTTCTTTTGTTTGTTCATTTATCAAGTGGTTGTTAATCACAAACTGTAATTGACGCGATTCATGTATTGCGACATAAAGAGGGACACAAACCGGGGAGTGGGCAGCAGCGCCCCCTGCAGCACAATTCCACCGAACTGCGATCCTTAACCCGCAAGCCCAGCGTGGGGATTATGGGCATTACACCCCCAATGATGGCACAACTTTGCGCTGTGGCGCTCATTGGGGGAGGGCTGTGTCCAGCAGTGGACTAATATAGCCTAAAGAAGATGTATTGCGTATTTTAGTGGTAAGCATACCTAGGATATTTGTCCCGGTAGAGTAGCGTGGGTGCAAAGAGGAAGTAGACGTAGTGTCCAAACGAAGGCAGTGGCGGCACCGACTCCGCGCCCGAGCAGCGAGGTGCGCACGCGATTATCATCGAGTACATTTTCATCTCCAATCGTATCTGAAATATGCAAAGGAAATCTTACTAACTGATTTAAAACCACTTCTTAGTTCGTGTATACACATTTTTAAGGTTCCGTAACTCAAAAAGAAAAACGAAACCCTAATAGGATCACTTTGTTGTCCGTCCGTCTGTCTGTCAAGACACTTTATCTCGGAAACGCGTGAAAGTATTGAGTTGGAATTACTCGTGTACTCAGGTTTCCAGTCCCTTTACTTGAAGTTGAGAAAAAATTAAAAACGGCCGCTTATGCCGCAAAAAACGTATATTGCCACATTCAAGGGAATCGAAATTCATATGATACTTCCCGTTGACCTAGAACGATGATTAGCAAGTAAATGATTATCGTCTTATAATACAAATACAGGAAAATATCTGAAAATTATACATTGGTAATTCAATCAGAAAAATATAAGTATTTGGAGTTCGGGAAAAGCTCGGAAAACTTTTGAGGCTCGATTCCTAAACTATTTATTATATGTTAGAATCTACCTAACTACTTCTTATAAATTTGTGCGGAACCGTCCGTACGCCAGTCCGATTATTTTATTGTTCAGCGATAATTTTATGCTGTCTACACGATTCAATTTGTCCAACTTCCTTGATTATTTTTGTTAGAAGGGTGGTAGGTACATCAGAGGTGGTACCCACCTTTTTAGTTTGGTCAAGATCTGAATTAATTAGAAAATCATGATACCTATTTTGAAAGACAACTTTACTGAATTTGGCGCGTCTCTTGCTCGTGTTTTTCGGCTTTCAAAGGTTTTTTTTTTAATATTTTAGCAGAAAAAATTAGTTGCGTAAAGAAAACCTATGGTTTTGTCTAATATTTAATGATAAAAAACGAACAACTTTAAGGACACAACCTAACTGTGATATAGGATGCGATCAGCGCCACCTAGTGTTACAATGAGGGAACTCGAGTTTCTGTTCAAAGCGTATTTAGAATCGACTTGTTTTGTAATTAAAATACCTCGCCCTTCTCTACCCTGTACCGGAATGCGTTACAAAAGATTGAAAGCAAATTGCGTTCTTGTGCGTCTATTTTCGTGTTAGGTGGCCTTGTGTTGTTTACTGATTAGCTTTATAATGGAGCAAAAATGGTTGTTTTATAATGGTAGTTTTCCGGGTTCCCCCTGCCTTCGGGGTGAGCGGCTACACGTAAACGTAAATGCGCTATCGACGGTGACGAGGGTCACGTGATTTATTTCACATTTCACTTACCGCGCTGTTTTGCCGCTTTACTTCATCCCTCCAATATATTACTTTTCGATGGAATCGATTCTAAGTTGTAAGAATTACCTACCCACCGCTCCACACATAACAAACTGCCACCCTTACGTTACAAAGCTCGGAAAATACTCGTACTTTAAACAAATGATAGCACAACGTCGCGCTCTTTAGGAGAGGGCTACGTCCAGCAGTGGACAAGTATAGCCTGACGACGACGACGACGACCTTAAACTAATGACTTTGATTTCGCATCGACGTATCACAGGTCTCATTGGTAGGGGACGCGGAATGTGATAAGTCACATCCAATTGAACAAATTAACAAATGATATTATCTATCTTTTATCTTTATATAAAATGCCCATTCCTAACCATTGCCAACTCATCCCAACTGCGAGAATTTTTGTTCAAGTTATCTGTCGGGCAATATTCCTATCGTAACTTTTATATCGTCTGCTCGAATAATCTCTTGGCTCAACTATCTGTATCTATGAAAGTCCGTATCTCTTATAGATACTTACTTACAGCAACTTTTATAGTGGTATCACCGGATACACGTGTAGTTCTGAGTTACTTTGCTCCCTGCAGCTCGGGGTAAAGGTTAAAGGCTCAATTTTCACGTACGCTTTAGCGTACGGTAGCGTGTGCCGAGCCAAATGAGTTGAGCTTTGCTGTAAATAAGTTGAGCTCAGACTTACAGTGGCTCCTTACATAATAGGTAACCACCTATTGTATTATATTGTATTATAGTAGGTATTTTAACAAAATTTTACTATTTTTATTTTTAATGAACTATCATCTGGCTATCCGTTCCAGCGCTCTTTCCAACTGAGCCAATGGGCGACTCACCGCCATCAGTGAAATTTCGAACCTCTTTACAGTATTCTCTGTTACACTATTTTTTTATTTTTAATGCACTAACCCGTGCTAAGGAACAAATTTAAAAACCTATTTAGAGGCTAAAAATTTCACCCATGCCGGGATTCGAACCCGCAACCTCTGGCTATCCGTACCAGCGCTCTACCAATTGAGCCAACGGGCGACTCACGGCATCAGTGAAATTTCGAACCTCTTTACAATATTCTCTGTATTTACAATATTCTCTGTATTAATGTAATGCAATTTGCTTAAGTCAGATGTCGCTGCCTGTACGTAATACAGAGAATATTGTAAAGAGGTTCGAAATTTCACTGATGCCGTGAGTCGCCCATTGGCTCAATTGGTAGAGCGCTGGTACGGATAGCCAGAGGTTGCGGGTTCGAATCCCGGCATGGGTGAAATTTTTAGCCTCTAAATAGGTTTTTAAAGTATTCTCTGTATTACGTACAGGCAGCGATATCTGGCTTAATTAGATTGCATCACTTACATCCCCGACCACCTACTTTGCAGTTAGGTTTTTACATCGGAATGATATATTTATTTTTAATGCACTAACCCGTGCTAAGGACAGTTTTAAAAACCTATTTAGAGGCGAGCTCTACAAGCATAAAAATATATTTAAAAAAGGCTGTTTTTTGTTTCCGTTTTAGTGTTATATAAATACAATAATTCAAATGCCTCATGTACAGGCCTAGCCTAAAAAGCCTAGCCCAGCCAGCCTAGTAGCCTAGGATCCCTGGAAAATAAATGTAATGTTAACTCTAAGTACGTAGTGTGCATCAGTACCCAGAACCTAAACAAATATTGTACAACTTACTATTAGACATTCAGTGCAATAAACATTTTATTGTATTTTTATTTCTCGAATCGAAAAACGTCGAAACAAAAGTTGCCGAGAATGGGCATTGCCCTAAATATTGTCAATAGTTACAAAGGATAAGGCGTTTTAGAAGTGCAGTCAACATAATAGTTGAATAATAAATTAACATTATTTAGATTTAAGAAATCATGATTGTATTCTTTTTGTGGTAATTTTCGAAAATTATTTGTACCTATTTCTCTTGCTATTTCTGTAATTAGGTATATAACTTTCAGACGTTCTTACGTTCGTGTCACATTTGAATAAAAGAAGGTTTAGTGTATTTATTAATAAAAAACCTCGGGATTCTATAAAAATTAAACAAACAACCATTTCTACGTTTTCAAGGTAGAATAATTTTATGCACAGTTTTTTTTTAGGTTTTTTGTTTTCGGTCACGTACTTGTACTTGCGCGCATGACTTCCCTACTTCCGGTTTCGTAAATTAAGATCCTTATTTTCGCACAAAAAATTAATTAAAACAGCGCAAATCGAAATGTTCGGCCCAGGCTCTCATAATTATCTATTTTCTCGGGAAAAATAAAAATTAAGACAATGCGTTTTCCGTTACCATTTCAAGTGTGACGACGCTGGAGGAGGCGATTGCCAAGTGTTCGGAGGCCAGCGACCAGATTGGCGCGACCAAGAGCACCAACAGCAGCGCCGCGAGGCCGGCCACGCACACCCGCGACCAAATGCGGAGCGCCGCTGAAAAAAAATTAGGTACCTATATTTTGTTTAAAGTTTTACTAATAGATAAGAAATTTACTTTAAAAATGTATTCATCATCATCAACCCATTATGTCCCCACCGAGGGGCACGGGTCTCTTCCCTGAGGAAGGTATAAGCCATACTCCACTTGGATTGGCTTTGGTCTTATTGTCAGAAGTTTTCAAGCCCGGCCTAAGGCCTCGGGACTTGCTTAACGACTGCCAACTATAGACGGCAGCCGGCACTACCTGCTTAACGTGCCTTGCGAAGCACGGAACAGCTCGGAAAATGGCACTAGCGTTAGTCACAGACGGTTAAAAATGTATTAGTAATTAGAAACTAAATATTAGCAAAACCGCCTTAATATATTTATAACTTAATTTATTTAAAATGTTACCTGGAATCCAAATTGTATTTTCTGCTTGGAGATTTCCGAAATGGTTCATCTAATTTTAAAAATTCTCCTACTAGCATCTCTGTTAATTAAGGACTTTGAAAAAACTAAGTTTGGAGTTGTTTTGTCCATTTTTTCTCCAAAATTGTAGATTTTGAAATTTCATTAAGCCGCAGTTTCTGCGCTACTTTAAATAAAACCATTTCATTTCACAAATTTAGGGGTCTAAAATAGTTATGGTCAATTTAACGACGACAGTCTCAAATATCAACCAAAGGAATATTCGGATTTTAAGAAAATAGCGATTCAAGCACACGATTATGAAATTTTTCGCCTCTATTGTTGAATTGAATAAACTCGTTTCTAAGATATTTTTGATTGATTGGTATGATAACTAATTAAAAACTATAGTTGAATATTTTCCATAGCCGCTGACCCTGAAGAGCCACCCTACACCCGATAAGACTAACTTACTCACAAACGTATAAGAGGTATAAAACGATGTATTTTGTTATTGTTGCCATGCGACTTAGGATGATGTAATGTTTTCACAACAACAAACTACAGTTATGATGGGGCTTAAGTTATTTTAGGTGTGAAGTAAGTTAGTACAGGCACATGCTGGATGCGGCAAACATCATCAGTAATGCGCTCATTACGGGAGGGCTATGTCCTGCAGTGGACTAGTATTGCCTGACGACGATGAACTAAGTTCGCTGATCGAGGTCACGCTGAAAGCAATTTATTTAGACTGCATCTAAGTATTTACGTCTTCCAGCTCAGATTGGCTTAGCTATTAGTTGATTGAACAAGAGAAAAGCCTAATGTGCAGTATCGGGGCGTTTTAAGATTTCCTGCGATCATTTCTTTAATTAATTTAATGTGTAAATCGGTTTTATTTCAACATAATTTATATTCGAATAATAACAGACAGGCGAGTTGTGTGCCGATAAAAAAAACGTAGATCCTACGATAGAGGATGGTACCTATTAGCATTTGTTGACGTAAATTATAAATTTTATTTAGGGTTTCATCCAATTTCTATTCTAAATTATTTCTTTGACATTCTTTTTTTGACATTATGCTTACAATTTTAAAATATAAATAAATGATATAATAATTACATATTATTATTATTATTACATTCTTTTGACTTGCACCTATATATCTCCGGGCTCTGCACGATGATACACGACGATGTAATAATAACGTCTTTGTCACAATATGTAACATTTTACCTGCACCTACACATCTCCGGGCTCTGCACGATGCTGTCTTACCACCAGGTACTGACAGAATAACAGCGCTGAGGTGGTCGCCCGCCGCAGCACATGCTGAGTCAGAACCTTTTTCCATTTGCCACACCCACAATGCTCTGTTGATTGTTTAATATGTGTTCGTTTGTTTTATTGTTATCTTGTTAAATGCTGTACATTCTGCTGATTTTGTATTGTTCTTATACATGTGTGTGTGGAAATGTTAATAAATTTTTCATCTATCTATCTATTTTCGGCAATATAGAGATATATTATGTTTTATATTATATATTATGTGTAGCATACATATAATTTTTTTTTATTAATAGCAAAAAAATAACTTTTACATTTTTGGTTTTACAAAGTTCGCCAAACTGCAGTGCAGTTTGTTGGCGTTGCGCTCTTATAACTTAAGGCATAATTTAACTATTTTACAGCTACCTATACTTAGTAATGTAAGTAAGTACCTATTTATTTTCTTACACAAAAATATGTTCCTATAACTATTTTATACTAACAAAACATATTATTATCATATATTGGCTAAACGAGCCTTGAACACAGTGTTCAAGACTTGTTTAGTCAATATTTACCTTTAAAAACCTATTTAGAGGCTAAAAATTTCACCCATGCCGGGATTCGAACCCGCAACCTCTGGCTATCCGTACCAGATACGGATAGCCAGAGGTTGCGGGTTCGAATCCCGGCATGGGTGAAATTTTTAGCCTCTAAATAGGTTTTTAAATTTGTTCCTTAGCACGGGTTAGTGCATTAAAAATAAAAATGGTGTAACAATATTTACCTACTTTAACATTAGGTATTTCCTTTAATTTATCTTTCAACGTGCTTATTTTTACTTTACTTTATTAAATATCCAACAGACACTAGGGGTCAAGTCACAGATAGTAATAGCGCCGATACCAACGACACCTACAATACATCAATCTTCTATTGAATTTACATACTTAATTTGGTTTTATTAGCGTTTCTGCAAGGTTAATAGTTTCATACGTGTAGATATTTTTTTATGATATTTTTTTCCAGATTTTGAAAACGCTCAAAGTGCCGTACGAAAGTTAGGCAGAGAGGTTGCCAAACTATTGCTAAAAGCATTCCAAAGTCGTTAAACGTAATTTATTATGCTGAAACACAACCAACAACTGGATTTGGGTCAAAGGAGGGCCTAGCCACCTTAGCCGCTGAAATAGTTCTTAGGATGCTTCGATTTCCTAATAGTTGTTACGATGACTTATAAATGCTAAACAAATGATTCTTAAGCACTACTCATTATTGATTTAAAGTTAATCCGGATTTAAATCATTAATGATTACCTACCATTTTGTAGGAGTCGGCGCAACTACTCTCTATGACTTGATGTCTAGCGCCTTCTGTTGGAGATCTTTATCAATACAACACGTATTGCCGTCTGTTACCGAAAAGAGCAACTATAAATACCCACACCAAAAACATTGCTGGGATTAGATTAGATTACAACTCTTTATTGTATACACCACAGAACAAAATACATAAAAAGGCTTACATATTATCTAAGTATTGCCGGATACAATTGGCGGTCTTATCGCTAAAAGCGATCTCATCCAGACAACTGTAATAATCTACGTCGTTTTATCGATATGTCGCCGCCAACTGGTAATACTAGCGGTCGAACTAACTGCCTAGGACGTTCATTAGGCGGCATCCAATTCAAGGGCTAAAGTTCATTCAGCCTTGTGATTGAACGAAACGTTTTATAACCTGGCTAAAGGTGGCTAGCAATGTGGTTAGTACCAGACAGACGTCTGCTGAGGTGAGGACCTAAAGTAGATTCCTCCTCTAGTTTGTTCTCGAAATAAAATAAAAGCGGAACGTCTACAATTTTTTTGTTTACAAAGGTTTGAATTTCATAACAACAGCATCTCTACGATTGAAACATAGATAGACCTAACGTTGTACAAACGTCAAAATAATCAAAACAAACAAAATATTTTCTAACGTTTAAATTTAATCTTTTCTAATGTGGCAATTGTGTCCAACGTTGGCCTCACACAAAGTTTACTTGGATTTTGTGAGGTGACATAATCAGCTGTTACATTGACGCCATTTTGCAATTACGACTAAATTAAATTGGAACTAAACGGGAACTCTTCATTCATTCAGCCTTTTATTAGAAGGCTAACTTTCGATCAGCCAAGTCACTAAACGTTTGGATGCCGCCGCCTCATGAGCGGCCTGCTGACTTAACCACTTGGCGGTGACAGATACACAACTCGCTTGCCTGGTACCATTCGAATTGAAAGTACCTATATTGAATATAACCGATTTGCACTTAGGTATAGCGTCATTAAAGTTTTTAGCTTTAAAAACCTATTTAAGGCTAAAAATTTCACCCATGCCGGGATTCGAACCCGCAACCTCTGGCTATCCGTACCAGCGCTCTACCAATTGAGCCAATGGGCGACTCACGGCATCAGTGAAATTTCGAACCTCTTTACAATATTCTCTGTATTACGTACAGGCAGTGACATCTGACTTAAGCAAATTGCATTACTTACTGCCCCGACTACCTACTTTGCAGTTAGGTTTAACATCGGAACGATATCACTGTACCCACATGATTACACTATTTTTATTTTTAATGCACTAACCCTCGTGCTAAGGAACAAATTTAAAAACCTATTTAGAGGCTAAAAATTTCACCCATGCCGGGATTAGAACCCGCAACCTCTGGCTATCCGTACCAGCGCTCTACCAATTGAGCCAATGGGCGACTCACGGCATCAGTGAAATTTCGAACCTCTTTACAATATTCTCTGTATTACGTACAGGCAGTGACATCTGACTTAAGCAAATTGCATTACTTACTGCCCCGACTACCTACTTTGCAGTTAGGTTTAACATCGGAACGATATCACTGTACCCACATGATTACACTATTTTTATTTTTAATGCACTAACCCTCGTGCTAAGGAACAAATTTAAAAACCTATTTAGAGGCTAAAAATTTCACCCATGCCGGGATTCGAACCCGCAACCTCTGGCTATCCGTACCAGCGCTCTACCAATTGAGCCAATGGGCGACTGGCGCTGGTACGGATAGCCAGAGGTTGCGGGTTCGAATCCCGGCATGGGTGAAAAATTTTTAGCCTCTAAATAGGTTTTTAAATTTGTTCCTTAGCACGAGGGTTAGTGCATTAAAAATAAAAATAGTGTAATCATGTGGGTACAGTGATATCGTTCCGATGTTAAACCTAACTGCAAAGTAGGTAGTCGGGGCAGTAAGTAATGCAATTTGCTTAAGTCAGATGTCACTGCCTGTACGTAATACAGAGAATATTGTAAAGAGGTTCGAAATTTCACTGATGCCGTGAGTCGCCCATTGGCTCAATTGGTAGAGCGCTGGTACGGATAGCCAGAGGTTGCGGGTTCGAATCCCGGCATGGGTGAAATTTTTAGCCTCTAAATAGGTTTTTAAATTTGTTCCTTAGCACGAGGGTTAGTGCATTAAAAATAAAAATAGTGTAGTTTTTAGCTTATTACTGAAAATAACTATTTTATATCTTATACTCGGAAAGTAGTGTTGTTTTGATCTGATTATTGGGTGGAAAATGCTGTTTCTCTCCCTAGAGAGAGAAAAACTCATTCAAATTACTTCCCACCTAAGGGTCGGAATGAACTTTATAAATAGAACTACTGTCAGCTGTGAAGAGTTTTATGTAAAAAAAAAACTAATTAAAAAAAATGCTGCGGCCATGTGAGTTTCTAAACAGCCAGTGTGAACTTAGAGCAAATTTCTTTGAGCGGATTTAAAAAGTCTACATAAATTAATGTATCTGTGACGGAATTAAAAAAAATAAACTTTTATGCTAAGATTTGAATAATAAAAATGAGTTTTTATTTTCCTCATATTCGAAATGAAAAGTAGAGTGTTTAACACGGGTAAAAGAATCATTTCCTACTCTGACTATAGCCGCCCGAGCGCAGCGAGGGCGTCTAAATACCTCGGGAATAGATTCTTTCGACCATCGTTTAACAATCTACTATACCTATACTTATCCACAAATGCTCTACAATCGAGACTTCAAGCACTTTTCCCAGAGTGCAATTTTGAGTGTAGCGTATTTTGAGGCCATGACCACACAGAATGAACGTGGGCCGAGTGCGGAAAAGATGAGTTGTTTTGTTCGTCTTTCCAATTCCCTTTCATACAAATTGTACTGAAGGGACAGAACAGCAGAAGAGACGGGTCGAGGGCGCGGACTACAACGCGTCGTCGTTTTCGCGCCTTCGATCCACGTCTTTCTCGTGTGAGCCAGGCCCTTGGCCTCAACAGGCGCGCGTAGAAAGGACGTGGGGCGATGGGTCCTTCCAATTCGCTTTTCACACAGAAAAAGACGGGCTAGGGCGAATGCAATTAATTCTTTATAGATGTGGGTGAAAATCTAGTACCAAACAAGTTAAGATTTTTATTTAAATGGTGGTGCTAGTTAGCACCCCTTAATGCCTTTAAGTGCACGAGTTGCGGCTTTTGAGCAATAGGACGGCGGCATGCAGTATGCTCGCCTCTTTAATGACCATTTTATACTGCTACCTGCGGTGTTACGGCCGCACAAAGGGCGCGCGGCGCAGCGCTGTGCAGTCAGTCGGCCGCTTAATTGGAAGGACCGAGTCCCAGCCTTCAGCCGAGCGGTGAGGCATATTAACAGGTACGGTTATTTTAACGTAGTATACGTAAATAATAACAGTAACTACGTGATACGCCTTTTCAAAACACGCTTAACCTTGTTACATTTCTACTATGATGACTCACCTTTAGATGAATTTAACTAAGCTTCATTATTTATTTATTGATTTTTAAGAAAATCATCGACGTAAATAACGCAATACAAGGTAAATTGTACAATATACTCGTAGAAACAGACAGTCATTAAAAGGTTTTTACTTATAGCGACATTTTAGATATTCCGAAAATTCACAACATCAAACAAATGCTCAAATAACCTAGGCGAAACAGTAAAATCTAACCAACAATCTAACCTATACAAAAATAAATCAACCAAGTCTATTTAATAACATAGTGGATAGTTCGCTACCTGAAGCAAGCTGAAGCAGGGCGCTATGGCGCTCATTAGGGGAGGGCTATGTCCAGCAGTGGGCTACATAATATAGCCTGAAGAAGAAGAAGAAGAGGGGAAACAAAGGGTAAGTTGAAAAAAAATCAGTTGAAAAACTTTCTGACCGGTAAAATAAATAAAACCGACAATTCTTAGCGTAAAGTTAATAAACAAATGCCTACTACATTGAATTCTTACATTGATTAGTTGCACTTTTGACCACCACCCAATTTTTTTATATTGTAGGTAGTATTACAATATCTGTCCAAGCTGCATTTTTTTATAGAATTTAGATAAGTGCGATAGTAAGTATAAATAGTAATTGAGTGAAATTGATATATATCGTAGTAACGTTTAGGTGAATCGTAGCACTGAACAAATGGTTAAAGGTATACCAAACATAATATGAATTAAATTTAAGGTTTACTGTATGGTCGATGATTCGTCCTAGTAGAAATTAACAAGGTTAAGCGTGTTTTGAAAAGGCGTAGTGAACCCGATATCAAAATACAACGAGTCACTGTAATAATTTGTGCCAGCAACCCTAACTTTTTTCTTTAAAGAACCCTGATGTACACGTCAATCTGTCACTTTCGATTTGGTTTTGAAACAACAAAAACACAAATTTCATGCTCAATTTAAGAAACAATAAAGAAATGTGTGACGCGGGGTCCCTAGTTTTCATTTTCAATTGAAGAAACATTAAAAAAAATCTATGACGAGGGGGCCTTAGCCGATGCGGGGCGCCAGGGAGCCACTTACTCCGCTTTGTGCGTAATCCGGCTCTGGTTGTACGTATAATCAAACCTTCTTTTGTGTACTTTAAACATATTGGTCATTCAGGCTATATTATGTAGTCCACTACTAGACATAGCCCTCCCCTAATGAGCGCCATAGTGCCCTCTCTTCAGCTTGCCGCATCCAGCATCTGCCGGCAGTTTTTCGCAGATCGTCATCCCACCTGGTCGGAGGGCGTCCTACAGTACGTTTGCCGAGTCGCGGTCTCCACTCAAGAACACGTTTACTCCAACGGTTGTCGATTCTTCGCGAGATATGGCCATTTCACTGCCACTTCAGCTTGCTGATTCTCTGAGCTGTCGATAACTTTGGTTCTCTGTAGGATGCATTCGTTACGAATCCTATTCTTCAGAGAAACTCCAAGCATAGCTCTCTCCATAGCTCGCTGAACGACTGTGAACTGGTGGACCAGCCCTTTCGTCAATGTCGTTTGTGAATTAAAACCAGACAACGTTTGTATTGGAATTGCTCCGTGAGTGGCCGCTTTAATAAACGGTTCCAATAATCAAGCATCTATTTGAATCGAATGAAATACAGGAACTCCTTAGGTATTGTATTTGTATTCTATTTCTATATTTTGATCCCGTTACGAACGCAACTTCCGATTATAACAGGTATCATATGGAACTATTATTTTCTGACAACCAGTACGATTATACTACTTTTCCCGTTATTTTAGTGCCTAACCCACCTAGACTTCAGCCTGAAGAGGGCTAATTGCTTGTACCCTCCGTGAGCCTTTCATTTGATTCATTAACTACTTTGAAATACTTTTAGAAGTTTTATTAGTCCGTTTTATGACTTTCTCAGGAGTCTGAGTGGGTTTAGATGCGTGTCTGCGGCATAAGTTCGGTCGATCTTTCAAACATTAAATTATAAATTCTGTCATTCAGAATAATTCATAATGTAAGGCAATGCAAGTAATTTTTGGTTCTGCAATTTGAAAGTTGTTAGATCAATATTCCAATTTAAAAAGCGTAGAAGTCGTCAAATTAGTGCTTGTAAAATCGCTCACTGCGGTATGGTATGTCTTTAAGTCTTTATAAAGATACTTGAGAAAAACTAGCTGGAATCAAATATATGTTGTGTACTTAATTGTAGCATTTGTAAGTGGGTATATCGAAAAGATGTATCGGGGGTAGGCAGTCTGTTTCCGAGCATTAAAACGTGTGTAATGTATTCCGGTGTTTTATTGGTTAATCCAAGTAAAACATAACAAATTGGCGACGAGGATGGGATGGGAGGATGCGCAGAGGCGGCGGCAGCGGCGCTGCTGCTCAAGGTGTCACCAATAAGACAAGGTGTACGGCGTGTGGATATTGGAACCATTCAAGGGAAGACTGTAGTTTCATAAACTATACTTGTAAAAATTGTAATAAGAAAGGGCATTTGAAACGAATGTGTAAATTAAATCAAAAAAACATTCACTTTTTGGCGGTTGATGACAGCGGCGCAATGGAGGGTAACTATACCTATGATTTATTTAATATTAAATCTTTAAATGGCGAGCCGATGCGACAGGTTGTTTCGATCGCGGGACAAAATATTACATGCGAAATTGATAGCGGTAGTGCTGTTTCTGTCTTACCTTGTGGATTGTACGAAGCAGGATTTAAAACCCATTGTAGATTGGAACAGTGCAAGGTAGTTTTAAACTGCTATAATGGGTCAAAGATTTTGCCAATAGGCCGTGTAACGCTACCAGTAAGCTAATGATAACACAAAACCAATAAATATGTTTGTTATCGCCACCAACTCAGATCAACCAGTTTTATTAGGACGAGACTTTATTAGCGCTTTTAATTTACAATTATGTAGCGTAAATAATATTGGTCAGGATGATTACGCGAACATGTTAAGGGAAAAATACAAACAACTTTTTTCAAATGAATTGGGTACCTTCAACAAATACAAAATTGAACTGAAAGTAAAACCGGGAGCACAGTTAAAATTTTTTAAACCACGAACCGTACCGTTAGCATTAAAATCAAAAATAGAGTTGGAATTAAAACGACTAGAAAATCTAGGTATAATCGAAAAAGTGGACCATGCAGAAGTAGCAACTCCGATTGTCCCCGTACTACGTCCTGACGGAAATGTACGCATCTGTGGCGACTATTCGGTAACACAAAATAAAGTATTGTATATGGACAATTACCCTATTCCGAGGATAGAAGATTTGTTTGCTAAACTGCACGGAGGGGAGGAATTTTCCAAATTAGATTTGTCCAGAGCGTACAATCAGCTGCGAAGTAGCAACTCCGATTGTCCCCGTACTACGTCCTGACGGAAATGTACGCATCTGTGGCGACTATTCGGTAACACAAAATAAAGTATTGTATATGGACAATTACCCTATTCCGAGGATAGAAGATTTGTTTGCTAAACTGCACGGAGGGGAGGAATTTTCCAAATTAGATTTGTCCAGAGCGTACAATCAGCTGCTGCTTCTGGATGATTCATAAGATTTAACATGCATAAATACCCATAAGGGCCTATTCCGCTACAACCGACTGGTATTTGGACTAAGTAACGCACCTTTCATATTTCAACAAACTATGGAAAATTTGATAGGAGACATTGAAGGTACATGCATTTTCCTCGATGACATTTTAGTGACTGCGAGTAATAGGGAACTACATTTGGAACGATTAGAAATGGTATTACAACGTTTACAAGATGCAGGGTTACGGGTAAAACCAGATAAATGCGAGTTATTTAAAGACTCTGTGGAGTACCTGGGCTTTGTAATTGATAGAAAAGGGCTGCATAAATCAGAACCAAAGATAAAGGCTATTCAGAACTGCGAGCCACCTAAAAATGTAAGTGAATTAAAATCTTTTCTTGGAATGGTTAACTATTACCGGTGTTTCGTTCCTAACACTTCCAGCGTTTTGTCTCCACTCCATGAGCTATTAAAAAAAAGGTGTAAATGGGCATGGGGCAGCAAGCAAAACGAAGCATTATTAAGATTAAGGAGGAATTAATTTCTGAGAGGGTTTTAGCGCACTATAATCCTGATTACCCGACAATTGTGACGTCAGACGCGGGGCCGGCCGGGCTCGGCGCAGTGCTCGCGCAGAAACAGCCCGACGGCGAAGAGCGAGTCATAGCTTATGCATCGCGTTCACTTTCTAAAGCGGAGCGGAATTATGCGCAAATACAAAAAGAAGCGGTTTCGATATTTTTTGCCATAAAAAAATTCCATCACTATTTGTATGGGCGCACGGTTCCATTTGTGTTAAGAACAGATCACAAGCCACTTATCACAATTTTTGGCAGCAAGAAGGGAGTTCCAGAGCTCGCTGCGAATCGACTGCAAAGATATGCCTTATTTTTAACGGCATACAATTTTGAAATAGAGTATGTAAAAAGCGAAAGCAATGCTGCAGATTTTCTGTCACGTGCTATTAGGAACTGCATGGGGGAAGGTGATTCGGATATGATTAATCAAGGTTTATTTATAAACTTTATAACAGATTCTATGTTGAAACCAGTTACCTTGAAAGACATTCAAATTGAGACGGGCCGGGACGAAATTCTGAGTAAGGTAAAATATTATATTCAACACGGTTGGCCCGCAAAGTGTAACGATGACAGTCTAAGGCCATTTTATATTTGTAGGTTGGAACTTTCTTTGGAGAAAGAATGCATTTTACGTGGGTATAAACTTATAATACCCACTAAGTATAGGGAACAGCTTCTAGATGAACTTCATAGTTCGCATTTTGGGGTCGTTAAAACCAAAACAGAGGCAAGAGCGCGTATGTGGTGGCCTAGTATAGATAATCACATAGAAGGAAAGATTGGCTCGTGTTCCGTTTGTAATGCACTACGATCCTCTCCGCCCCGCTCGCCGCTCGCTCCGTGGCCATACCCGGAGAAACCGTGGCAACGCGTGCATCTCGACATGTTTACCTTATTCAGCAACCAGTTTTTAGTAATAATAGACGCGCATTCTAAGTGGCTAGAGTGTTACGTTATGAACAAAACCGATACGAAAGCGATTATAGGAAAATTAACAGAGACATTCAGTAAATATGGCTTGGCGGAGACTTTGGTAACGGATAACGGATCAAATTTTGTGTCAGCAGAATTTGAAAATTATTGTAAAGTTAACGGAATTAATCATATAACTAGCGCTCCGTACCATCCAGCATCAAATGGCCAGGCAGAGAACAGCGTGCGAACTATGAAAAAAGCTTTAAGAGTCATGTTAACTCAAAATCGCGACCAAACATTAATTCAAAAGACTATAAACAAGTTTTTATTTAACTACCGAAACTCGGTACACAGCACAACCGGCTTAACGCCCGCAAAATTAATGTTTGGCCGATGTTTACGTGGTCGTCTCGATTTGTTGCGCGATTCGTCCGCCGGCTTACCTTTATCGTTGTCATCGGAAGCTAATCAGAATGTTTTGTCCAAAGAGACCTCACAATGTAAACAATTTGGCGGGCAACGGAAAGTGAACTTCACAGTGGGAGAAAAAGTGCTTGTAAAACATTTTTATAATAACGGAAACAAAAGTGTGTGGAAGCAAGGTATTATTAAAGAAAAAATCGGTAGTAGGATGTACCTTGTTTACGTATTAGAGTTAAATATTAGTATTAGGAAACATGTTGATGATTTATTACGGTATAAAGGAGGGGAGGTCGAAGAAGATTATGAATTAACCTACTATGATTGTGAGGCATCAGTACCCGAACGTCCTCCGGAGTCGGAGGTGGTAGAGGAAGTAGGTATAGTGGAGGTAGCTCAAGGTGTCCCAGAAGCTCCACTCGGTCCGGATGATATTTGTTCGGGTCCTGATGACACGCCCTTTATGGATTGTGAATCTGATAATAGGGTCCCTGAACCAGGCAATATTGAGCCACATGTTCGATCTTCAAGAAACGCTAACCCTATGTATAAGTTTTAGTGTGTTCATATTTTTGAGTAATTATTTTAAAATATTGGTGGAGGTATTGTAGCATTTGTAAGTGGGTATATCGAAAAGATGTATCGGGGGTAGGCAGTCTGTTTCCGAGCATTAAAACGTGTGTAATGTATTCCGGTGTTTTATTGGTTAATACAAGTAAAACATAACATTAATATTATTTTGAAGCGACTTATTTTCTTATGACATTTCACCAATATGGTAGTAAAAGAAATTGGGCAACGAATACCTAATCGGCAAAGTCATTGTAAAAAGTTCAAGGGTCCTTCTAAAGAACTTTTTAATTATTAAAAAGCAACCTTTTTGTGTGGAAGTAACAAATGGATCTTCGGACCTTTTGGATGATACTCAAGTAGGTACCTACGTACCTATTATAACAAGACTAGCCTTTTCCTGCAGCTTCGGCTTCTATTGAAAACAACCCGATGGACGATGTTGGTAAAACTAAGCGGCTGAATATTAACGGTCGTACCAATAAAAACACGATTTCTTAAAACACTCCTCAGATTCCATTTAAAAAGTCTATAGTGAAGGGAAATATGTAGCCACAGATTATTTAAACTGCCTCTGAGGAGTGCTTAAGAGAATCGTGTTTTTATAAATAAGACTGTAAATGGGTGCATTAGCGTGACGTCTAGGGCCAATATTGATTGACTGTGATGGTGGAAACGATTGTGAACCTAGAATATTTAAACGAGTCTTCCCGTTATCAGTCGTATCGTTTAATTCAGCCCTGGTATACATGTTAACAAACCATTGATAGAAATCGTTTAAATAATGAAAGCAATACTGTTGTCACCTTATTATTTCAAGACATATAGACGTCATCTATTATTAATCTGACGACATCTGAGGCGCAGCAGTAGCGCTTCTGCCTACCATGCGACTGGTTCCGGGTTCGAACCCCGGCTGAGAACAAAAAAAACCCCATGTCTTGGATGTTTACATGTTTGTGATGTCGCTGTTTCTGGTTCCCACGACACAGGGTATCCTAGTGTGGGGCTAGAAACAATGTATATAAGTTGGCTGTATGTAAATGTTATGTATAAAAAAAAATCTAATTCCGGGTTCTCTTACCTGACTTTTTGTTCCGGAATTAAGCGGAATGTGTAAAGTATTACCATTGAATTCAATGGTAATACCTATAATTCTATATTTACAAATATAAAACTTGCTCCATGTCGGTGTCCTGCGCCAGGGAGATTGCTGGCGGTATTCCCTCTTTGTACGGCCAGACTTATCCTCTGGCCGAGGTCAACATTGGTTTTGCATCTACGTAATGAGATGATTTATATAAAAACTGTATTTACACGGATAATACTCGTTTAATTTTAGATTTTTACAACTTTCTTAAGTACCGTGGTGTCGGAAGACAGACAGTCTTCTAGTAAAATCCGTGTAAATGCAGTTTTTATTAGGTCTAGTGCTCGTGTTAACCTTAGAAAATACTATGATTTATATAGCGTCCATTGGCATCTCCTATATCTCTTGTGGCTACTCGCTAAGGTGGTCTATGTCTCATGTGACGAATGGCGAAAGTGACATTTATCTCACAAATCTTATAAACTTAAGATTACCCCCCTTTAGGCCTCCGCTGCAGCCGTGTAAAAAAAGCTCATAAAACAAAATTGTGGTTGCCAAGCCGAAACTCGAATTGGGAGACACCCCAAGATAATAGGACATTATGAATTGTGTATTTAAAAAAATCACTCACCCGGTTGTTCCTTGAACATTTTGGATCCAGCTGCGTACAGCTGAAGACTAGGGTACAAGAGGAGGGCCAAACTGAACTCTAACAGCCACAGCTTGGCGCAGCGCCGCACGTCACCGAACCCGACCACAATGTTGCTAATACCTAAATTTATCCTGAAAAAAGAAAAGGAAAATTAAACATTATAACTTTCGCAAGGACTTTATACATTATGGCTTAAATCTGGATTGATATACATGAGTTTTTGTCCCAATCTCTTTTAGTCTGACAAAAAGTAACCCTGAACTGTTTCCACGTCTGTCTGCAACGGTAATCAGAAACAGACGTGATGAAAGTAAATTACGTTTACAGCCGGCGAAGACAGCTTTATTGGGCAAAAGCATTATATGCATGGCTCCTATAATATATAATAAAATACCATTAAGTTATAAACAATTAGATACTAATTTATTTAAGATAAGGTTAAAAAAAATGTTAATTGACAAATGTTATTATAATCTCAATGAATTTCTAAATGACAAATTTTAATCTGACATTGTATTTCGACATACTTTTTATGACTTGATGTTGATGGCGAGCCTCTCCTATTTGCACGCTACTCTCGGCAAAACATGTTGGACCAAAATATATATGACGACAATGTTATAATTTAAGACCTTGATAATGCATGTTACTGTAATATTATTGACACATGTTTAGGCAAATAAATATATCAAATCAAATCAGGAATATCTTTTTGAAGAATCAGAGCGATTACAGACTGAGCTCGCGTCGTTTAGTCGGACTCTTTCGACAAAAAATCTTGTACCGAAGTCAATCGGGATTTAAGTGAATAAAATTATAGATCTTTATTTGTATATTTAGTAATACTTTTATTGCACTTCAGGTCTTTGAAGGTTTTTACTTATAACTTTAAGGTTTGCTCAGCTTGTAGCTTAGTTACTTTACAAAAGGATCTGAAAAACTGATTGCCTCTCACTCACACAATATAGGCGGTAATACACTTTGGCAATACTGTATGAGCGGGAGGCAACAGTGCCCTGCAGTCCCTTTCTTCCAGTACAGTCTGTTAGCTTTAAGAATATACATCGGGCTCTAGCCCGAGTAATACAGCACACGAGTGTCATACTACTTCCTAATCTGTATAAAATGTTTCTTCACTATTTTGAAAAGTTATGTAAAATTAAGGGTCATATTAGTTACGATATTTCTATTACACGAATATATCCAACTCTATCCGATAGTAGCCGAGGTGTATTTTAAAAACTATGTCTGAAAGTATTTAATTGTTGGTAGAAATAAAGTTATGTTAATAAACAGTTAATACATTTAGCTAATATATTATTCTACAATTTAAGATAAGATAAGAATATTCTTTATTGTACACCAGGAAAAAACAAACAAAACATAATTACAAAGATACAGTACAATTGGCGGCCTTATTGCTTAATTTGAATTAACTAAGTGGGTACATAAATGTAAAATCATGCGCCCAGCCCCTATACAATACTTTATTGTCCATAAATATGGAAATTACAAAGATATATTCTTAATCTAAGAGTACAGACGGCGGCTTTATCAATAAAACTGATCTAATCCAGACAACCTGTACCTGCATTACGTGCACCGAGTACTGAACAATTAAACATACATATTCTATCAAATTATACTTTTCCTCTGTGGTATTACTGAATTCGATGGTTAGACAGCTCATAATTGACAGGAAACGCTCATAATTTGGTGGGCATAACTAGGCCCTTAGTCTCTTGAAAAAAAGCCACGAAATTGGCTTGAATTGCTTATTTTGAAACGCCATAAATAATCCGTTCGATAAGAAGCTGATTTATGTGATCATAATATTACGACAGACAGTTTGTAAAATGGTACCTTGATAATCAAATCATTGCTATCAAATTAGTAGGTATAGAATTTGACAGACTGGAAACGGTAAAGGTTTGGTGAGGCAGAGGCAGCGATGATCTGTGGCCTAACTTGGCCTGTCTTCATCGCCTGGCCTATCATCGCTGCCTCTGGGAAGGGTTTGTTTGTTTGTTTGTTTGTTTGTTTGTTTGTTTGTTTGTTTGTTTGTTTGTTTGTTTGTTTGTTTGTTTGTTTGTTTGTTTGTTTGTTTGTTTGTTTGTTTGTTTGTTTGTTTGTTTGTTTGTTTGTTTGTTTGTTTGTTTGTTTGTTTGTTTGTTTGTTTGTTTGTTTGTTTGTTTGTTTGTTTGTTTGTTTGTTTGATTGATTGATTGTTTGTTTGTTTGTTTGTTTGTTTGTTTGTTTGTTTGTTTGTTTGTTTGTTTGTTTGTTTGTTACACTTTATTGCACAAAATATACAAAGTAAAGCACTTAAATAACAGGGTTAACTTATATTATGAGCAAAGGCGGACTTATTTCTATAGAAATTTCTTCCAGCCAGCCATCATGTTTATATTTTTCACAGTATGCTGGCTACTTTACCTTGTTGGATGACGAGATTTATTCTCTGAACAAGGTAAAAGCCAGCACTGGGGTCACTGGTCGTGTCGATGAGGCGCGACGATACTATAGTTCTTTAAAAAAAACAGTCGCTCCTCGGGCCCCCACGGTCCAACTGTTTCGACTTAAGCAGCCACAGTCAAGTGACTCTATTGTAAAGTCCCGTACTTGTGCTGCTTGATGCCTTCTGCCTTGTTTTATCACCTTACTTATGGAACATAACTTATGGAACAATAGTTGAATTTGCAAATATTATCGTAAGTAATGTAGGGTCTTTACAGTCTATTTATCCTTACTTTTCTATTTTAGTAAACAAGATTCTACCGGTAAAGTGTGAATTTTTAATCTAAATTTGCCCAAATAAATAAAGGAACCTGGGATAATAATCTAGATAGCACGGTGCCAATTTTATAAACAAGTTCACGAACTTGAGAGAAAATATCTAGTTTTGGCATAAAATGCCAATTTTGTGTTTAGAATCTTGTTTACTAAATTGGACAACTAAGGATGAATAGACTGTAAGTTATATACTTACTTTCCACGCTCGATGAGGTCGTAGATCAATGTGTCAAATAGGAGTATTATCAGGATGGCTATAAATATGTGATATATGGCTCTTATGTGCGCCGAGGAGCCCAGAAGCACCGTAAGAGGGGACTCGCGTGGGCTGAATTCGGGATCGCTGGGGCCGTCGTTTTCATGCTGATAGACTGCCCCATTTCCCTTGCTGATCGTTTCTTCTTTTCTGCGCTGACGCAGTTCGCCGACATCTGCCATTTTGGGAACTGGAGGTGAAGGCTGAAATTATATACTTATGGAGAATAATTTAATCAAATTGTCACTTATAAAGTAATGGATACACTTGCATTAAAATGTATACATTATTTTGTTGAATTCCGCCAAAAAAATACTTTTAAATTCCGCCAAAAATTTGGTGCAAAGTAATTTTCACATTTTGATGCTATTATGGATTTCGGCAAAGTAACGCCCGATTCCATATTAGTACCTACCTAAATTAAGAATCAAAGTAAACGAGATAGAATAGAGTTCGCTGCATAATACGAACAAAATATATTAAATAACTGAATAAAGGATAGCATCTTTTTGCCTTTTTGCATCTACTTAATGAGATGATTTATACAGCGTCCAGTGCTATTATGAATAAAGGATAGTGTCGTGCTTGAATCATTCTATTGAAAAACCATGTAAATATTAGACTCTAGGGTCTGTTTTGCTTAGCAAGAAACGAATAAGCATATGCCATGAGGTACAGTAAGAAGAAAATTAACACTATCGGTATTTTTTTGAGGTTTTATACAAAGGTATCGTGATAATAATAATTGCTTAGGGATAGAATTTTTCAGGACTTTTAATTTAATATATTTTGCCGGCTTCTCGTACAATAACAATATTTTAGTCAATTTTGGCCAATGTGCATATAAAAAAACTGTCGGCTTTTTATCAGGAATATTCAGAGATTGTTAAGTTTATGACAAACCGTGTATAAGTCTGAAATTTCGAAATCCTTGAGCCGCGTTTCATAAAACTAAAATTCATAGTTTATTGCGACAATACGATGTACAATGCGTAACCGATTACTTCCCATGATTGCTTGCATACTGGTTTATCTACATTAGTTACTCTTAGAAGCCGAGGCACATATCTACAGTCTATTTATTCTTACTTGTCCAATTTAGCAAACAAGATTCTAACCTTAAAATTGAGATTAGATGCCTAAACTAGACATTTTCTCGCAAATTCAAGAACAATTATGAACTATGTTTATAAAATTGGCAGCGTGTTATCTAAAAGAGTGTTCAAAGTTACTTCATTTATGGAAATATGGCAGTTTTGGACTAAAAAGTTAGAGTTTACGGGTAGAATCTTGTTTACTAAATTGGACAAGTAAGAATAAATAGACTGTACCGTTTTGTCTTCATTTGTAATTCATATGCTTACACTATTTTTATTTTTAATGCACTAACCCGTGCTAAGGAACAAATTTAAAAACCCATTGGCTCAATTGGTAGAGCGCTGGTACGGATAGCCAGAGGTTGCGGGTTCGAATCCCGGCATGGGTGAAATTTTTAGCCTCTAAATAGGTTTTTAAATTCATATGCTGTTAAATAAATGTATCTTGAAATTGTCATTAATGCCTCTAGTATGAGTGATTGTCGTGCCTCATTGCATCGCTTGAAGACAAATAAATATTTTATATTCTATGTGGTTAATGGCTACCCAATATAAGTACATTGAATTGTCATAGTAAATCATGAATCGTAGTTCTGTGAAATTGGGCCTATATATTACCAATTATATTACGCACCAATAGTGGAAAGCGAGAACAGAAGCAATCTCTTTACTTTGTATCGACATTTAATTTTAATTCAATGGTATCGACAATGATTGCAGCGGATTTTTCCCACGTTTAAAACAAATCTCAGGCAGAAGGCAAGCAGGCAAGCAGCCTATACATTAAAGTATTAATGGTATTGAAAAACTAATTGAAATCCATCAATTTTTTATTTACAAACCTGCTGACCCAGCGAACTTCGTACCGCCTAACAGTCGATTCTTTAATTTATTTTTTATTTTTCTCTCCCTAATAACCATCCTAGTACCTACTTCAAGGAATATTTAAAAAAAAGAATTAGCGAAATCGATTCAGCTGCTCTCGAGATTTGCGCTTACTACCAAAACATTCAGCGATAAATTTTTATATTATATAGAATATATGGTCAGCCATTTGTTTTCTTACCCTCATTTAATAAAGAATAAAAAGAATTCTTACCCGCAGAATCACGAATTCTATCTATCTGTTGTTGTGATGAGCAAATTAGATGCACCCTATCGGCCCTGCGATAGATAGTGTCGGGACCTTTAGCACGACGACGTGATAGCGACTTATCACGAAAACAAATAAATGCAGTTATTATTCATAAATTATTGTTCTGGTAAAGCGAAGAGGCATTCGCCATTTTTAGTTTATTACACACGTGGCGCCCGCGCAGCTGTGGTCAATCAACTAGTGAGAACGGCTGATGGCGGAATTACTTCTTAAGACGGTTTCACATTGGACAATAACGTTAACTGCACGATATTTTTTTAATACCACGGCCCAGCACGTAAACGCCTCGTTTAACCGATGCTATATTTTTTTAAGAATTAAAAGTGTTTTCATTAACTTTAGTTGGCAACGGCGAGTTAAAAATCGTAGTTTTAAAACTATAGCGAACTTATATCGAGTTTAAACTCGCTATAAGTTCGGATAAATAGCGTAACCGAATGGAAACCTTATTGTAGACTTTTAATCCGGATCTACTTACGGGTGTCGTTATATCGGAAGAGTGCGACCAGTAGATCCGGACTAAAAGTCTACAGTGTGTTGTGCTTACGACAGTTTTAGTTCAAGACCTTATTATTCGTCATAAAAAAATATAGCTATCCTTTGTGGTAGGTAGCGTTAGCAAAATCAAGCATGAATTTTGAGCAACCCGCGGGTCTTACGTTGCTGGCCAGAGCAGCAAATAATAATAAATATATAAGATTACATGTCGTATCGTTACTGTTATCGTGCAGTGCGAAAACGTATGTTGAGACACAATCGGACGTTAACTTTATATGTTATCAATACAATGCGCGATTAATATTTGCTAGTATGATTGATTATACAATACTACTTTAGTACAGTAGTACTATAGGATTTTGAAGATCTTGCGTAAATTAGATTCCTTTGAAAACTTATTTTCTTGTTACCGAACCAAATGCAAATTCAAAAAATTTTATTTCAACGTAAAGAATTTACATTCTGTTTGCTGAATGTCAATGTACAATGTAAAATGTAAGCCGCCGCCTTCGGGCCGGATTGTAGTGGAGAAAAAGGCAGCGGAAAAAAAATTCCACTCGGACCATCTTTTCTCAAATCATCTTAAAATCAAATACATCAGTTGCCATATGTAAACCTAATAAGATTTCATGATTGCCATTAACAACCCTAAATGCCAAACATTAGTCAAATGTCTCACAATAATAGGGGAAAACATAAGTGCTGCGGCTAGACACACGAACAGCACTCGTTCACGAGCATAACGCAGTGCTCAGCCATCATCAGTCTCAACCATTTTGGAGGGATATAGATGACCCGAACACCACGCTACCATTGGAATGACCTTTAGCAAACTTGCAGTTAAGTTTTTGTCCGTTATATAATGTATCATATAGTTATTAATATGCAATCACGTCGTCTGTACACACTTGTATTATAAAATATGTTATACTAAGTTATACTTAACAATAAAATCGCGGTGGAATTGGTTTAATACCACAGATTAGGATCGTTTATATAGTCGTCTATTCTATAATTTGCCTTTTTACATGGCGAATTTTTAATGAAAGTTTTAAATTTATTTTCAGACAAGGATAGAACACGTTCTGGAATTTTGTTGTAAAAACGAACGCAGTAACCTACAAATGATGTGCCTACCTTGGCTAACCGGTATTTAGTACAAGTAAACTGGTTTCTATTCCTTATGCTTACGTTATGAACGTCCCTATTTAATTTAAACATTGTTACATACATTATATTATCGAATATATATTGGCATGCCAGTGTAAGAATGCCTATTTCTTTAAAACGCTCCCTTAGCGATCCTCTACTGGTTAAGTTGTAAATAGCTCTTATTGCTCTTTTTTGCAAAAGAAATATGGTTCTATATCTTTTGCCCGTCCCCATAATAACAACCCAATCGACATGCCACTGTGAAAATAACTAATAAAATAGACCAGCCTCGCCGTCGACACGTCTGTAAGTTGTCTAATTTTTCTGACTGCAAACGCTGCTGAACTCATCCGACCCGACAGTTTTCCAATATGCTGACCCCATTGCAGTTTTTGCCCCCATTGCAGTATGTTGACCCCATTGCAACCTTTACCGATAAGAAAATAAATGTAAAACGTATGGAAATATTTATATGCAGGTAGTCTATGATCTTAATAAAACTGACTAAATTTAACAACGATTTATGTACAGACACAAAAAGTGCGTAGAGGTCACCTACACTCTATTATACAGAGATTTTGTAATAATAAGAAAAACACTTTTAGATTTTGTTCTTAACTATAAGATAAGATAAGAATATTCTTTATTGTACACACTAGAAAATAATTACAGAAACAACAGTTACAAAAGAAGAGGTACAATTGGCGCCCTTATTGCTAATAGCAATTTCTTCCAGGCAACCTTAAATCGGAAAGATTGCAGAAGGAGAAATTGAGACAAGTAGTTGGTGCTCATCGAATATTAATCTACATATCTACGTATACGTAATAAAATAAACTTACACAGATAAATACTATTATAAACATACATAAACATTAAGTTATGATAGCAAGCATGATAAGAACATTGAATACAATAAATGGGATTTACCTACAGACAAAAAGAAAATAAGAAATTATTTGGAAAGACAGAATTCTACTACTTTACCTATATTTCAAAATCAATAACAATAGCATTGTACAGTGACATTCAACAAAATGTAAATTCTGTTCTTCTGAAATTTAATAATCTTATTTTTGCTTTTAACTAACTAAATATTATTACAAATACAGTCGTATTTCCCTAAGTTTGACATTGAAAATAACAGAAGTCCCCATTTCAAATAAAATACAGTCATACTCACAACGTGTTACATTGTCAATTACGAGGGCTGCTACTTATGTATGCGGAATAGAAAAAATAAACAAATATATATGGCTAAATATGCTTTTATTGTTTTTCAAAGTATTCTCCACTATGATCGATGCACTTTTTCATTCGATGAAACCAATTTGCAAAACACTTTTTCCACTCTGATTGAGGTATCTCCAAAACGTGCTGTTTGAACGCATCTGCGCCATCTTCACGGGTCGAAAATCGTTGACCACGTAATTTATTCTTTACATTTGGGAATAAATAGAAATCATTGGGAGCCAAATCAGGGCTGTACGGTAGATGACCTATCAATTCAATTTTTTGACCATCCAAAAATGTAGTGGTTTCCTGAGATGTATGACAGCTGGCATTGTCATGGTGAAGTATGATTCTGCGTCGCTGGTTGTTTTGGCGTATTTCTTCAAATACTTCCGGCAAACAAATGGTCGTGTACCACTCCGAATTAACCGTTCTGCGATTTTCCAGTGATATTGTAGCCACATGGCCTTTAATACCAAAAAAGCAGGCCACGATTTGCTTTACAGTGCTTTTTGCACGAGCCACTTTCTTACTGTTCGGCTCATTTTGAAACACCCCAACTGTTGATTGTTGTTTAGTTTCGGGATCGTACGCGTAGATCCAGGATTCGTCACCTGTGTAGAATTTATAAACAGATTCTGAGGCCTCCGTTGAAGTTTTTAAGGTTTTCTTGCATCATTCGACGCGAGCATCTTTTTGACCCTGAGTTAAGTTGTGCGGGATCCAACGCGAACAAATTTTTTTTTACAGACAAATGTTTATGTAATATCCTATGAATGCTCGTCATACATATGCCCAGAATAGCCTCTATCTCGCGATACGTAACATGGCGGTCTTGCATTATTAGTTTTCGCACAGCTTCAATATTTTTGGCACAACCACCGATTTCGGGCGACCTTCTTTAACTTCGTCCGTGAGCTTACTGCGCCCGTGATTAAACTCACTAAACCAGTCGAAGTTAATTGATCTACGCACTGTTGTTACGTTAAACCACGTCGAAAATCGTAATAAATCATAGCACGAATATTTTCACGAGTGAGTTCCATTTTTTCAGCGATATGACATTTTAAACTCAATAAAAACAAAACACTAACGTATATAAGAGAAAAATATTAGCAGCCAGTATTTAAAAAAAGAACGAATTTGGCCGTGGAGGTCAGCCATTGCATTCAAATTATTGGAATCCCAGATTCCGCATACATAAGTAGCAGCCTATGCACCTAGTTAGCATTTTTTATAAGTTGAATAATTTGCACCTTCCTACCAGGTTGGCATGATGTAGTCATGATCGCATTCTTCTATCGTTGTTCCACACCTCGGTCTGTGATGCTCGCGGGGTATCTCTTTGCACTGACTGAAAATAAATCAGTGCTGAAAGCTTTACCGCTGAGTCAGCTGCTGCCATTGGGACACAATCGAGGCTACTTAAAAAATTATATAAACACCAATTATTGCTTTATAAACTACCACGTCCTTCCCGTAAAAATAAACCAAGATGGCGAATGATTTTTTTTTATTGTGACGTCATCAAATAAAAGTTTCATAAATTCATATTTTCTTCTTTGTATTAGCATTAATATACCATTAAGTATACCACTCGCAAACCGTGAACGAAAAAATCGAGAGGAAACATGAGTACCTGAGGTGTTCACATACCTCAGCTCGTGAAATCGCCTATCAGTGGTGGGTTAAACCCATACTCTCTCTTAGAGAGGGCCTTTGCCCTGCAATGGGACATGCATACGCTGCATAAAAAAAAGTTTCAATTCGTTCAAGTAAATACGTGAAATTTAATATCGTGTTAAATTACAATAACGGTTAACCAATATTAAAGTGTCGGTTATAAAGTGTCGCTGATATATAAAACGACGTTATAACCACTTAGAAGTAGCCTAGGTGTAGCCCTGCAACCTTTAAACAGAGGGTAAGACGAGCTAAGCAAGAGCACTTGTTTTAAAATTACTTTTTTTCAAGGGAGCACTCAGCTATTAGCATACGAAGAACCTCCTTTCACTCTAAGCGTATCGCAACGAGATTCATGAAGATACGTGAGAAAACAAACCCCTACCTACCTTGCTACCTTCCCTATATTCTGAAGCCTGTACCCACTATACCGTGATAAGTATAAAGCACTCGGTTGCACTCTTCCTAAGCTCGTAGAGTGGGATGGCATGCACAATGTCGATATATCGACTTCATGCTTAGGCAAGCAGGTGTGACCTTTGGTATATCCACGGGGTGGCCCCGCCCCGCGACAGCCGCGGCTACAGTGCCTTCACACCAGATCGGGCGAGCTGGCGAATAATCGTGGCTTGAAAGCCGCGGTTATGTAATTGGTAATTCAAAATAGCCTCTATCTGTAAAGACTAATTACTTTTAAGTATAGACGTGTGTTCCGTACTTTAACATTTTGACCGTTTGTGAGCCAGCACAAAACAAGGATTTGCTTCTTTTTTATTTTCCATGTCTTCTTTTTTATACATGGCAAAAGATGTATGGGTTCACGAACCAAACGTTCGTTCGATGCAAAGTCTAAACGCATCGGATAAAAAAAAACTTCTCTATGGCCGACCGTGAAGCGCGCTAAACCGTTGCTTCGAATATAAAATTTAAAAGATAATCCCAACCTAGCCAGCGGACCTACATCACTAGCACCTCAATCCATCACCGGGGCCCCGGATCACAGCAGCAGCCGCGGGCTAGGTGAGTGGATGCATACATCGCCTACATTATTTCGCTGGGGGCTTATTTGCTTCACAAATTCCCCTACAACGTGAATAAAAAAAATTGTCGATAAGTAAAAAAGAAAGTACAAATTTTGGACTTCTTTTAAATCCTATTACTTCTCCAAGGATGAAGGAATTGATTTATTTTATTGGGCACACTAATAAAATATTTCTGACAGCATGCGTGCTGAACAATACAGTAGACACTATTATACTGTTCATCATGTATGCTACATAAAAATATCGGTTATTAGCATGTATCTATTTTCACTTATTAAATTTCTTGTACCAATGTCGCGAAACGGCGGTGTACTCGTAGTTTGTTGGACTGAAAGAAAGAATTTATCAACTTCATGTGCTGCTTTTCTATACTCAGATTTTTTTGTATTGTATTGCACAAATCATTGTAGTATTATAAAATTTTCAAACATCTTTTTGAGTATCACTGACGTCATATAGTTATTACGTCAATCATTACAAGTTTTAATTAACACTTTTCAACAATTTGTAATAATTTACTTGGACATTACCATTTCTCACAATTTAATTGGGAATAATTTGATTTGCCACTTTACTACGCAGAAAAAATATTTCCCGCAGTCTGATTAATAACAATAACTTTATTATAAAGGTTGAAAGCACTATCCCATCAAAACATGGTACAAATCTGGCTCTAATGAAGTAAAGTTTAAATATAGGATCACACAATTATAATTGTCATGTGTTACAATGGTTCAGCTAATTATGCTATTACGAAAAGTAGGAGTACAATAAAGCTGTGGCATAAACATGGTTCACCTAAATTAAATGTAATTTACACGAGTGTGAGTATATACGTGATGTTAGCGTCTTTCTACTGTTGTTTTGTGGCACTTTCAAGCTTCCAAGTTACCCTATTTCACATGTTCAATTTGAACGCTAAGTAAGACACGGGTAAAGTGCGTGCGTAATGGTTATTTGCAGTCGTTACAAGCCATTGTATAGAGTTTTGCTGAGATATGGAATCACACAATTATAATTTTCATGTGTTATATATAATGGTTCACTTAATTCCCTATGCTATTAAAAGTACTGTGTCTTATACGAAACTTAATTATTGAGAGCGGCACCTCTGTTTCCCGCAGTTTTGCACCAATTGACGTACTTTTTTTTACCCCTTCTCCCGATACCTATGCTACTTCTGGTGGCGTCACCAGGTAGTGGCGCCACGTTTTGTGGCTGCTATGTTGTTTCATTGGCGTTTTGTTTCCCGGCGCGATACGTCGTGTGCACTCCCTTTTGCTCTCAGATAAAATAAGTCTAAAGTTTTTTTCAAATCGCGTTACACCTTAAAAGCCATCTTCTATTTCGAGATTAAAATAACAAGTAAGCTGCAATTATCTTAAATTAATTTTTAAAATTATTCTGGATTTTTGAATTGTGGCTTGATAAGTTCTTTATTAATTATACTATTTTTTAGTTTTATTGCACTAACCGGTTTTTGCGATTTTTGGGGTACAGCGATATCATCTGAATGATATCGCTGTACCCATATGATTATACTATTTTTTTTTAATGCACTTACCCGTGCTAAGGACAATTTTAAAAACCTATTTAGAGGCTAAAAATTGCACCCATGCCGGGATTCGAACCCACGACCTCTGGCTATCCGTGCCAGCGCTCTATCCAACTGAGCTAATGGGCGACTCACCGGCATCAGTGAAATTTCGAACCTCTTTACACTATTCTCTGTATTAGGTACAGGCAGCAACATCTGGCTGAAGTAGATTGCGCCACTTACAGCCCCGACTACCTACTTTGCAGTTAGGTTTTTACATCGAGTTTGAATCCCGGCTGGGGTAGAATTTGTAGCCTCTAAATAGGTTTTAAAAAAAGTTCTTTATTAATTTAACGGTTTTTCCGTTCGATAAAGAAATTTAATGTTTGTACCAATAGACAAATGATGTACATTCTGTGTACTAAGTATCGGGAATTTGCCAATAAAACAAAAAATACAAATTATTCATCTAAATTTATTTTATCGCCTTCAAAGTAGGCCCCATCGCTTGCAATACAACATCTCCACCACTCTTCACCCAGTCTTCCATACATTTTTCATAGGCTATTTGCGGTATGGCCTTTAGCTCATTCAGCGAATTTTCTTTCATGGCTTCTATCGACTCAAAACGTTTTCCTCGAAGAGGTAATTTTAACTTGTGAAATAAAAAAAGTCAGACGGAGCCATATCAGGTGAATACGGTGCTTGGTCGAGAACTTTTGTTGAATTTTTCACTATAATGGCTGTGTGTGATGGTGCAGCATCCATGAGTTGTGTTGCCACAAATCTGGACGTTTTCGGCGGATACTCTCACGCAAACGCTTCATAACGCCTAAATAATATTCTTTATTCACTGTTTCTCCCTCTGGAAGGGATTCGGAGTGAACCATACCACGGTAGTAAAAAAAAACTGTCAGCATCACCTTGATTTTGGAGCGACTTTGCCGCGGTTTTTTGGGTTTCGGCTCGTTTTCGAGACGCCATTCTGAAGACGTTTCATAAAGGTCGGATCCGTAGAAGCTCGGGAAACCATGTCTTCAGCGAAATGCTTTCGCTGCGCTTTTTGAACAAAATTGAGCTCTTTTGGAACTAGTCGAGCGGCGACGCGTTTCATGCCTAAAATGTCAATGAGAATGTTGTGGACGGACTTAAAAGATATGTTCACCTCACTAGCCAACTCTCTCAGACTCATAACGTCGATTTTCGAGCACTAGCTTCTTGATTCTGTCGATGTTTTCTTTGGTCATAGCGGTTGAAGGTCTACCAGAACGAGGCAAGTGTCCTACTACTTCTCGGCCTTCTTTAAAAGCCTTATACCATTCATAACCCCTAGTTTTCGATATACACGATTCGCCGTAGGTATTTCGCAAAATTGGCATTTCATGTAGTGATTGACCACATGAAATATCATTTGAAACACAAATTTAAGGCACACTCTTTGTTCAACAATATTTTCCATTGTAAAAATCGCCGAGGACTCAAAACTATGACCAACAAAAAGTGTAGTTTAAAACAAATTAAATGACAGACCCCGCTCAAATTTTGACCTCTTTTACGCGGGTATTTTATTGACATATTCCCGATACTTTTTACACAGAGTTTGTTACGCTTTATTGCACAAAAATTAAGAAAAAGAAAAATAACTTAAATAACAGGTAAGGGTTGATGTACAAAGGCGGACTTATTTCAAAAGAATTTTCTTCCAGCCAGCCTAAGAAAGATTCTGACCAAAAAACAGAGAGCGGGAGATGGCAAATATAGCTAAACAAGAAAAATTAAATCTAAAATCACCTATTTCAAGTTAATAGATAAAATTGTTACTATAGCTATCAATAGATACTTACTAATATACACACATTGTACATAATTATAACTACTTAAATAGTATATAAAATACATATCCATAATTCTAGACATACATATTTAGAGAATAATAAACATACTTACTTATACAAAAATACATAAATAAAAGTATTATACATTGGAAAGGAAGTGCTCTTTCAGTTTTGCACGGAACTGTGACACAGACGGACTGTCTCGAATTTCCCTCGGCAATGAGTTCCACTGATGAGCAGCACGCACAGAGAATGAGGTGGAGTAGAACTCAGTGTTGCAGACTGGGACTTGCAATGCTCTAAGATCACACGCTCGCTGTGGTCTGGTCCGCGGCAACAGTGAAAATCTCTCCCGAAGGTACAAGGGCGCACTAGGGTTTCTAAGGATGTTGTAAAGGAGAGTCAACATATGCAAGTTGCGGCGCATTCTGATTGGAAGCCACTTTAATAGGCGACGGTATTCAGACACATGGTCGTACTTTTTTAGACCGTAAACGTACCGAATGGCCAGATTTTGGAGACGCTCAAGCTTGCTGACCAGAACCTCGGTTGCGTCCATGAAACAGACATCAGCGTAATCAAGCCGTGGCAGTAGCAGCGCCTGGGCAAGCGTCACTTTCGTTTTGAAAGGCAAAAAGTTTTGGAGCCGTTTGAGGGAATGAAACGAAAAGTGCATGCGTCTACTAATGTCATTGACCTGAGCCTGCCAAGAGAGATTACAGTCCATGATGAGCCCGAGGTTTTTAACCTTATCACTAAATTGGATTGGGACGTGGTTATATATCAAAGCCGGCAGACTTGAGAGAGGTAAGCCATCGCGCAACCGTTTACTGCCAATGACGATAGCCTGTGACTTCAGTGGGTTGACCAGCAGACCGAAATCTTGGGCCCATCCCCGAATAGTCCACAGGTCATCGTTCATGGAGGCAAACGCCTTGACGGCATTATTAAGTTCGGCTCCCGGGTTGTCAGGATCTGACCCAGCATCAAAATGCACGTATAACAGAGTATTACTACTAAGTAGACAATTTTTAAATCATAACGGTTTTTCAGTTCGATTAGGAGTTGTTAAATGTTATATCCTGTGAGACAGTTATATCAGTGTTAAAAAGTTGTGATTTTTCTATTACTGGTTCGAGTGGAAAGCTGCGGAGGTTCCTTTTGTCAAGCTGCAGCTGCCCCATGGAAATTGGTGAGATCCAACAATTTCATTATTATAATTTTTTTCCACAGAAACACCTAGGTCGTTACGACGACATCACCAAGCTCGGTAGTATTTTATACGAGACAATATAATATAATGAGCAATATCTATTACGCAGAGGGTAAGAAATAGAAGAAAATATTCCTGTGAAATTTTCAAGTAACCTAATGAAAATATTGCATGACCGAGATGAAACACAATTTCCTTTATTTGTCACCTTTATTTTCTAGTAAAATTTTAATAATTACAATCGTTACATACATACGAAAGTTTGGAGCGAAATTGTGTTTAAATTATGGTCTGTATAGGTAATTACGCCTTAGGAGTTTCATTGAGTAATGGTATTCAATTCGTAGCAAAAAGATCAAATATGTTCAAACATAAGTATACGATACACAATCGCCTACCAATTATTATAATTCGTATACTGCCGAAACCAGCTTGAGAAGAACATCCCTACTAACCTTTTTTTTTTTTTTTTTCACCCAGGAGAAACCCCAATTACGGGTACCACCGGCTCGGGGGAGCACAGTGGTTATGTCGGACTCCCCGCCCTGAAAAGGGCGGTATACCGACTAAAACTCCTGGGGTGTTCCTCCGCACCGCAAAGGACGGGGCCACGGGAACGCTTGCGCACACTTCCGCGACCCCGTCTGCGGGCGCCCTTTCGGGCACTCCTTCGGCGGCGCTTCTGCCCCGTCGGTGCTCGACGACGGGGCTAGAAAACGCCGCATCTCTTCGTTGGAGCGCATAGGGGCCAAGTGCGTATGATCTTGGCCCCCATGTGGCATAAACATGGTTCACCTAAATTAAATGTAATTTACACGAGTGTGAGTGTATATGTGATGTTAGCGTCTTTCTACTGTTGTTTTGTGGCACTTTCAAGCTTCCAAGGTACCCTATTTCACATATTCAATTTGAACGCTAAGTAAGACACGGGTAAAGTGCGTGCGTAATGGTTATTTGCAGTCGTTACAAGCCATTGTATAGAGTTTTGCTGAGATACGGAGCTCTAACTTAAGCATGCTTTGACATTAAGATAATGGCTTTTTTAGGCCGCGGCTGTAGCCCATACAAAGCGCTCTGAATTGTATAGTGGCCCAGTAAAGGAACATTTTCACTTGACCTAGGTATATCGCCTGGAGATACTATTACTTAGGAGATACTAAAAACACAACAATGTTTCTTTCTGTTTTACGACTGCGTGTATTTATAAAAATACAAAATGATTACGACGCTATAGTTTTAATTAGTCATAAAATATTAATTATTTATTTTATAACGAGAGAAAAAACAGATTTTTTTTCTACATTGTGAGTTTCAATATGAATTAATTTTGTGGGCTTGTAGTAGCAATACAACTCGCTAACAGTGAAGGATAACATAGTGAGGACATCTGAGTGTGCCTGGATGTCCACATGTCTCTGTGCTTGAAATGAGCCACGCTCTTTAAGAGAAGTATTGTGTCCTACACTGTGACGTTATTACTTAAGTACTATAGCGTTATTTATTAGACTGTATTATTTAAGAATTTGGCTGGTTATTTGGCTAAATACTACTAAACTGCAGGCAGATGCTGGATGCGGCAAGCCGAAGACAGGGCGATATGGCGCTCATAAGGGGAGGGCTATGTCCAGCAATCGACTAGTATAGCCTGACGACGACGACAACGTTCACTAAATATTTTCTCACTAAAGTTAAGCATGACGTTTCATATTTATTAAAAATCACGTACAAAATTATTGTAAATAATTTGCAAAAAACTGTCAAATATAACCATAAAATAATAATACTACAAAAATTACAACATATAAAAAATAAAACTCGTTCCAATTGCGCTGTCATCGCGCTTATGGGTAATCAGGAGGATCGCTACCAGGACACCGAACTTGCCATAACCTTAAGACCTCCTCCGCGAAGGGAATGCAAAACGCGTCACTATTAATACTTACTCAAAATATGAGTGACAAGGTCTAGCATCCCATGCGACGAAGACAGGAAGGCTGGGAGCTCAGTGTCCTGCTAGCGGTGAATGCCTAGCCCACCGTGTCTAAAAGGCAAAGCCGCTTGGTGCCACTGGGTGGGAGTCATACCTATATTAAGAATCGAATTAAAAATCATATTCAGCACTTTCCTCAATACAAAGTAACACCGGAGCAGTACGCAGCGAGTATGTAAGCCTAGGAATGGACAAGCAACTCCTTAGATTAGTCAATGATACATGAGCTGGAAGCCGTGTTGAGTGTTGCTTAGATGCCAAAAGAGCCTTTGACATCGCAGTCAGTGCGCACGTTCTTTTAAATTTACAAATTAGACGATTCGGTGTCGTTAGCTCGGCGAAAAAGTTCTCCGGGTTATTAATAAGATCGTTAAAAACTTAATCCGCGGCCGCACACTATAGGCTGCAGGCGCGGTCGCCATCGCTGAATGCGATTAAGTATGATTATGATTAAGTGGATTACAGTATGTGATTTTAAGTATTTCAGGAAAAAAGAAAACAATACTCCAAGGTACAATTTTTCCATATTTATGTACAACTAGCTGACCCAGCGAACTTCGCACCGCCTAACAGTCAATTCTTTATTTTTTTATTTTCCCCTCCGCAAAAACCATCCTCGTACTTCAAGGAATATAAAAAAAAAGAATTATCGAAATCGGTCCGCTCTCGAGATTTGCGCTTACCTACACATTCAGCGATTCATTTTTATATTATAGCTACAGTGTACAGTTTTGTCCGCAATATTTAATTTCATCGGATATAAGTGGAACAGCAGACATTCCAAATTATACCAAAGCGCCCCAATCATAAAGTTCTCGATGGTCCTGATGCAGCATGCTACGATAGATAAACAGGCGTGCTACGAGACGCACAAATTTGTAGGTTTCGTCGTCGCCGCACTATGTGAATGTAGACTTAGGAACATTGCAGTTGTAACAGGACGTAGATTCTGTACAATCGAAATTGCATAAAATCACGTGTATCAACCTTGTACGCGTCTATGTATCTAATGGCTCCTTTACCTTAACGACCATGATGGGCGATCATGGAATGGATGATGATTGCTACCTATTTACACTATTTTTATTTTTAATGCACTAACCCGTGCTAAGGAACAAATTAAAAAACCTATTTAGAGGCTAAAAATTTCAACCATGCCGGGATTCGAACCCGCAACCTTTGGCTATCCGTGCCAGCGCTCTACCAATTGACCTTAGTATTTCTTAATGAATGGCGATGCTCGTGCATAAATTAAAGTGCTCTCTTCTTCTTCTTCAGGCTATATCAATCCACTGCTGGACACAGTCCTCCCCCAATGAGAGCCACAGCTCAAGCTTGTGCTATCATTGGGGGGTAGTGCCCATAATCCCCACGCTGGGCATGCGGGTTGGGGATCGCAGTTTGGTGGCATTGTACTGCAGGGTGCGCTGCTACCCATCCCCTGGTTTGTGTCCCTTAGTCACCTTTTTCGACACCCGCGGGAAGAATTTGGGTTGGTGCTATTCTCTCTCTCCCGACACCACACAGCAAACTTAAACTGCTCTAATTGCGATTATTGACGACGGGAATCAACCTTTTTCCTAATAAAAATCACGATTGGACTCGTTTAATGCTCTCCTCCATCACCGTGTAGCTGTATCCACATGATCGTTACAACCGCAATCGTTAATCGTAGCGTGCTTGGACTTCGGAAATGTAGCAGCCACCGCTACTTGTTAAATTTCGGCAAACGATAATTATGTGAATGTTTACCAGAGAGACTGTTGACGAAAAAAAAAATGACGACGAGAAAAGTGTACCACTGTGCAAGAGGAATGACGGAGGATGGTGAGGCAGGCCACCGCCCCGACGCAAAGATCACGACCGCTCTGTCAGAAGCGTTACGACTAAGAAGAAGAATAACACATATGAAATAACGGACACAAAAGGGATGGAAAAGTGTAAAGGTGATATAGAAAGAAGGTTAAAAGCAGGAAATTGTGTAAACGGTGCCTTGCACTCCATTGTGTGCAGCCAAAACGTCTCCAAAAGAGCTAGATTGGCTATCCGTTGTGGTGTGCTGGTCGCAACACTCTTATGCTAGCGAGACTTGGGTGTGGCAAAAGAAGCAAGAAAGTAGATTTAATGCAGTAGAAATGAGGTCCTTGAGAAGTATGTGTAGTGTTACTTTGAATGACAGGATACGCAATAGTCTGATTAGAGAACGATGTGGACTGAAAGATGATGTAGAGACTAGAATCGAGAAAGGAATGTTGCATTGGTTTGGACATGTAGAGAGTATGAAGGAATAAAGATTGACGAAACAAATATATATTGCGAATGTACATCGACCCAATAGGGGATGTATTTATATTTGGGAAGATAAGAAGTACCCGCAACCGGCGTGCGTGTATGCAACGACTTATGCACGTTGATGACGCGAACGTGATCTGTCGGGATCGTGGCAAGTGGCAGTCCCTGGTCTCTGCCTAGCCCTCTGGAATATAGGCGTGAGGTTATGTATGTGTGTACGGACAGAAAACTAACACATTTGCGTAATGCTCCACTTTGAATGATCCTTTTAATACGTGCCTACAAACCGACAACTTACGGATTACTGGCGATCATAGACGATGATCGTCGACTACAAACGATTAGGCCCTCTCCACGATCTAGTCACGGGTAATCGGCGGCCATCGGCGATAAATCTGTCATTGATCTGCATTAACTCTCAGACACAATCTAGATCCACGAGGGATAAATTTGGCTTGGTTTTACGTACGTGACTTTTTCTAAGTATAAGGTATAAGGATGTCATTCGACATCCGCGAAGGTAACATATTAAATAATATATGAATTTATAATTAGAGGTCATCGTAATTATATACAAACCGAGCACACTTAATTTAGCTAACGAACGTAAATATTTAGCGATTAGAGTGAAATTAACGATGTGACTTAACACCCCAATAGTTAATTGACATCGTTAAGTATCTTCAGCCTAGAAATAGGTACTCTTTTACTCGCCTGATAAGTCAGGCAGGTAAGTATAAAACTGTTTATAGGTTGAGGTCTTGCTTAAAAACGCTGTAGATAATACTCGTAGCTATTGGAATAGGCGTACACTGTTTGACAGCTGATTTGATTGATGTCTAGTGATTGTGTGCGTGATTTGACTTTAGGTACTTATTTAAAATGGTTAATACCAAACCACTTGAGGGTGATTTGCTATTAAAGCTAAAGTACCTACATAATGTGATTGATATTTCCTGTGCGTGCTGAAATAGCTACACTGAAACTACCTACATAACTCATTTGTGAAAACAAGCTAGAAAAATAGTTTAGAAGTGCTTTCACGAATAACTTGTGGGGGCCCAATACTGCCGTTAATTGAGTGTGATTGTTTATAATGTTTTACAGTTCTCAAGTATAACGGTCTCTGTGGCGCAGCAGTAGCGCATCATCCTATCATGCAAGAGGTCCCGGGTTCAAACCCCGGCTGGAGACAAAAAAGCCCCAGGTCTTGGAAGTTCACATGTTTGTTTCTGTTCTCACGACACAGGGTATTCTAGTGAGGGAGCCAGAAGCAATGTATGTGCCTGTATGTAAATGGTATGTTATGTTTTCTCTCAAAAATCTAGTGAAATTCCAGAATGAAGTTAATAGTTCCGAATGGTTTCTTCCTTTAATTACTGGGTAGTTCTTAAACTAAGTTACACGAAGTCGATTGCATAATAATGAATCCTCCCAGATTCGTCGTTAACTTGCATCTGCTTTCGTTTAATGCGTTTTCGAAGTAACAAATCCAGTATATACCTAGTATTTCCATTTTTCCTACTGAAACTATACATTTAATTAAATTCAGGTTTGGGAAATCTCAGAAAAACTGCGAGAGTGGATTCTTAAATTATTTAAAGTAAAGACTGCCCGGTGCGCGATTCCGACTCGCCGACTCGAGTTTTTTAATTACAAATTGGTGTTTCCCGAACTGTTTGGACCAGTAACCTATTTATTCGTATCTTCATACTAACCCGTTTAATTTATTATTTTATTGATTTAACCCCTTTCTGTCATTCCATCCATCCTCTCTGCACTCCATTGGATTGGTGTCAGTCTCAGATCATTAATCTCAGATGTCAGCAAAAGCAAAAACAAGAAAAGCATCAGCGGCAAGTGTCAAAATTGATAAGTTAATCCTCAAAATCCGCTTCGTTAGGTAAAATGATAGTGTACGTCTGTTAGGGCCAGTTTCTGAATTGAGAACTTAGCGAGACTTCGCTAAGTAAATAGTTAAGTGTAGTGCTGTGTCTTCGATTTCTCAGAAAAGAGCGTGACAGAACATTTCTTGAATATATATTTAGTGAGATTCTTTTTTGTAAGTGGCCAAAGGCAAACCTGGCTTTAGCCTGAAGAAGTAGAAGAAGAAGAAAGGCAAACCTCGCTTTCTGCCTACCTTATTGAGATACAAGCGTGAGTACTTTTTGTGTATGTGTGTATATTTTTTAGGTAGACTCTCAAATTTTGAAACATATTTTCACACTGATTGCGTTTTATTTTAGATTTTTCTTTCATCGTGATGCGTCTTCACTTTCTGGGTGCCACCCTGGTACAGACTCCTTTGAGGCAGAGTAGGGGCTCGCGGCAGATGGACGACGGAGTCTCGCCCAGCTCCTTGCTGTAGCTCTTGCAGACTTGGCCCTCGCCTGTGAAACACAGAAACAGTTAATTATTAGACTTAACTAACTCACAATATGTAACAAGTTTAACTTGGAGGCCTATACACTTCGAACAAAGTTATTCCGATGTTGTCGCCAACTCATCAAATCAGCCGTCAAATTCAAAGTTTAGAAATTTTATTAGGCGGCGGCATTCAACTACAGAACTAGGCTTTTAGTTAAAATAAAGCATTGTTTAAAAGGTTTGACCACTTGACTAACCGAAAACTAGCTTTTTTAAGCGCTTAATGAATGAAGAACCGCCATATACTATGAATTATAGATAATTCAAGATGGCGTTAACGCAACAGCTGATTTACTTCTCCTACTTCCGCTACGTGATTTAACATTTTGTTCAATCATACGGCTGAATGAGTTTTAGCCCTTTAATTAATTATTAGTTGGCGGTGATACATATAATATTCTTTGTTGTACACAGTTATACACTTTTATGCCTTATACTTTTTTTATGTAGCCTATGTACGACGTATTGCATTGGCGCAATTACCACGCGTGTCCGCGTCGTGGTAATTAAGCCCATATACACGGCCACCGCGGATTGGCAATGAAATTACTCACGCTCACGTATGTAAAAATTTAAGGCACTCAGGTTACCTCATAATTATTATATTAGTAGTTATAGTTACTAATCATACTAATCAGCAAAAACATTATATAATCAGAAAAATATCTGGCAATTTACATGGAAGGATTGGAAGCGTACTTTGAGCAAATAGGGGAGTTTTAGCAACCATCATCATCATCAACCCATTACGAGTATTTCCCCACCGAGGGCTACGGGTCTCTTTCTTAAGGAAGGTATAGGCCATACTCTACCACGGGGACAAGTCCGGTTTGGAGTTTTTAGTAAAGGCCTGCGCAGACGAGGGGAATTTTGTCCCCAAGGGATAAAAGTCCCTGAATCGTAAATGTCGTAAACGTAATGTCCTCTGAGTACTTGTCGCAGACTCAACGCCTACGGTGTGGGGTCATTTGTTCCCCGGAAATTGAGTGGGGCGTACGCTATGGAAGCAAATATTCTGATATTACATTGTGTTGTAATTTACATGAAGTTGAAAAAGAAAAGGCGTTTTAAAAGAAAACCCCGAACTTTTGTCCAGTCCGGTCTCTTGATGTCCTCAGTAACTTGGGGGACTTTTTGTACAGGGTACCTACTTTTAGTCCTTCGTGTGCGTTATTCGATACAATTTACAAGAGATCTATATTGACGGACAAAAAAAGTCCCCGGGGATAGTCCCTCGTCTACGTAGGCCTTAATGCGCATGATTAAAAGTACCCGAAATCAGCGTGCGGTAATACAACGACTAATAAATGTTGACGAAGCTGAAAGCTGTCACGATGACCAATGGCAACACTGGTCTACCCTTCCGCAATCTATGTACGCGTAACTTTATCCCCAAAAAAGGATCGTGAAAAACGTTAGCAAATAAGGTTCCAGTGCCAAGATTACAGTAGATCTATTATCCAGTCCCTGTTTGAACAGATAAATGTGTCTTCCCGACTGATAAACAACCCCTTTTACCTTTATTACCACTTCGGTTTCTAACGCATTTGCTGCTTTTTTCAGGGTTTCGCAATTCTCTCTTATTTACGTAGGTACTCGTAGATGGAGACTATACACCTGTTTTGTTATGTACTGTCATCAACCATCAAGAAAAAATACAACAAGGTGTTTTCTAAAAAAGTAGTGGCCAGGATCGGCCTCATTAAACCAGGTTGTCCTTACGAGTGGACATCGGTTAATGTTTTAGGTAAATATTGTATGTTTGTTATGTTATTAATCAGTAAAATTAAGTGATTGGGTATTTAGAAGACCATTAATTGACGTGTCTAATGAAGCAATGTCGTCTCTAAACGGTCACAGCCTAGTGAGTAAAACAGTGCACTCGCAAGCGAGACACCCAGGTTCGATTCCCAGCGTGGGCACGTACCTAAGACTTTATTTATTTTAAAATTTACGGACATCTGCAAATTTGTAATAGCAATACCACATGATTATGACGCCACAAATGAAGGAAAACACCGTGAAGAAACCCGCGACCTTGTCTTTCCTGTGGAATATGCCGAATAAGCTGTCAGCACGGTATAGGTGCTGGGCAAGTCTACTCCAACTAAAAAAACATTGTTCCAAGCACTGCGGTGTCAGAGTGGTCCCTTCACCCATCTATAGTGTCGGTGAAGGTGCCACTGGACTCTGAATAAATCATCTCATTACGTGGCCAAAGTTTAATTAGTAAAATTATATTAATGGGCATTTAGAGGACCATTAATTGTATCCTCAATAAGTTCATCATTAGGATTCCGTACCTCAAAAGGAAAATTAGGAAACATTGATAATCTGACCCTGTGCTCTAGTCCAGAAATTTACAGGTATCAGACCGTAGACCGTGGTGCTAAAGGTTCATTGTTATGGTGAAGCATGTCATCATTTGAGTATATAACGTAATTTCACTGTAAGTAATTGGAAATCACATGTCCATTTTTTTATTTGATTTATACAATAAGAATTTACAGTCAAAAGAAAAAGGCTCTTAATGTTACTAAAAAATATTGCAAAATAGTTACTTTCATTACAAGTGCGGAAAGGCTGTCATTGCAGAGTTCTGACAAATGTCTACCCGAGCCGAGGCGCAGCCGTAGGCAAGGGTTGACAGTCGGAACAAGTTGCAATGACGGTTCCGCACGTGTACTCGTACTGAACAACAATTTTTAATACAGTTGCGAAAAAAATTGGATGGATGGGTGGATGGATGGATGGATGGATGGATGGACGGACGGACGGACGGATGGTCGAACGGACGACGGACTTTCTTCATTACCTCCCGTGTTGTGTACATCTTTTTATGCCACACCTGGCAATAAAGTGGCTTTTTCTCAATAAAGCTCTCGATCGCATATTTACGTCCCTCGCTTGCAGTTCGGGCCGCAAACTTCTGCGATCTAGGCCTTTCTTTGTATTACCACCCTAGTTATGTAATGTACTATTATAACATATTTGCTCGTAAAGTGGTTGTAATTACACCAATTTCAATATCGTAATGTATCTCATTACGTACTTGTGCGATAATGTATTATGTAATGTAAAAGGCACGTGTTTTTTTAAAATAAAGTTTTAAGATACTCCGTATAAAAATGAACGATATTTTTAAAAATCTTAGCAAAGAGGTTTTATGTCAAGAAAGTGGTCAATATTTTCTGAATAAAATTTCCTTTGGGAAATAAAATATAACTAATAAACATTTAATTATTTAATTTAATTAACTGTGACAATAAATTACACGTACACTGGCACGGATAGCCAGAGGTTGCGGGTTCGAATCCCGGCATGGGTGAAATTTTTAGCCTCTAAATAGGTTTTTAAATTTGTTCCTTAGCACGGGTTAGTGCATTAAAAATAAAAATAGTATAATAAATTACAACCATTTATCTGTAACAAAAACACAAAAATATAAATTAACTTTATTATATATTACAGCCGTAAACTGGCTGTTTTTGTACCTTTGCCTAAAAAAAAGTTGATGTGCGCGCATCGCTTATTTGTGGACAAGTAAAAATAAATCCGCGCGCTTTTTCTTTTCGATGTATTGTTTTTATTTGAAAATGTCGTCAAGTAGTGATGGTAACAAAGTCAGAGTTTTATTAATTTCCTCGTAAATATGTTATAAAACGTCGTATACGCTGCTCGTACGGAAAAAGCCGCTTTCTGGCCAGGTGTGGCATAATAGCTATTTGTTCAACTAGAGAGGAAAATTGGTTTTCCAAGCGAGTGCTAATTTTGAATCCCGATTAAGCGAAGGATTTTAATAGTTGAATCACGAGCGTTAGCAAGTGATTCTACATTAGAATCCTGAGCGTCGCGAGGGATTCTAAGGTACGAGATGGAAATAACTTTCGTCTCGCGTGACATATACAACTTTTCACCTTAGCAGCGAGAACATTATTAGAGATAAAAAGATACAATGTGAATAAAAATTAAACCACATAATATTTGCAAACAATAAGTATATACTAAAATTTAAAATTGCAGTTATTAAAAGTTACATTTTGAAAATTTATAATTTTATCAGGAAGTGATACCGTGGAGTTTGCGATTTGAGTTTGACTCGAGTTCGTTTCTATTTGTTTATTGGACTGTGACGAGGCAATACTATTAGTAAACGTTGGCGACTCGGTGCTGCTTCTTACCGAATTTTCAATGATATTTGTGTCTTTGGAAGTAGAGGGGCGCGGGTGTGCATAAGGATCAGGTTTAAAGTTTATGCTTTGTACTATGCGTTTACAGGTTTTAGACTTATTTTCGATCGAATCTTCAATATATCCTTCCGCGACCATGTTTGACTTCCAGCCGCCATGACGTTTTAATGTTGTGAGGTTGGCTCCTGAATCAGCCAAAAGCGTGGCCGAAGTTTGCCTAAAGCAATGTCCAGTGTAAAGGTGACTCTTGTAATTATAAAAAAGTGGCTATTTGTTGTGGTGTCCCGCCTATTTTATTAATTCCCAAAGGCTGTCTTGAACACTCGTCATTACGATACTGCAAGAAAAATCGATCTGTTTTCGTATTATCAGGTCGTAATGCCTTATATTTCTCGAAAATTTTCACATATTCGTCGCGAATAACAAAGGTCCTGTCAATGTTTGTCTTTGTGTTGGGTAGGTTGACTAATAGCAGTTCGTCAGAATGTTTTTCGATGGCCATCCAGGGTCCGGGACGGCGATTCACACACGAAATTTTAACGCTCACAGGCACTATATTATAGTTCACGTCACAGGATTACATACACAGAAAAATACAGAAAAAGATACCGTCACTTATGGCTCTATCGGACCGACTGTCGAGGGGCGCTTGGCTGCAAGCCGCGCGGCCCAATCTGCTAACTAAGCACAATGCATTACAATGTGTCACTACAAACTAAATAAAAACTAGTATATAAGAATTAAATAAAAACTAAATTACTCTTGGCAGGCATCACAGTAATAATTGCCTCTGCCAGAATAAGAAGTGCACGCTTCGTGAGCCCACATGTCACAATCGTCACACCTGATCCAATCTTCTAGAGGTGGTTCAGTATATAGATCAGCACAGACTAAGCAAGCGTATTCAGTTTTGTCATTCCGACTGTTTTTTGGACCACGTTTGGATCTTACCTGTCTCTTGTTGGTATTACTACAACAAGCTATTACTTCCTTCTTATTAGTGCTGGCTTCCTTTAAATTTTTCTTCACTGCCTTAAGTTTGGTGTTAGTAGGTTTCTTCTTTTTGTTTTCTTTTTCCCTTAATTCCTATTTTACTGGTGTGCTTGTTAGTATTTCAGCCTTTTGTGCCTTAAGTTTTCGTGTAGTTTTATTCGGTGTGACTTGAGGTTTGATGTCTATTGGAGTTTTATGCTGTTTTATTGGTGGTGACGGCTGCATTTCCGGAGTTGCGGGCCTGTTGACTTCAGTTACCTGTAACTCTAAGTCTGTGTCAGCTACTAGTGGCGGAGAATTGTTGGACTGCATCTCAGATGCTGTTTCTTCAGTTTGTCCTGCTGTCACTTCTGCTGTTTCGCTTAAAATAGTCGGTGTTTCTGTAATATCGGTGTTATCGTTAGTAGGTATCTCGATATTCAACACAGCGGGTTGAATATTTGCCGACTCCTCATTTCCAGTAACTGGCTCCGGCCTGTCTGTCAAAGTAGATGGCATATAATCACTTTCGTCAAATACGTTCCGATTGGTTGGCCAAATGCCAGTAGATGAAAACCCTTTTATTGCGTTATGGGCACTGGCCGCTTTCATGTAGGCTTCACCAAACAATCTGGCCACATCATACTGTGAAATAATGCGCCCGACGTGGGTACGCTGAAATACCGAAACAGCTTGTTCGAAATAATTTTTAAGTGGTCCGTAAACACACGTATTCAAAGGCTGTAATCGGTGCGTTGTGTGTGGTGGAAAAGACACAAAAATCACAATGTTCTTTGAAGCATAATCTAGGACTTCTAAATATTTATGTGACACGTGATTGTCCATTACTAAAATTATTTTTTGCTATGACTAGGCCAACTAGCGATAGTTGGCCTAGTCATAGCCACAAAATGTCGAAGCTAGTCTAAGAATGTTGAGCCATTTATCCAGCCGTTGTCTGTGCAGCTTGCGACTGATCCAGGTGGAGCGCCATCTAGAAGTCTTGACACCATTCGCTTTCTCCCAAAGATAAAAAATGGGGGTATAAACGCACCTGCTGCATTGCAACAACAAACCACTGTTGTGAGTTTACCACGCTCGACACTAGATATCACACCAACCTGTTTTTTTCCTGATCTACTAAGAACTCTAGGCGGCTTGTTGCTATTAGTCTGAATTCCAGTTTCGTCAACATTGTAAGTGCGCATCGCGTCAATTTTATGTTTATCGATCTCTCCCTCTAGCAAATCGAAAAACCTCTGTACTTGTGGTTTGTTAAAACCCCTAGCGCGTGTTAATGACGTCGGTTCTGGACGGCGTAGACTTAAATCAGGATGTCGTACTTTAAACCCAATGTACCAATCTTCACCTGCCATTCCATTTTTGAATGGGTGTGGAATATTGTTGTTTTCGGCATATTGGTACACGAGTTCTAAGAATTCTTTCTTGTTCAGTCCAAAAAACAAACCTTCCATATGAAACACATATTCAAGAAGCTCGAGTTCCTGAGGATCCGTAAATACAGTTGTGTACCTGCCAAGTTTCTTCTTCGGGCATCCTTTTTTGATGTGCCGCTGCAACGTGAATAAGTTTATACCATACTTCTTAGCCGCACCTGTCACTGAGGTTTTGCTAGCTTCTTCCATAGCAAGTTTCATAACTGCCTCGTCCCATGATGCATTAGAGGTTTTTCTTTTATATTTGTTAACCATCTAGAAACAAATATAAAAGAAATCTTAATTTTTGTTAATAAAATAAACCAAAAATCTTAATTAAAACCTCGTTTCAACCACCCAAACTACTTACATTACCATACTAGGGCAAATTGGGTACATACCCGTTTTACCCCTACCCGTTATGCCCAAACGCATGTTTTTATTTTTAACCGCCATAACCTCAAAACCAAGTGCAGGAATGCCACAAGTTTTTTTTAATTTAGATGCATAATTCCTTACAAAATCACAACACAAAACTTAAATAAACATAATCCATACAATATTTGAGTATTCACTGTTACCAAAAGTCATTTTTTTTTAGTAAAACCATCGAAAATATTGTTTTCAATCTTACCTTGCAAGCGCTTGCGTCACAGCGGAGAGCCGACTGCCTGTGATTGGCCGACTGTCACGCCACCTCGCTGCACTCGTTCATTCTCACTAATAGACGTAACACGCACACAAACAAGCATACCCGATTTAGGCGGGGTACCCGATTTAGGCTTATCTCCCGCATACGCATGGACTACGACTTGTAGTTTTATAAAACGCGGCTAAGATGGGCGTATCGCGGTATCATTAGCCTAGTGCTCTAGGTGATACTCGGAAATCCCAATTTTACATCGTGGGTAATCAATGTAAGCCCTCTAGTAGCGATACACTCGCTGGCTGGCGATCAGCCCAATCACACTGAGATTGGGTGTATTTATGCCTAACTAGCTAGCTCGTTCAACCCGCCTGAGAATCTTTAATGCTTGTTGGTAATTTTTTTCCATAAATTTACAGAAAGAAAGAAAAAAGACATCATATTTCTACAGAAAATCAGAGAAAACAAAAAAATTGCATACAAGGAAATAAAAACAACAACTTAAAAAACGAAAATCCACAAATCAAAGATTTACTTATCTATGTAGGTATTATCGTTTGTGTAGGTTTATCATAATTTCTATTGTTCAGTATGTAGGTCTAAGTTAATGGAGCACGAACAAGCATAGGTATCTATGCTATGCTTGTTCCTTCTCCCTACACGTATTAATGTATTCCACCTATTATTCTTGAATTTTACTCGTAATTAGTGCAATAAAAAACAATTAAATAAAAATATTTAGAATAGGTTCAACAGTTCTTGAATTATAAATGGAGATAGTAACTTTTATACAGGTGTACTAGTTGCAATATTATTACTAATTAAGCTACGACTCAGTCTCAAACCTATCAAATATAAGCACAAAAATTCATAAAATCGCAATAACCGTTTCCGAGGAGTTCTATTACAAAAAGTGTGACACGAGACTTTTATAAATTAAAATATAATTATAGATTACCGCGCATAATTTGTGTCTACAAATCGCAGCCCCAGACTACTCGGTTTAAATAAGGGAATACCGATTTGATACAATACCCTTACATAGGGTGGAACTAGACCGTCTTCTGACTAAAAAGCTGTGCGTGGACACACATAAGAAACTGCGATAAGAAGAAATTTTCTGCAAAAAGATCAACAACTTACGAAATTGTGTGGTTTTAAGTCGCTAAACCTCATCATCTCGTACATAATTGATTTTTTTACGGTTCCTTTGGAAGAAGCTTTCAGTTTATTACACCCTGTATGTACCAAGGCAAACCACAACAATAGCATTCCTATTGTTGTGGTTTTGAAGCCGGCGTAGTAGATCGTTCGATTATTCAGTCAGCATTGTATTTCGGTTCACTAGAGTGATTTTACAGGCCGGAACAAAATTGATTGCCATTTCGAATCTGAATTCATTAATTTGTGCTTAGAATCATTGATTACAGGTTCGAGTCCCGGCATGGGCGGATGTCTCAGCCTCTAAATAGGATTTTTAAAATTGTCCTTAGCACGGGTTAGTGCATTAAAAAAGAGAATATAATTACGAGTACCCTAAAAACCTATTTTATAGGCTAAAAATTCCACCCATGCCAGGATTTGAACCCACGACCTCTGGCTATCCGTGCCAGCGCTCTTTCCAAATGAGCTAATGGGCGACTCACCGGCATCAGTGAAATTTCTTACCTCTTTACTTCTTTATTATTCTCTGTATTACCTACGTACAGGCAGCGACATCTGGCTGACGAGTACCCTAGTCTGTAACAGTAGACTGTACTTACCGAGTAGGCTGACGCAGGCGGGGCAGCAGGCGCACTTGCCGGCGTGGTTCGCGCGATACTCCGTGCCGGGCCTACAACCGGTATTCGGGGGCAGGGTGGGACACATGCTGGGCTTGCAGTAGTTAGAGCCACAGACCAGGTCACCATACACCGACGCCAAGGCGCACGCCGCTACTAAGAGAACCAGCACGACCTTCATTCTGGAACTGGCTGTAAGAGAGGAATTAGCAGATTGAGTACTGATGAATGCTGATAGATCGAACCAGCGCCTTGATAGTAACTTTTCACATATCAAAAGACCACCACATTTTAATCATAACTTTACCTATAATTTATTATTACTTATAAATCACATCACAAAATTTAAAACATTACGAAATAATACATGTCACAGTTAATAAGGCAAAAATGTCAATACAAAATAATATAGTTACAAAACATGTCACACTTAATAAAAAAAAATACATGCACAGAATGGTGCATTAAAATTTAATATTGTAATTCTATTTAAATAAAGTAATATTTTTTTCCATAACTATATACAGCATAAATACTTAAAAAGATTTACATAAGTATTTACAAAAAAAGAAAGGTTTAAATAAAAAAGTCTACACCGCTGCCGATGGGGAGAGTTCCCAAGACACAGGCAGCATTCCCTCTCTGAATGGCCAGGCTGATGCTCTGGCCGAGGTAGCTACCACCTCTTGGTTCGCCCGATGAGTCGACGAGGCGCTTCGCTATTTCTTTTTGAAGTTTACGCGCCTCGGGGCCCCACGGACCTATCGTCTCGACCCCAAACGGCGCAAATAGGTCACCATCCCCAAGGAAAGAGTATTTGCGTGCACATGCTCAGTAAGATATCCAATAAAGTTTCGTCAAGAACACATAAAATATTTAAAAACCTATTTAGAGGCTAAAAATTTCACCCATGCCGGGATTCGAACCCGCAACCTCTGGCTATCCGTACATAAAATATTAATAATAATTTAAAATACACAAAAAAAACAACACTATCTGAACAAACCACACCGGAAAATATCTGAGCCAAAGGATACCATACCGCCAGAGACCCTCTGTCTCAGATACGCAGCGGAGCGGCAGTCAAGCCCACAGTCCCTCAAGCGGCGACCCAGCTCCCTAACAAGGATCTTAGTCTGAGTCCCCCAAACTCCCATTGTCTCAACCGCAAATGGAACAAAAAGGTAATTGTCCATAAGGGCACCATACTTGTGGCACTTGAGCGTAGCTGCCCATTCGGCCGCGGCACCGGGTTTAAGTGCAGTAGTGGACAAGTGTGAGGGAGCAAAAGTACAGACGCAAGTTGCGTCCCACAGTAAACAACGCCCTTTCTCCCAAGGCACAAGAGTAAGACCGTCCGGGCGCTTCCCATCCGTGCGACACAAGCCGTAGCCTCTACCATACAAGGGACGTTGGCAGAAACCAGAGCCCTCCGGATGATGTCGTTCAACGAATGGTGTTTAGACAATCTACCCGCACTCCTCACACAATGCAGCCCGTGACGTCCAAACGCACCCACCCCCCACAGGCACATCGATGCGGCTCGCACACATTGCAACCCAGACGAAGCGCCACTCACACGCAGGGAGTCATTGTCCACCAATATAAATACTGTTAAATCAATTAATGAATATTTACTGAAATTAAATGTATCTGTTTTTATCTAAATGTGAATGTAATAAGCTGGAAACTGGTTTAAGGATTTTGTTGATTAGTGCTGCTGATAGATAAACTATAGTAACTACGTCAGAGATAATTACCTAAGCCACTTAATATCTTAAGTGGCTTAGGTAATTATCAATAATATATACATTTACCATTAAATATGTTTTCCTTCACATTTAATGGTAAATGTGAAGGAAAACATCGTGAGGAAACCTGAAGTGCTCAAAAACGCGCTAGAAATCGGCAATTCTTCGTGGGAATGCGCAGTAATCAAGTAATTAATCTGAGAGAATGCCTGTGCCTCACAGAGGGACGTACCTATATGAAAATATCTTATACCTAACTTACTATCGGTGGCGAAAATGCAGAGAAATCTCTTTAGATTTTCCTTTCCTTTCCTCTTTCCTTTGAAAGAGGTCTACATTGTTCCATCTCTAAATTAGTCCACATTTTCAGATTATAGTTATATTTAGCTGTATGAATGGTTTTTCTTGTTTGTATCGCATGTTTTTATCAAATAGACCTTTTAAGCATATTTAATAATATTAGAAATTAAAACTGAATGCTATTGCCACAAAAAACAATTATAGCATCCTCTCTCAGTATCTTGTCTTAGATTAAAATATTTTTTTGGTAGAGCTAAGTTTTGTTATCAAATCCGAGGCTGGAGCAGCCGTTTTTACAAATACTAAGTAATATCATAAGAAATATGCCGTCGATAGATGGCAGTCGTTAAGCCAAGAGGCCTTAGAGCGGCTTGAAAAACTTCTGACAGTAAGACCAGCCACGAGTCTTGCAAGCCTCCACCAATCCGGACTTGGCCTCCGTAGTATGTATGGAGTATGGTCTATACCTTCCTCAGGGAAGACACGCGTGCTCCTCGGTGGGGACTAAAGGGTTGATGATGAAATATCAAAAATTCTTACCCGTAACTTTTCTAGTATATTGAATGTTGGCAAATAAAAACAAAATAACGCTATGACGGTAGGTACGCCATAAATAGTAGGTATATTGGTAGCCTATAGATGTAATTAACTTCACCAATAGTTCAAGGGACAAAATAAGTCTTAAGCCCGAAATAAGTTTTTAAAATTATTCTTCCAAGCTCTTTATAATTCCAGGCTCTTAAAATTGTTAAGAATGTTTCATTTGAAACTTAAGGGTAGAGTATTGTTGTGAAGTCATTTGAATATCTTTTTTTCTCTTAATTTCTTTCCAGGAAGTTTTTACTGAACAATCCTTGGATTAAGCGATCGTTTGTTGATTTCTAAATTAAAAAAAGAAAACAATTATAAATGTGAATAACGGAGCTGGATGTACAATAGACAAGATTTTTTTTAAATCCTCTTCCATAATGTTGGGACACATTTTTTATTTAAAAAAAGCCTATATTTCAGTAATAAACTAAAGTTTAACGTAGGTTAAAGCTATTTCTCTAAATTAATTTAAATCTGCGGGAAAACAGCTCGCAGTGTCATGGCGTCGTATCTGACGTCACACCCATGAAACGTGAAACGTCGAACAAAGCACGGGTGAAGTTTACCAAGGTTACTGAAGCGTGACGTCACGCAGTTTGATTGCTGTTTCAGTCAAAATGGCTAAAAGCAGTATTATAATCTTTTATTTTATTCAAAATATTGGTAGTCATTTGTTTTATAAAAGTATAATATCGTCAAATCTTTAATTACTGAATGATAACTGTCGTCACGCCGTTAAATTATATTTTTTAAAGTTTATGTTATCTGTTTTAGACACATTGTAGTTACTTCAGTTTGCTGTCCTTAATCAAGAAAAAAATAGTAAAAAACTACAATTGACAACATTTCAAAATTGTATGGAGCTCTAATTTGAAAACCATTTCGAGATTTGGCTTTGTAAAGCACGCAAACATTTATTTCAGTTTTTTCTGTGGTTGCATTTCCGAGAAAATGGTAAAAACACAAAAATACACTGATGACGTCACACCAAAAAGTAAATTTCAAGATCTAACCTAAAAAATTACTTTGTGTATATTTAGTAATTTTTCGATACGAAATGATGGGCGATGATGTGACAACTTGGAGAACAATGAAACTGCAATTTTGTTTCGTGAACAGATTGAACAAATTTGAGTAGAGAGAAATAAATTTAACACTACACAAAGTTTGTTTACGTTACGCAAAGCAAGCCACACAACATAAGTATCAGGGTTACCATGCTTTATACTTACCTTTATAAATAACCTTGAAAAAGTAGCTACAAAAGTAACAAACTGTCAGCAAAAACACTCCGAACGCAGATAAAGGCTTTGCTAACAAAAAATGCATTTAAAAAAAGGAACAACTACATACATAAGGGACGATGAATTGAACTAAGCTGATTTAATTGTATAAAAGAAAAACATATTGGCAGATGTTAAAAAAAGACAGAAACTGTTTTTTAACATGGCCCTGGCAATACTAAAATGACATTTGTTGGTAACTATGTTTTTTTAGGATATTAGGCAAAAGAAAACATATTGTGAGCCTCGTAGTTTCGTCACTTCCGGTAAAAATATTTCAAACTTTAAAATTGATAAAATATAAGAAAACGTGCGTGTTTCAGAAAATAAAAAATATGGGTCGTTTTATTTTGTATCTAGTTTCCTTTAAGACAATAAAATACGTATGCTAAAAAAATGAAATGTTGTCAATTATTAGGAAAGTACAAAGAAAACTCGAAAAATCAAATGAGTCAGCTTGCCGTTATACCGTCGATTTTTTTCTGTAGCCGGCCAGCTTTTTAGCCATCATTTTCAATTTACATCATAAAAAAAATGGTATAAGTATACTATTTTTATTTTTATTGTACTAACCCGTGCTAAGGAACAAATATAAAAAAAACCTATTTAGAGGCTAAAAATTTCACCCATGCCGGGATTCGAACCCGCAACCTCTGGCTATCCGTGCCAGCGCTCTACCAATTGAGCCAATGGGCGACTCACGGCATCAGTGAAATTTCGAACCTCTTGACACTGTTCTCTGTATTACGTACAGGCAGGCGACATCTGACTTAAGCAAATTGCATCACTTACAGCCCCGACCACCTACTTTGCAGTTAGGTTTTTACATCGGAATGATATCACTGTACCCACATGATAATACTATTTTTATTTTTATTGCAATAACCCGTGCTAAGGATAATTTTAAAAACCTATTTAGAGGCTAAAAATTTCACCCATGCCGGGATTCGAACCCGCAACCTCTGGCTATCCGTGCCAGCGCTCTACACTTGAGCCAATGGGCGACTCAGGGCATCAGTGAAATTTCGAACCTCTTTACAGTATTCTCTGTATTACGTACAGGCAGCGACATCTGACTTAAGCAAATTGCATCACTTACAGCCCCGACAACCCACTTTGCAGTTAGGTTTTTTACATCGGAACGATATCACTGTACCCACATGATTATACTATTTTTATTTTTAATGCACTAACCCGTGCTAAGGAACAAATTTAAAAACCTATTTAGAGGCTAAAAAATTCACCCATGCCGGGATTCGAACCCGCAACCTCAATTGGTAGAGCGCTGGCACGGATAGCCAGAGGCAATCCATTTCGAGGCTAGCATCCAAATGACAGTATTTTTAATGCACTAACCCGTGCTAAGAACAATTTTAAAACCTATTTAGAGGCTAAAAATTCCAACCATGCCGGGACTCGAACCCGCGACCTCTATCTAACCGTTCCAGGTTACTAGCACGGTTAGGTTTTTTAGCCAGAGGTCGCGGGTTCGAGTCCCGGCATGGGTGGAATATGTAGCTTTAAAATAGGTTTTTAAAGCATTTTTAATTTTATACATATTTATCCCAAAAACGGTTTTTATTTCAAGTAAATATCATTAGGGGAGGGCTATGTCCAGCAGTGAACTAGATAATATAGCCTGAAGAAGAAGAAATATTAATGCACTTCACTTTTATTTAAAGTCTAAATTGTGTTATTTTCTAATGTGAGTAAATTTAAATTCGAGCAAATTTGCCTAAACTGCAGATTATAGGGTAAGAATATTCTTTATTGTACGTATACCAGGAAAAAAACAAACGTTACTATCTAAATTGTTTGAGCTATTCACACCGGAACCGCAATCGCGCGACATAAGGTGCCTTTATTCACAGAAGGTTTGCATAATCACGTCACGATTAATGTTATTTAAAAAAAAGGGAATAACGCTATTCATCACAACAAAAAAATTATAAATGTCTTGAAAATTAGTACTTCTGTAACGGTGCAAACCTCTTTACACCATTTTTATTTCTTTTTCTACATATAATTTTCAAATATTTAAGTTTTGTCATACATTTCGAAAATTCCCTTATTTTCATCATTACTACTTTACCCTTCGACCAGTTCTGACTTGTTCACCTGCTTATCCGTTTTGCCAAAAATTGAAGTCGTTCCAGTGTTTATTATTATTTGTATAAGATATACAATATTCCACTTCTACTACCAGAAAGAAATTTAAAGTCTACGATTATAACACTTTGCGTCTTCAATCGAGTGGCAGTATAGAAAGTTGGAACATGGTTCAACAGAAAATAGAACCCGAAAATACAAATGGACCCCGTCTCCGCTTACCGTGAAGCGCAAAGAGTATGTAACCACAAAAACTTATTTATTAATAATTTGACAGCTGTCAGTTTAAAGTAATTATCCCCGAGCTAAAAAGTTTTACTTTCAACCCACCCCACAGGTACCTTCAGACCACCTATGTCTGAAGGTACCTGACTTTCCGAGTGTTAGTAATGAAAAAATAATTTCGGCAGCTATGAGTTGTCCAAGAGTTAGCTGCATCGTCGTCTGATCTGAGAGCTAATTATGCGCACCATCCTGAATGATCCTATCCCCTAGCTGACTAATTATTATTCCACACTAATTAGGTACTAACGCAAACGACATTCGAACAGGAGGTGCGCGTAATAAAGAGACGGACCTGGATGAATTTACTCTACGTAACAAATTTCTCGCTGTGTAAATAACATCGCTTTGTTATTATATCGAATGAGTAACGTGGAGACGATTTACGTTATTAGTTGTTGGCGTTAAGCGATACAGTTTAAAACCCAATCGCCCCACGGGCAAACGAAATCGATATAATTTTGATTTATTGAATATGCAAAAAGTTGAGTTCGATTTCCTCGACCGAGGCGAATTGGCTACAGTATTCGTTTCGACAGTCCGATTTTAATTTGAACGGATTACCACGGGATTTGGAGAGGATCGCGGGAACTCTCCGCGTACAGCGATGTGGATATTTTAGGGCGCGCTAACCGTGCTCACCGATTGAGATTTTAGTATTTAATGTGTTATGCGGTCAACATTTTTTTGCCACACTCGTCCATATTAAGATACAAAAGAAATTTAAATTTTTAGAACACTATAAAAAACTACAGCTTCGGCGGGCGAAAAGCTCGTCTAAAAGTTTATGGCGAAGAAATATTAATTTAGATCTGCGTTAACATGACGATGGAGCTTATAATCTTGACTTGACACGTTAAACTGAACATAATTTCCCATCGGTCTACGTTATCGATCCGTCCACGTTTCCTTTTAGTCCATTTTACTTAAAATACAGTATAGGTACTTATTTTTCATTTCTTATACTCGGAAAGTAGTGTTGTTTTGATCTGATTATTGGTAGGAAAATGCTGCTTCCCTCCACAGGGAGGGAAAAACTCATACAAATTACTTAGCCACCCAAGGGCTTGAATGAACCTTAAAAATAGAACTACTGTCAGTTGTGAAGAGTTTTATGTAATAAATAGGCTTTTAAAAAAAACTAATTAAAAAAAATGCTGCGGCTATGTGAGTTTCTAAACAGCCAGTGTGAACTTAGCGCAAACTTCTTTGAGTGGAATAAACTGCAACAATTACGCGGTGAGTTCCATATGTCAAATTTAAAAAGTCGATTTAAATGGCGGGTACTAATATGGTAAAGTATCTGTGACCTAATCCAAAAAAATAGGTAATAGTCTTTTATGCTCAGACTTTAATATGTATTAAAAAAGAGTTTTTACTTTCCTCATATTCGAAATGAAAAGTAGAGTGTTTAACACTGGTAAAAGAATCAATTCCTACTCGGACTATAGACGCCCTAGCTGCATCTAAATACCTCGAGAATTGATTTTTTCTACCCTAGCTAAGCAATCTACTATTTCCTCATCCTACATCCCAATAAGTCTATTTTTACCATTAATTTACTTCCCTCTCCTCTACCATCGGTTATTTTTCCTGTTCGGTCTACTTTCTTTGTAGCCTTTGACCAATGATAAAAATAAAGTAAAATTAAAGTGCTTTTCTTCCATGATCATCAGCCATTTGACGCTCACTGCAGGACATAAGCCTTCGTCATGGTTTTCCAAGCTTCCCGGTCTTGTGCCGTCTCTATCCGGCGACTCCCCGTCACCGAAATCCGTAACCATGTGGGTTTAAATAAAGCATAATCAAGCTTTTGAAACCTTTTTACAGAATATGCGTGAGAAAAACAGAATTCCAATCAATAACTCCGACTGTAACTGACAATACCTTTTCTCAGAGGTCTCAATCAAATTTTCTATATTGATATGGAAAAAAATAAACACATGCTAAGGCTGATTTCGATACTCAGTGAAATCGAAAACATTATATTCGATTGAAAACTGTCCCTTTTCAAAATTATCAGCATGTTAATACCTACCTCAATTTAAAAATCACTACTAAATACGAGTAATTAAAGATTTAAACTTACCTTCTCTAAAATACAAAAAAACCGTCGTCCGAACAAGGAAAAGCAGGCGAACAATATATCTACAGCCCCAAGATGAACGCAGACTTTATACTCGTACCTAAATACCAAGATAACCCCTCTGCTTGTTTACTCCGAGCCAGCAACTTTATCTCGCAAACTTACTGCTCCGGCGATAAACATTTCGACTGTGATTCGTCAGATTGCATGCAAAATAAATCAGCGGAAAGCACTGAACTTGGTGATATCTGCGAATAGCATAGTGCAAATAATTATCCTCTTCCTCTTATCGTGTCGGTGACAAAACCAATTAGATTTTGAAGGCCCAGAACTCGGCTACGCGCTTCCCAGCATCTGTAGCAAGTCTTCTTTAGTGCATGTAGAAGGGCACAAGGGACAGGCGACTCCGGATTTCAGCAGCAATTTCTGCAATTTCCTCTCGCATCTATAAGATAGGTACTTTATAAGGCAACTTTATTGTATTTAAAAAAATACTCTCCGAGTGCTTAGTGCGAGTTTTTTAAGTACTCGATCGCGTTAACGTAAACTCGTCGAGGAAGCGCCACCTAGCGACAAGTATGGAAATTAAAATTGATGAGTGCAAGTTGTAATGGTTTACGTTGAGAAGTGAACACGTTTACCAGCCAAAAGTTGTACTGTGACAGCGTTTTGCCAGGTCGAACGGTTAACTTACTCATAGTCACTACTCAATGCTCGATTAATAACGCGGTAGTAAAGTTATTCGATTGGATCTGTCAAACTCGCACTATCCGCGGCCGTACAGAAACATAGGGCGAGAGCGAGGAAAGGACGCGTCGTCATTCCAGAATTCCAGTTCATTTTCATTGCTGCTGCAATTGCAGTAGCCATCTATTGGGCAGGAAAAATATAAATTGTTCGAATCGCTGACACGAAAAGAAGAAGTTCATTTTCATAAAAAAAATATGAGCGTGACAGATGCTTAGCGTTGACGCTGCGGGAGCGTTGCAACGACGTTGGAGGATTGATGCTGTCGTTGAACATTGCATACGCTAGTATGGGGAGGGGGTTTATTTAACTGACAACTTTACTTGCTACCTGACTTCTTAGTGACCAGCGAAAATATTATTTTTATTATTATTTATTAGCTACTCCAACAGTATTTTCACATTTCATTTAAAAACTACTTATTCTGATGTACAATTCAGTTTTGTCTAGGCATTGTGTGTCATACAAATACTCCATTAAAAAAACATCTTAAAATATTGTTATCATTTTCTTGTGTAGCATTCGCAGCGGGCACGCGTGTTAACAAAGCCCATTTTCTCTTTCTGAGAGAAGGCCCGTATCCCAGAGTGAGGACGGCTACATAGAATATGAGTTGTGTGGCGACACCTCCAAGCCGCATTACAATTAACACTTTTATCCAATATACGACATAAAGCTATACGCACGAGTATTATTAAATATCGCCTGAAAGTAGCCTCCTTTATTTGGTGAAACTGTCAGGATAAGACCAGCAACAGCAAACAGCAAAGCCTGCAGGTATTGTGTAGGCGCCGGAGTACTACGCAAAGAAAGTGGTAACGTAAATATGCTAAATATGCTTTTATTGTTTTTCAAAGTATTCTCCACTATGATCGATGCACTTTTGTTTTCTATGAAACCAATTTGTAAAACACTTTTTCCACTCTAATTTAGGTATCTCCAAAACGTGTTGTTTGAACGCATCTACGGCATCTTCACGGGTCGAAAATCGTTGACCACGTAATTTATTCTTTACATTTAGGAATAAATAGAAATCATTGGGAGCTAAATCAGGGCTGTACGGTGGATGACCCATTAATTCTATTTTTTGACCATCAAAAAATGTAGTTGTTTCCTGAGATGTATGACAGCTGGCATTGTCATGGTGAAGTATGATTCTGCGTCGCTGGTTGTTTGGCGTATTTCTTCAAATACCTCCTGCAAACAAATGGTCGTGTACCACTCCGAATTAACCGTTCTGCGATCCTCCAGTGGTATTGTAGCCACATGGCCATTAATACCAAAAAAGCAGGCCACCATTTGCTTTACAGTTCTTTTTGCACGAGCCACTTTCGTAGGGCTCGGCTCATTTTGAAACACCCAAACTGTTGATTGTTGTTTAGTTTCAGGATCGTACGCGTAGATCTAGGATTCGTCACCTGTGTAGATATTATAAACAGATTTTGAGTCGCCTCCGTTGAATTTTTTTAAGGTTTTCTTGCACCATTCGACGCGAGCATCTTTTTGATCCTGAGTTAAGTTGTGCGGGATCCAACGCGAACAAATTTTTTTACAGACAAATGTTCATGTAATATCCTATGAATGCTCGTCATACATACCTATGCCCAGAATATCCTCTATGTCGCGATACGTAACATGGCGGTCTTGCATTATTAGTTTTCGCACAGCTTCAATATTTTGTGGCACAACCACCGATTTCGGGCGACCTTCTTTAACTTCGTCCGTGAGCTTACTGCGCCCGCGATTAAACTCACTAACTCACCAGTGATACACAGTCGTTTTTGATGGAGCTTCACCACCAAAAGTCGAAGTTAATTGATCTAAGCACTGTTGTTGCGTTAAACCACGTCGAAAATCGTAATAAATCATAGCACGAATATTTTCACGAGTGAGTTGAACGATATGACATTTTAAACCCAACAAAAACAAAACACTAACGTATATAGGAGAAAAATATTAGCGGCCAGTATTTAGAAAAAGAACGAATTTGAGTCAGACATTGCGTTTCAAATTATTGGAATCCCAGATTACGCATACATAAGTAGCAGCCTATTTATATATATTTCGGCGCGGGAGGTAGATTGCAAAATTTGAGACCGCATCAGCTCCCTGTCTGGGGCAACAGGGGTTGCTCGTTCATCTTTAGACATCCTCTTTGATCAGGCACAAGAAACGACAGTTGATTATTACTCTGTTTTATTCAGCTCATAATTTCCAGTGAATTAATTACACTAATTTCATAATTTCACCACTTTCGTTTCTATTAATCACCAATCAAGTATTCATAGTTTATTTTATTTTCACTCATCAAGTCATCACAGTTTTGATATTTAGTCCACTAAAAAAAAACTTCATTTACGCACATTTCACTTTTATCTTTATAATAACTCCAAATCAAACACTCCTCTTCGCGTTTTCTAGCAAAACGTTACACAGAACGCGATAACTATGCGTACGCGCGGGAGACCGAATAAAGACTGACTTAAGAACGCGGTCATCGGCGCTTATAAAGCCTTCTATTCGTTACTGGTTTCAGCTTAACATACGTTTAATTTACAATAATTTTAATATTTAACTATTCAATGTTTAAAATATTTTACAGTATTTTAGGTAAGAATCAACAGCGTGTTTGAGCCAAAATGGCTCCTCGTGGTTTCCGCCCGCCATCATATTTTACTGATTTCATACTTTTACATTTTAATTATGTTGAACATTAACAAATATCTGATTTGGCAAATTTTATTGAAATGACAAAGCGTGACTTCCGCCCGCCGACATATAGATAGATATAATATTCTTTATTATACACAGAATATATACATAGAATATATTATCAGAAATGTTGTATATCGAAATAGAAAAACAAAGCGCACACAGTAACTGAGTAAGTATGTTTGTATGAACTCTCCATCGTCGGTTGTCTGGAAGAAATTGCTCTAAGCAATAAGGCCGCCAATTGTACTGTATCTTTGTAATTCTTTTTTGTTTGTTTTTTCCTGATGTACAAAAAAGAATATTCTTATCTTGTCTTATGTATGTATAGTATTTTCTAAGGTTAACACGAGCAGTAGACATAATTAAAACTGTTTTTATACGGATTTATGCTCGTTTATTACATTTTTACAATTTTCCAACGTTTCGGCACTTTTTCAGGTGCCGTGGTCCCGGATGACTGAGGTGACAGGTGTCTTTTAGAAATCATTAACGGTTAGTTTACTACCCTCGGCAAAAATTACAAAAGTTAATTATGAAGTTACGTTCCAAAATAGACAAACCAATTATTTTTTATATAAAGTCAACAATATTGATTATTAATAATTGAAGTTAAAATTAAATTTATAAACTAATTACTTTATATGAACTTAAAGATACCGATTATTAATTGAAATTAAATTGATTTTTTATTATTTATTCTACAGTCACACTTCTAGCAAGGGGGTCTCATGCACTTAAGCACTGGTTCCCATGCTACCGGTATGTTCCAACCACGATCTCTATTAAAATTTGGATGCCGGCGGATCTCTATTGCCTCACGTATCATTCTAGGGAAGAAACGGTCTTCTCGGGCTAGAACTTTAACTTTATCGAAATGTATAAATTGGTTGGTACCGCTAAGTGTATGCTCGCTGACTGCAGATCTACCAGAGCGCTTATGTTTTACATCAGCGATATGTTCCTTCACCCGCTCAGCTATGGTACGCTTCGTTTGACCAATGTACGAGGAACCACATTCACAGTCAAGCTTGTATACTCCTGCCTCTTGTAAGGGAATCCTGTGCTTGACACTTCGCATGAATTGGTGTATCTTTCTTGGCGGCTGGTAGATGGTTCTGATTGAGGCGCGTTTCAAAATACTCCCAATTTTGTCAGTCACTCCTCTCACGAAAGGCAGGTAGGCTGGAACTCGCTCGACTGTGTCCGGTTTGACACGTCCTCCGCGACGGACACGCGGAACTTGCAGCTTGTTTGCACGAAGTACTCGTTTGACATGCTGGAGTTTGGAGTTAGAAGCAGATTGTTCTTTAGCTTTCTTAGATGTTTTAGTCATCAGGAATCCAAATGGAACCTTAGGACATACAGTTTATAGGAAAAAGACCCACACCGATAGGTACCTAAACGGTGAGTCTCACCATCACCCGTGTCAGTTGTCTACCGTTGGAAAATCTCTGTTACGGAGGGCACACCGAATCTGCGACAAGGACCATCTACCTGCGGAACTCCAGCATGTCAAACGAGTACTTCGTGCAAACAAGCTGCAAGTTCCGCGTGTCCGTCGCGGAGGACGTGTCAAACCGGACACAGTCGAGCGAGTTCCAGCCTACCTGCCTTTCGTGAGAGGAGTGACTGACAAAATTGGGAGTATTTTGAAACGCACCTCAATCAGAACCATCTACCAGCCGCCAAGAAAGATACACCAATTCATGCGAAGTGTCAAGCACAGGATTCCCTTACAAGAGGCAGGAGTATACAAGCTTGACTGTGAATGTGGTTCCTCGTACATTGGTCAAACGAAGCGTACCATAGCTGAGCGGGTGAAGGAACATATCGCTGATGTGAAACATAAGCGCTCTGGTAGATCTGCAGTCAGCGAGCATACACTTAGCGGTACCAACCACTTTATACATTTCGATAAAGTTAAAGTTCTAGCCCGAGAAGACCGTTTCTTCCCTAGAATGATACGTGAGGCAATAGAGATCCGCCGGCATCCAAATTTTAATAGAGATCGTGTTTGGAACATACCGGTAGCATGGGAACCAGTGCTTAAGTGCATGAGTGACTTTATATAAAAAATAATTGGTTTGTCTATTTTGGAACGTAACTTCATAATTAACTTTTGTAATTTTTGCCGAGGGTAGTAAACTAACCGTTAATGATTTCTAAAAGACACCTGTCACCTCAGTCATCCGGGACCACGGCACCTGAAAAAGTGCCGAAACGTTGGAAAATTGTAAAAATGTAATAAACGAGCATAAATCCGTATAAAAACAGTTTTAATTATGTATGTATGTATGTATGTATGTATGTATGTATGTATGTATGTATGTATGTATGTATGTATGTATGTATGTATGTATGTATGTATGTATGTATGTATGTATGTATGTATGTATGTATGTATGTATGTATGTATGTATGTATGTATGTATGTATGTATGTATGTATGTATGTATGTATGTATGTATGTATGTATGTATGTATGTATGTATGTATGTATGTATGTATGTATGTATGTACCTATGTATGTATGTATGTATGTATGTATGTATGTATGTATGTACGTATGTATGTATGTATACCTGATAAGTAAGATAAGATAAGGATGTTTTTTTATTGTACACCAGAGAAAAACAATAGAGTATTTGACAGGTCTTTGAAATCCAACTCAGAATTTTCCTGGAAGTTTCATAAGTGCTTAGAAAGTGATAATTTTTAAGCCATTCGTGTACTCTTTCCAAACAATGCAAATAAAATTCATTTTTAAAATAAGCCGCCATAACGCAGCAATATGGCGTCGCACAGGAATTAGTGAAGTCACTGGTCAGTAAAGAAACAAACGTCAAGTCAACTCTCGGATTCTCAGATCGCTATTGACCCGTGATCTTTATTATAGATTCGACCAATCCTGGCCGTTTTCGATAAAATTGCTACAGATACAAAATAATGTCAAGTTTCATCTTTTTTGTTTTTGGAGAAATAGTAAATTTTTTTAACTAAATCGGTCTGAAAGTCATACTTAATACAAATGTACACAATTAATACTTTTTTCACACTGTCAAATAGTTTATTTCAAATCAAATGTCAATTTCTGTGGCGAGCACATGCCAAACTTGGCGCACGTATTTTAAACACACTCGTATCCGTACCCTGCTTTTCAGTGTTTCGACTGACATCCTTAAATGTATTAATATACATTTCGACGAATTTCAGGTTTGCCGGCTCCCTGGGCATACTTTTTTGATTAAGACTACTGGGAATTTATGGCGGAATGGAACAGAAACAAAAAGGATCTTTTTTTAAGTAAGACAGGTTGAGACTTGATCTCAGTGTAGCTTGATGGTAAACGAAAATTAAGTACTTGTGTGGATTGCAGTACGCTTCCTCGCATCCATTATCCAATAAAACTTTCAATTTACACCTGTGCTGTAATAACATAAGCATCGTTGCATCTATGCAGCACACATTATCCAATAAACATAGATTCCTATCTTACTTTACAGTGTAACTGACGATAATTTTTTTTTTACAATATAGTATATCCTAGTAATTGTAACAGCACATATTTGTCATCATGCCCTATTCATAAGAAAAAACTGTATACATAACGATTAGAGAGTTGGGAATTGGAAATAGAAAAATATGACTTATCTTTACCCTTACTATTCATATAGTAAAATATGAAGCCAACAATAATAGTGCGCCACTTAAATATTAAATATATTGAAAATAATTTGCAATGTATGTTGAGTCGTACTGTATGAGTCGTAAGTTGTGTGGTGGGGGTATACAAATAAATTCTATTGCGAACCACCATGCGCGTTATTCAACATGTCTCTCTTGCAAAATATATATTTTTTATTAGCTATAATACTAATCTTTGTGAACACAGTTCAATGTCATAGTTACCCGAAAACTATTGCGTACGTGAAAGATAAACCACACCTTCGATGTTTAGAAGAATGTCAGGAGCAGCCAGATGGAAAGCATTATTGTGTGTACGATTATAGGAACAGCGTCTCCGAGTGTGTTCCCACTAACTTGCCAATCCTTTCATACAGATATAATTATCTTTTCCGATGTATCAGTGATTGCGCGTTTTTCGCGCGAGACTATGAATCATGTATCATTAATATTATAGGATCATGGAGGTAATTTTTTTCCGTACTGGCTTTCACTGCTATGTCTCATTCAGTTTCTTGAGAAAAATATTTTTAAAACTTTCTCTCAATCAAAATTTAGTCTTTTCTTATCACTTGAGTTCCAGACGATCCTTGTTTATTTGAGATATAAGTATAGAGGTATCATTTGCGCAGATCAAGAGATACTCTATACCCATGATTTTAATGTTTTCTGCTTTTATACTATTGTGATTGACCGTTCAAGATGTATTCTACTCTTAAAGCGAATCATAAACAAGGGACCATCCATAAATTACGTCACACGTTAAGGGGAGGGAGGTTGTCGACGAAGTGTGACAATGTGTGACAGAGGGGCGGGAGGGGTCCTAAATTTCGTGACGTCACATTTCCAAATTTACGTGTTAAAACACGAACTTTGCACTTCTTCTTCTTCAGGCTATATTATGAAGTCCACTGCTACTTGCACCACCACTGCACCACCGATGCTACTTTGCACAATTTACGTAGAAATGTACTTAAAAGATTTGCAACTCTTGTTGTAAGACTAATTTCGGAACTGCAGTTTGTTTTTATTAGTTTGCATTCATTTTTTTTTAAGTAAGTTTGCAAAATATGTGATGTCACACTGGAGAGGAGGGGAGTCTCACAATTGTGACAAGGACGGGGGTGGGGTCAAAAAATCACGAAATTGGTGTGATGTAATTTATGGATGACCCCTAACTACTATTTTCTTCCATAGACACATCGGCGATTGCAGTACCCGTACATCAACGCGGGGATACGAGACGGCCAAGTCATCAAACCTGACCGTACCGTGCCTCGGCAAATGCGAGGCTCAAGACGACACAGGCACTTGGTGCAGCACCATCACCGGAACGCGGCTACAATGCAATCCATCTGAAACCGTTATAATTTTTGATTACCCAACATACCACGGTAAAGTTTGTACTACACCCTGCGCAAAAGATAATGTAAGCCTACTAAGACCTTACTGTTACACCAGTGACGGTGTCATGGATGTTTGCCACTTAGATCCCGATTACACTCAAATCCTTACGAACACGTCAAACGCAATTATACGTGCAGCTACTATAGATAAAAAACAAGCAAAAGGAAATCTTCCCGACATCGAAGCTATCGCTCAAAAATTTGAACATTTGTATCGTGTTATCAAGGTAGCGCCTATAATTACAGGGGGTGGTGTGAATTTCATTAACCCCGTAGAAACATACACCGTACGCCATATAATTAATGAGCGTAATAGTCTAGTACTTTTGCCGCTTGTGGTTCGCGCCAAGATCACCGAACATACCATCAGAAGATCTCACATCACCTCCTTTCCAGCCGACGTAGAGGAAAACTTTGAACAGATGACTCCGAACGCATCACCAAAACCAGATTCAAATTACTTTGATGAAAAGTCTCAATTGATCCCAGACTTCCTGGGCGGCCCACCAACCGTTTATAATGTAATTCCACAATTTACGACTAAAAATAGTGAATGGAGAAGGATGGAGAGAGAAATTTCAAATTTCGTTAGCAGTAGTAGACGGTATGTCCGCATGACTGTGGTTGTCTCGTATGATTCGACGTCGCCAACGCCAAGCCGTCCAGCCGCCTTGGCATTATTTGCGGAAATGATCGACACTTACAACAAAACTATGGCTTCCACCAGTTTATATAGCGTTAATGATTTCAACCACACCACCGCCAACTATTTCTCATATTTTATGTAATTACTCCTGTAAATTCACAAAATGTTGTTTTTTTTTCCAACACTAGTTGATTCCCACAGCCTCACTTGCGTACTGTACTGCTGGACAGGCTTTCCAGTCTAAAAAATCGCTTACTTCTGATCAATACAATAGGTACATCGACTATTACCTAGATATTAGCAATATCTTATCTTTAACTAAGTAGAAGTAAAAACCCCTTTTTTCCTTGACCCACATTTGGGACGCTTCGTTCTTAGCGTTAATATAGAGTTTGGGTTGGTATGCCAGCTTTTTTTCCTCCTTTCTAAAGAAAATAATGTGTAACACCACACCAAACGCCATAGCAAAGATTTTGAGATTGTTACATAGAGAGTGCGTAATTTAAGTCAGTAGTATTTACTGAAAATGGAGCTAAACTTATATTATTTCTCGTTAGAAATTTCAAATGCACGGTATTATAGTCAGGAATACTTTATAGTAATACTTTATGTAAATTGGAACATACTTTTAGGCCTAAAAACCTTTACAAAATGAAGCTTTGAAGAAATAACTTTAAAAATAAAAACTAAAATCGCGAACGCTCAGCTAATTATGTGCTAAGCAGGTGAGACCCAAACTCAAAAAAGCTAACTCACCTATAATAGGTAGTAGATCATACAGCGAGTGAATAAATCACTGTTTTAAGTCACGGGCGCGATATTGAATCCTCCAGAGGATTCAATATCGGAGTCCAAAGGACTCCTTTCAAAAGGACTCCAGATTTAACTCCTGAGCGCAGTGATTGGTTCAAGCGCGCCCAAGACAAAAACATCTTTATCTCCTAGTAGTGTACTCTACTTTTCTCTCCAGAGTAGTAGTCTTGCTTTTTTATTGCGAGACACTAAAAAAAGCAAAGCTATTAAAACCAGCGTTTTTGTTTTAAGTCACTTAAATTATTTCATTTTAGATCAGGGTAACATTTACAAATATATAATTTACTGCTCAAAATAATATGTTACCAGCAGTAAACGTTATTATTTATTAACATTGAAACTTTGATGTACGCTTGCCATACGAATTAGTACCGGAACTTTCATGGAAAAGTAAGCATGGGTTTAAATTAAATTTATGCCACACCTGGCAATAAAGTGGCTTTTTGTTGAAATTGTCAACTGGAAAGGAAAAAATAATATTTTAAAATAAGATACTTCAATAATGACACTGGAATAAACAACATCAATATTTATATTTTCCAAGTATTATTTTCCTACATATCGTTATCAGCACGATGCTCTGATGAAATAAACGGGAAAAATATAATTGGTGACGATGTGGTGAAGTTGATTTGTTGTGGTCAAAGAAGAATTTCACAGTTTAAAAGTGAATTTGTTGGTTCGTTGTTTTTGTAAAAAAAAAAAAAGGCGCATGATGGCAACGAGCGGATCCACGCTTCGATCCCTGGCTGGGATTACCTTACAAGGTAGACAGGATTACACGGTTTGGAAATTTAAAATAAGAATGTATTTGATACATGAAGGCTTATGGAATTGTATAAACGGGTATCCAGAAGGGGACAAGACTCCCACCAGCACTAAGGAGAGGGACGATGAGATCACACTAGCCAAAATCTGCTTAACTTGCTATTACACACGTCAGGAAGTGTAGGACAGCAAAGGAAGCATGGAACACTTTAGCGGCAGCTTACGAGGATAAGTCCATGGGTCGTCGCTTAGCCCTGGAATGCAAGCTGTACAGGTACAGTCTCACGGACTTTGAAAATATTGAGATGTACATAAACGCCGTTATGTCAACAGTTCAGGATTTGGCTGATATAGATAAAATTATAGAAGACGCCTCAATAGCAGCGATCTTACTAGGAGGATTAACACCTCGTTTTGATCCATTGATCATGGCCCTGGAGAATTCGACGTCACAGATTACAAGTGAGCTAGTTTAAAGCAAACTGTTGAGCGAATTTTCTAGATCTAACGAACATGATTTACCTGATTCTGGTACGGCTTTACGCGTCCAATACAAGAAATCAAAGAAAAAGCGAGAAGTAGTTTGCTACAACTGCAAGAAGCCTGGACACATCAAGCCGAACTGTCCACTGAACAGGAAGTCCAAGGATGAAGGCAGGGATATAGTTAAGGAAAACCAACTATCGAGCTTATTTGGAGCGTTGAAAGCTAATTCTGAAGAGGAGATCGAATCAGATAAATGGTACGTAGATTCAGGAGCCAGCGCACAATATGTCGGGCAGATCAGATTGGCTTAAAGATTGTCGAGAATTTTCAACTGGTCAGGTGACGATCGCAAATGGTGACATTTTAAAGAGTGCAGGAATCGGTAATGTGTCTATAACTAATAACTTTATAGCGGAAGGAGGTCATACGATTAACAATATTTCTAATGTAGTGTATGTTCCCAATTTAAACACGAATTTAATATCAGTTAAGAAAGCTACTGAAAATGGTTATAATGTTGTTTTTGATGAGAAAGGTTGTACATTTTATAATGCTAACAACTTTGTCTGTACAGGTGATGCGGTTTTACATGGGTCGTGTTGTGGTGGATTGTACGGTTAGGCCACCCAAAACCTTATCAGCGTTCGAGGTACAGTGTGACGTGTCAAGCTTTCGTTTGTGGCACAAACGACTTGGTCAGTTATGCCGTATAGGATTACATGAACTAAATAAAAGTAATCTAGGCGTGGAATACTCTGATGTCGATAAGAAACCCTGCATAGCATGTATAGAAGGTAAGCAAGCAAGGGCACCTTTCAAGAAATTATCTCGTAAAAAAGCAACGACAAAACTAGAGCTTATTCATTCGGATTTATGTGGTCCGATGTCTGATAATTCTTTTCAGGGAAATAAATACGCTTTAACTTTCATAGATGATTTTACTCGCATGATTTTTATTTACTTTATTTCATGTAAAAGTGAGGTAATGAATAAGTTTTGTGTTTTTAAGTCTATGGTTGAGAGGGAAACTGGTTTAAAAATTAAAACCTTGCGGTCTGATAATGGGACAGAGTATGTTAACAAGGAGTTTTCTGACTACCTGGGGAAGGAAGGTATCAAGCACCAAACAACTGTTCCGTATAGTCCCCAACAGAACGGAGTGTCTGAAAGGACTAACAGGTCAGTGGTTGAGAAGGCGCGGTGTATGCTTTCAGATTGCTCATTATCGAAAGTTTACTGGCAGGATGCTGTGGAAACTGCGGTATATTTAAAAAACAGATGTCCTCATAGAACTTTCGACGGAAAGACGCCGTATGAAATATGGCATAATCAGAAACCAAACTTATCACATTTGAAGGTCTTCGGCTGTCGGGCGATGGTGAAGATACCAGATAACCTTAGGAGGAAATTGGATCCGAAAGCAGCGCAGTATACTTTTGTTGGATATACAGAAAATCCACAGAGCTACTACGTTCGTGACCCAAGTTGTCCAAGGAGGTTAGTGAAGGGAAGAGATGTGGTTTTCTTTGAAGATTCGTTTTCTGACTTGAAACTTAAGAATGAAGAGCCAAATTTCTCATCTTCACGTGGTGAACCGTTGTATGAACTGGTTCATCAGCAAAGTCCACCAGTTTTAAACGAAGAAGCAAGTGAAGGTGGTACATCTGGTACTCATATCACGGAAACTGATGTTGGGCAGGTAGGAAACACTTCAGATTTCCTAAGTGCTCATGAATCATCGGATGAAAAAAGCCCAGCTGAACAAAATGTAGTACCTGAGGAAAGGTATCCACTGAGGAACCGTGTTGGTAAAAGGTTTGATGAAAACATTATCAGCAATGCAGCAAGTCTCAATGATGGTGATGAGCCTCAAACTTATTCGGAAACAGTAAGCGGAGACGACAGTGAAAACTGGCATGCTGCAATGAATGACGAGTACAAATCGCTCATGAAGAATAAAACTTGGATCTTGGTGGAAAAACCCAACAAGAAGGTTATTCCATGCAAATGGGTATACAAAATAAAAAAGGACGCTGAAGGCAGACTGATAAAATACAAAGCGAGATTAGTCGCCAAAGGATTTAATCAAGTATTAGGCGTTGATTATTACGAAACTTTTTCCCCCGTCGTTCGTAATTCCTCTCTGCGTACACTAATTGCATTAGCGGCAGAAATGGGTTTAAAAATGCAGCACTTGGACGTGGACACTGCATTCCTGAACGGAGACCTGGAGGAAGAAGTGTATATGCAGCAGCCCCAAGGATATGTAGCGAAAGGTGATGAAAACAAAGTTTGTTTACTGAAGAAATCACTCTACGGCTTGAAGCAGGCGGCTCGTGCATGGAACATAAAATTAAATAAAACATTATCTGCAATTGGTTTTGTTCGAACCTCTTCGGAACCCTGTGTGTACACGAAAAGGTTTGATAATGAAATTGTACTCCTTGCAGTGTATGTCGATGACGTAGTCTGTTATTATAAAAACGAAACGTCATTTGTCAGTGTGAAACATCAGTTGGAAAAATGCTTTTCAAGGATTTAGGAAAGCTTGATTACTGTTTAGGTTTGAATGTGAAACGCGTGGACGACGAAATACGTGTTAATCAACGGACGTACATTCAAACTATATTATCGCGCTTCAATATGCAGGATTGCAAACACATGTCAACACCTTTGGACAATAATAAATATGAAAAAGGTAAAGAAGCTTGCGATAGTTCCTATCCTTTTCAGAACCTGATTGGATGTCTGATGTTTTTGGCGGTAAATACCAGACCGGATATAGCTTACGCTACGAGCTACCTAAGCCAGTTTAACAATTGTTTTGAGAAAAAACATTGGTTGGCAGCGAAACGTGTGCTACAGTATCTGAAAGGTACTATTGATTACTGTATTACTTACAGGAAGACCGGTACCTACTTGTGTGGTTACACGGATGCAGATTGGGCGAATTGCATGTATGACAGGCGGTCATATACAGGATTTTACTTCACGCTTGCAGGCGGGCCCATCAGTTGGGAGTGCAAGAAGCAACCGACGGTTGCGTTATCTTCGACGGAGGCCGAGTATATGGCCTTAACTAGTGCTTCAAAGGAAGCTACGTTTCTTAGAAGGTTAGTTTTTGAAATCACCGGTAACGCTGATAAGGTTGTTCTATATAGTGATAGCCAAAGTGCTCAGAAAATTGCTCTCAATCCAATCCACCACAACAGGACCAAACACATAGATACTAAGTTCCATTTTATAAGGGAGAAGGTAGCCAAGGGTGTTATAGAGATTAAATATTTGCAAACTGATGAGTTGGCTGCAGATATTTTGACTAAGCCCTTAAGGCGTACCGCACACAGCAGATGTGTCTTAGGCATGGGTTTGACTAAGGACTTTTAGTTATATTTTTTGCTATGTCTATATTATTTTTTTTTATTTCCATTGATGGGAGGCTGTTGGAATTGTCAACTGGAAAGGAAAAAATAATATTTTAAAATAAGATACTTCAATAATGACACTGGAATAAACAACATCAATATTTATGTTTTCCAAGTATTATTTTCCTACACTTTTTCCGCACGTAAAAAGATGTACACAACACGGGAGGTAATAAAGAAAGCTCTCGATCGCATATTTACGTCCCTCGCTTGGGCTCGGGCCGCAATTTTCTGCGATCTCGGCCTTTCTTTGTATTACCACCCCAGTTGTGTAATGTACTATTATAACATATTTGCTCGTAAAGTGGTTGTAATTACACCAATTTCAATATAGTACTTGTGTGATAGTGTAATGTAATGTAAAAGGCACGTGTTTTTTTTTAATAAAGTTTTAAGATACTCCGTCTAAAAATGAAAGATACTTAGCAAAGAGGTTTTATGTCAAGAAAGTGGTCAATATTTTATGAATAAAGTTAACTTTGGGAAATAAAATATAACAAATAAACATTTAATTCTTTAATTTAATTAATTTTGACAATAAATTACAACCATTTATCTGTAACAAAAACACAAAAATATTAATTTACATTATTAGTAATACTGGCTGTTTTTGTACCTTTGCCTACAAAAAAAGTTGATGCGCGCGCATCGCTTATTTGTGGACAAGTAAAGATAAATCCGCGCGCTTTTTCTTTTCGATGTATATTGTATTGTTTTTATTTGAAAATGTCGTCAAGTAGTGATGATAACAAAGTCAGAGTTTTATTAATTTCCTCGTAAATATGTTATAAAACGTCGTATGACATACGTGCGCTTTGAAAATTACAGCCTCTGCTTCCTTATAGCCCTCGCCGATGGCTCGGGCTAGTAATATCGCCTCGGTTGTAATTTTCAACTTACCGCACTTATATCATAATCTACTATTACAGCCGTTTTTACATAGAAGGAAAAGAATAAGCGGGTATAAGTTACATAAAACGACTTAATTTTTTGGGACACCCTACCCCCACATGATGAGCGAATATGTATCGCACTCAGCCGGTTTTAGTGAGCCATAGGTATCAGGCAAGTGTAGAAGCGCTGGAGTATATTTAGCTGTCCTGCGTGGCGAGCGTCAGTGCAGGTTTTTTGTAGCACTCTGAATTAGACATATGCTACGGAGAAAATATATAGATTAGAGATATCTGTGATGATAGGATCATATTACGTTGTTGTGATATGGTTGTTCATGAGAGATCTTATATTAATTTTTTTTAATTTAAATTAAAAATTTCAGTGGGGTCCTCAAATTGTATATCTAGCACACAGGATAAGCTCTGCAGCATACTTACGAAGTCACAAGAATTAGAGAGCAATGTAAAGTTTTAACTGGTTGGCTCGTTTATTTTAGTTACTTCTGTAGTATAACTTCTATAGTATTTTTTGGGGCAATTTTGTGTTTCAGGGCCAAGCGATCGCTCTTTTGATTTTTAAGTTGTGCAACCCTATAATTCGTTATTCAAGTGTTCTGTTTAATTACCAAAGTACCTAAATTTATTGTACTGGTTGGTTTTCCTAATGAAGAAAAATAAAAAATAATGTCCTACGGTATACTACTATGGGGTCGGGCAGCAGACATTGAAACTATTTTCATCTTGCAGAAGGTGGGGATTCGTTAAAGGATTTCTTCAAAGAAACTACCATCTTAACAGTTGCAAGTCAATACATTCCTGACAATATTACGTTAGAAAAAATATCAAGGACTTCGAAAATATTGGTAGCCATCATAACGTTAATTCTAGGAATAAACATAAATTGCCACTCCACTATTTAGATTTTGATTATTAGAAAATATTTGGTTATTTGCTTCCGAACCCGAACTTACCACATCCCACTTAACAAGTTTAACTTCATAATGAAAAAAAGAGACGATCCAAACTGTAAACGATGTGAGAAGGAAGAGGACCTCCTACATTTAGTACTCGAGTGTAAAATCAACGAACAATCTAGGTTGGATTTCTTAAATGAAACTCGGTGCTCCGCTGGCGATTTTCTCTTCTTTTTCCATCAAATCTTAAGTTCAGGCTTCACTACCGAATATAGTGATAGATTTGTTAGTTTCATAATAGAATCATTAAATCTTAGATCTGAATATTATAAAACTACTCATTAAGTAAAAAGTCCAACTGTTAACTAGTGTTTACTATTTTTTTTATTATTTTTAAGCTGACTTAATCAATCCTGATGTATAGCTTATAAAATAAATAAGATTAAAAAAAAAGTTACATTTTGAAAATTTATAGTTTTATTAGGAAGTGATACCGTGGAGTTTGCGATTTGAGTTTGACTCGAGTTCGTTTCTATTTGTTTATTGGACTGTGACGAGGCAATACAGACAATACAGTAAACGTTGGTGACTCGGTGCGGCTTCTTACCGAATTTTCAATGATATTTTGGAAGTATAGGGGCGCGGTTGTGCATAAGGATCAGGTTTAAAGTTTATGCTTTGTATTATGCGTTTACAGGTTTTAGACTTATTTTCGATGGAATCTTCAATATTATCCTTCCGCGACCGTGTTTGACTTCCAGCCGCCATGATGTTTTAATGTTGTAAGGTTGGCTCCTGAATCAGCCAAAAGCGTGGCCGAAGTTTGCCTAAAGCAATGTACAGTGTAAAGGTGAGGCTCTTGTAATTTTAAAAAAAGTGGCTATTTGTTGTGGTGTCCCGCCTATTTTATTAATTCCCATAGGCTGCCTTGAACACTTGTCATTACGATACTGCAAAAAAAAACGATTTATTTTCGTATTATCAGGTCGTAATGCCTTATATTTCTCGACAATTTTCACATATTCGTCGCGAATAACAAAGGACCTGTCAATGTTTGTCTTTGTGTTGGGTAGGTTGACTAATAGCAGTTCGTCAGAATGTTTTTCGATGGCATTAACAGACAGATTTAAAAGTTCGAGCAGCATGCTCCATTTATCCTCATAGTTGTTTGTTATACATTTTAAGTTAGTAATTAAAATGTATAACAAACAAAACGTAGTATTTACCCACTTTCTTTACATAAGTAACTCGTATTTTAGTAAATACTTATTAGCGAAAATGGTTAGCGTACGTGCACATATATTACTAATGAAGTATAGACATATAGGTAGTAACTTACTTTTGCAGCGAGAAAATTGCAGCCCGGAGCCTTATTAAGAAATTTTTCAATATTAGAGATTGAAAAAATTTTGGTTTTTTAGATTTGTGTCCTACTGACTTTCTTTTCAAAAATGCAATAAGTTTGGGATAAGTTTCAATATGAACATTTTGTTTTGTCTTTATTGTAGCTTTCAACATCGAATAAATACTCCACATTGTAGGTGATTGCTTCGTTTGTGGTAATTCTATGAAGTACGACAATAATACATTCTCCGAGAAAGTGTTCGCGCCCTTTTCAAGTCTCCATTTATTGAAAACATCATAGGTTTTCAGATATCGATCACATGATTTCTGAGGAAGAAAACTGAATTCAGCATTCAACACTTGTTGTTTTAATTCTTCAGGTGTTAAATTGCTGTTTTCGTCACTAGACTCACTCATATTTTATGAATTTGTAATATGCAACACTAATTGTAAGTAGTTACCTGGTACCGAAAAACAAAAGAAGAAGAAATAATATTGATTTTTGTTTCCCGCTATTTTTAAAGTTACGTTCTGAAACTGCACCCGTAGTATTCTGTTGTACTAAAAAAGATTTTTAAAGGTCTACGTAACTACAGCTACTTAAAAAAAAGTAGCGTTGTACGTCTACGTAACTATAGTTACTTCGCGGACTGCCGTCAGTAAAATCGATTTTTTTGAATGAAAACTTTCAAATAACTTCTCGAATCGGCTGTTACAATAATCTGTGGTAAATTATTCGTTCAATTGATGCTTGATTTCATAGCCAAGTCTCCGAATAAAAAAAAAGCTTCGGTGTCAAAACAAAATCAGTTCGTATCTATTACGTGAGGTGACTTCAATCTGCTTTTAAAATGTAAGTTTTCATTATTTTTCAATGTATTATATATCAAAATAATCGTAAGGATTTGCACTTTATGATTAGATACAAAAAAACTGAATTGTTTTACATACAACGACAGATTGACATTTTCAATTACCGCCGCGTCACGCCATGTTTCCACAATTGATTTCATGTATTCTATTGAATTTCACTATAAAATGTTACTTGGAGCCGTAATTTTTACTTTATCTGTTAGTACATTTCATAAGCTATTCGGAAGTATACTTTATTTTGTGGTAGCTGCAGCAGTTCTATAGTTATTACAGTTTTTCTAAACAATGGTACTGTGCAAAAATGTGCAAAAATGTCGCAAAAATGTAATTCGCGAGCGCGGACGGTTAAGGCTTCCGTGGCCGCGCGACCCGGACGTTTAAGTGGATGTGCATATCTACTTCGTATTTTTTCTAAAACATTTTCTTTATTTTTTCCTTTATTTCAGTGTATTCATTATATTTTATTATTTAATTAGATATTTAATTACAACGTTACCAAATAATTTTCATTTTAAAGGTTTATTAGTTTCCGAACGTTTTATTGTTTGGGTATTCTGAAATTTGATAAATCGAACTTCGAATGACGTGTTTCGTACATAATGATAATTCGCAGCATTCAAAATTCAAATCACTTTCCCTCACTCTTATTAATAAGCAGTAAATCCAGTATGTTTGAGCTGCTAAGGTGAAAATATTTTTTCATCCCAATTGTACTGTATCTTTGTAAATATTATGTTTGTTTTTTCCTGGTGTACACTAAAGGTTATTCTCATCTTATCTTAACTTTTTAGCAGGCGGATATGGGAAGAGTTGACTGTACTGAGTAATAAGTATACACCGCGAAAAGGATTTATTCCGCTATTTGGTCTGAAGATGCAAAACCTACTTTACAATTATTTATATTTTGTTTGTCTTCAAATAAATTAACTGTACTTATATCTGATTCCAGAAATATTCTAATTAAACGAGAATAATAATAATAAATATTTGTCCAAAATGTAAACTTTTTTCACTATAGCCATAATATGTTTACGTAATTGTTAGTTCAAAAATTGATTTCCTAGCCATGTAATATAATCTACCTGTGTGTAGCTATAGGTAGTTTTATCTGCTCTGCTCTAATTTCATCTTTTGTCTCCCTCATGTGTCAACAGTTACAGTTGCAATAAATCAATCAAGAAGTCAAGACTAGTTTCTTTTCTGTCTTCACCCGCAAGCAAAAGTGTGCCTTATCACAAGGACATATGGTCCATCGACCACGGATATTTGTGCCGTGACCTATCGAAAAACCAAAATGAATGTTTGCTTGTCGATGTAATTGGAGTTTATTAGTGGAAATACGGACAAATCAGTGTAAATAAGTGAACATTATTGAAGTCAATGTGTTAGTACAAGTAATTAATAGTGAAAGAACTGTTCAAATCGGTTAATTCGTGTGCAAAGGACGCAATTTACCCGGCATCTCAAACTAACCTACAATCGCGCCATCATGGAGAACGTGACAAAGCGTATACTGCTTCAAGACGATTTGATGGAACAAATACAAAAGGCTTATGAAAACTACAAAAAGTCACCGAGAGACAGAATAACAGTAGGTTATTTACAAACCCGAATTGACAGTTTGGACGCTTGTAGGAAGGAGTTCAAGAGTAATCACGAAAAAATCGTCTTGGCAATGCCTAAGGAAGATCGAGCAAAATTATCGTATTTTGTAGACGATGTTTTCGATGATTTTGAAGGGTTGTTTTTTACCTACAGAGGAGAAATGCAAACCAAATTGAGTAGTTTAACTTCGGGCACGGATAAATCGGTTCGACGCATTGAGGAGAACAAACCAAGTACTTCAAGTAGTGATATCAAGTTACCGAGAATTTCCATCCCGTCGTTCGGAGGTAACTACACGGAATGGCAATCGTTTCACGACCTTTTTAATGCGTTGATACATAAAAATGAGTCTATACTTAGATAACGTACAGAAATTGCATTACCTGAAGAGTGCCTTGAAAGGAGACGCAGAGATTTTATTACAGTTTGAGTTTATAGACAGTTTGCCGTCACGGGAGAAAACTATGCCGAAGCTTGGTCTGTACTAAAAAGACGGTATAATAACAAAAGGTACATAGCAAACTGTATTTTCAAGAAGTTTTTTGGCCAGAAAGCGGTGACCCAAGAGTCAGGAAGCGGACTAAAACAGTTGTTGGATACGTCTGTGGAGTGCAAACGCATTGAAAAACCTTGGCTTACCTACAGCACAGTGGGATGCAATAATCAACTATGTGGTCATCTCGAAGCTGGATCCTGGAACACATAAACAATGGGAAACTTTGATAAGCACTGATGACTCAGATGACTTACCTGGTTTTGAAAAACTGAAAGATTTCCTGGAGACTCGATTTCGCACACTTGAGATTGTAGAACCTGAAAGTAAAGTATACAAATCTGTTAAGCCAAAAACATTCCATGCGAGTGCCGCTAGTGGAGACATCTTCAGCAGCTTCTGTAGGGAAAAGCATTATCTGTACAACTGTAAAGAATTTGCTAAACAACCAGTGGAAGACAGGCACAATTATGTTCAGAAAAACAACTTGTGCTTTAACTGTCTGATTCCAAATCACTCCTTATTCAAATGTAGTCAAAGGACTTCGTGTCAAATATGCAAGAGACGACATCACTCCTTATTGCATCGAGATTTCAAGAAACAAGGTAAAGGTGAAGAAAGGCCAATCACAGGAGAAACTACAACAAACAAGCAAGAGGTTCGCAAGGTAACTGCACATGTGATGAGTAAAGAACAACCTGGTCAAAACATCCTTTTAGGGACAGCACTGGTAGACGTGACTTCAAGAACTGGACAAATACACGTCTTCCGTGCTTTGATAGATCAGGGCTCCGAGATTTCGTTCGTAACTGCGCGGGCAGTTCAGTTATTGGGTTTGAAGAAGACTCAAATCAGCGGCGAGATGTAAAGTAAGAGTGGTTTTCGACGCATCAGCCAAGGGATCAAACGGCCTTTCCTTAAATGACACCATGATGACAGGCCCTACGTTACAACCGGATCTTCGAGAGTTAATCACACTCTGGAGGTCTCACAAAATCTGTGTTGTTGGCGATATTGTCAAAATGTACCGCCAAGTAAGAATGACAGACAAACACACAGATTTACAGCGTATAGTTTGGCGCGATGATACATCTGAAAGGTTAGAAAGTTACAAACTGCTTACTGTGGCGTTCGGGACAGCAGCAGCACCGTACCTAGCAGTACGAACTCTAAATCAACTCGCTGATGACGAAGCTGCATCATACCCTCGTGGAGCAGCCGTAGTGAAGAATTCGTTCTACATGGATGATCTGATGACAGGGCACGAAGATTTATCTGAAATAAAACAAGTATGTGATGAGGTTAACAATCTGTTGAAGGCAGGTGGATTCCAAATGCAGAAGTGGTCCAGCAACTCAGAAGATCTGTTAAAGAGCTTACAAGGAGGCGAAGACATCCCGGAACCTGTGGAAAAAATGGAAATAAAATTAGATAAGGTTATAAAGATACTCGGACTTACCTGGGATAGGAAAGATGACACTTTCAAGGTCACTGTTGACTTACCGGAAACCAGAAAACCTGTAACGAAAAGGATTATCTTATCTGATGTAGCCAGTCTGTTTGACCCTTTCGGTTGGCTCTCTCCAGTAGTAATTACATCCAAAATCATGATACAGAAACTGTGGCTTTGCAGTCTCGGCTAGGATGACGAACTAACTTCAGAGCTGATAGAAGAATGGCTTGGCTATCGCCAAGAACTTCAAGAAATGCAAACAATTGAAGTCCCGCGCTGGATAAAGACAACATCCAAATGCAAAGAGGTGCAGCTTCACGGTTTCGCAGATGCCTCATCGGTTGCGTATGCAGGTGTAGTGTACATCAGAGTCGTAGATGAAGATGATGTTGCCCATGTCACAATGGTAGCCTCTAAGACAAAGGTTGCACCTCTGAAACAACTGACGATACCGAGATTAGAACTCTGTGCTGCGGTGTTAATGGCAAGGCTGTTACACGAAATATCAGGTTTATGGGACATTTCTATGAATCAAGTATTTGCTTGGACAGATTCAATGGTTGTTCTATCTTGGTTACAATCCCAGCCAAGTCGATGGCAAGTATTTGTTGGCAATCGCGTCTCAGAAATAACGCAGTTGATAGACAACCAGAGATGGAACCATATGCAGTCAGTTGACAATCCTGCTGATCTTGCATCAAGAGGCGTGAAGCCGAGCGAGTTGGCGAACAACGAGCTATGGTGGTCTGAGCCTGAGTGGTTGAAAAATATACAAATAGATCTCACAAAGAGTTCTATTCCTCAAACAGATTTAGAGATGAAGAAATCGTTCAATATAATTGTAGAAGAAAAACCTGTTTGGGAAAGATTTTCATCCATGTCCAGAATGAAAAGAGTTTTAGCACAATGTTTGAGATTTTTAAACAAAAAACAGGAAAGAAAAAGTTATTTAACAGCTGAAGAGATGAATAAAGTTGAAGAACGATGCATACAATATTACCAAGACCTTATATACGGAAATGAAAAAGAGGATTTAAAGAAAACCGGAAAGGTTAAGAGTAAAAGTTCTATAGTGAGTCTTACGCCGTTCTTGGACAAGAAAGAATTGCTGAGAGTGGGAGGGCGACTGGGGAATGCCGACATACCAGAAAATACTAAACACCCGATTATTATCCCTAGCAAACAGCAAGTTACCAGGCTGATAATAAATGAAGCCCACACAAGAACGTTGAATGGAGGTTTAGTTCAGATGATAACGTACATACGTAGCAAGTATTGGGTGATAGGTGTCAAGTCAGCTGTTAAAAAACACATAAATAATTGTAAGGTGTGCATCATTGATAAAGCTAAAACCAAGCAGCAGCTGATGGGTCAGTTACCGGCATCCAGAGTGACACCAAATCACGCTTTCTTCAACTCTGGCGTAGATTATGCTGGACCTGTACAGCTGCGAACATCAAAGGGCCGTGGACACAAGTCAACGAAAGGCTATATTTGCGTTTTTGTTTGTATGTCTACGCGAGCAAGCTGTATCCGATATGACGTCACAAGCTTTCATTGCAGCGTTTAGGAGATTCGTTGCAAGAAGAGGTCACTGTTGTCATCTTTGGAGCGACAACGGAACCAATTTTGTGGGAGCCGATAAGGAACTGAGGACTATGTTCGCACAGGGCAAGGCTAATTTGGCGTCAGCGGTGGCTGAGCTACTCGCAAATGACGGTACGACTTGGCACTTCATTCCCCCAAAGGCACCTAACTTTGGTGGTTTGTGGTAAGCGGGCGTCCGGTCCGTTAAGAAGCATTTAGCTCGAGTAAACGGTTCCACAAAGTTGACATATGAAGAAATGTCCACATTACTTTCACAGATAGAAGCTTGCTTAAATTCTCGACCTATCTGTCACTCTGATAACACAAGTGAAACATTGGACCCGCTTACCCCGGGTCATTTTCTTGTAGGAGAGCCATTGATTAATATACCTGACATAAATAACGAAGAGAAGAATTAAAATATGCTGTCGAGATGACAATTTATACAAAATAGGACGCAAGATTTTTGGCGGAGATGGAAAAACGAATATCTCAACACTTTGCAGCAACGTCACAAGTGGCAAAACAACAGTAATAAAATATAGCTGCAGTAGTAGGCAGTTCGAAAGTGTATTTTGAAGGCGTTTCTATTGCTTGATTACAGTTACTGTTCGTTTAGTTCTATAATTATCATATTGAGAACAAAATTGTGTACTACTGGTAGTCTGTCTCCAGTATCTAAGTACGTATAAAACCCCTATAAATCTCTACCAAGTCCTTGAGTACTGTGGCACTAATAGAAGCATAGCCACTTTACTAAATGGCCACATTTAATCACTTTTCTTGGCTGCTTTATAAGCAAGGCCTTTTAGAATTATTTATTCTTGTTTTGTTACATATAGGATTACAGAAAGCGTACATAATACTCTTAATTTTTCAGTTAGTAACAAAGTTTTATACTATTTTTATTTTTAATGCACTAACCCGTGCTAAGGACAAATTTAAAAACCTATTTAGAGGCTAAAAATTTCACCCATGCCGGGATTCGATCCCGCAACCTCTGGCTATCCGTACCAGATAGCACGGATAGCCAGAGGTTGCGGGTTCGAATCCCGGCATGGGTGAAATTTTTATCCTCTAAATAGGTTTTTAAACAAAGTTTTAGTAACAAGAAGTGTCATACACTCACTAACGCTGGTCTATTATTTTATGGTCTTAGGTTGAATTTCAAGTTATCAACATAATATGTTGAAGCTTTACTTTTCTTTTTGATATCACTATTATTACTTACAATAAATATCGAAGTAATGTGTTTAACTTCCTTGTGTAAATAACTGAAGCGTGAAGCTCGGTAAACTGTGGGCTAATAGGAAAATGGACTGGATCGCTTGGTTCCCTCAAATATCGCGAAGGGCCGGCTGACCTCTGACCCTTGTGTTATTCTCTTGATAGGCCGTCTACCCACGTTATTGCCGTCTGTTTGGCTAAAAGGATTTGTCAAACTTCAATACATGACGAAGTACGAAATACTCGCTAACCCTAAGTAATAATACGTCTGAATGGGTAACACTTAAAAAAACATATTTCTTTTAATTTTCCTCTGAGACAGGAGTAGTTTTAGTCAATGCGTAAACATCCTGTTAAATTAAAACTAAGTTCGCTGTAATAAATAAAGATGCAGGGAGAGACCCGTGCCCCAGCAGTGGGGGCATACAAGGGTTGATAACGACGTAGGTTCCGAGTCTGCGTGTTTAACAAATTAAAAAGTTTCTGTGAAAAATTCAGCACCATGGAGGTAGAAGTAAAATGGTTGATTTTAAAAAACTATTTAGAGGCTATTTTTTTTTTAATTGTCTCTAGTAGTTACGGGCTCGTGCATTAAAAAGAATATAAAAATTGTTGATGTTTTGAATTCACAAACATAGTGATTTAACACGATTTTCTTAATTCAATTCGCTTTATCCCTTAGCGGATAAAAACGGCTTTTGCATTCAGATATGGGATGTAATAGTATATTTCATTACGAGTGCGGAAAGGCTGTCATTGCAAACAGCTCTGACAAATGTATACCCGAGCTGAGGCGCAGCCGAAGGCGAGGGTTGACAGTCGGAACAAGTTGCAATGACGGTTCCGCACGTGTACTGAACGACTATTTTTAACACAGTTGCGAAAAAATAAGCAATTTAACAAAAAAAAATTAATAGGAAAATGGCGCCAACCGTAAAAAAATATAAGCAGAGATTTTTTTTCTTCACCCATTCTGGTAAGCAAAGGAAACTATGCACATACAGCCAGTCTTCAGTAGGATTGTTTTATTGATACGAAATGAAACCTAACCTAACTCATTCAATCAAATCATTAAATCTGATATTAAAACAAATTAATAGCTTCCTTTTAGAAATATACCTACGTATTTGCATAAATCATCAAAACTTCTATGATTTCTTTTACTAAAAATTCATGGTTGGTTTTTCTTTTTGTCTGGCTGGCTGGCTGGCTGGCTGGCTGGCTGGCTGGCTGGCTGGCTGGCTGGCTGGCTGGCTGGCTGGCTGGCTGGCTGGCTGTCTGTCTGTCTGTCTGTCTGTCTGTCTGTCTGTCTGTCTGTCTGTCTGTCTGTCTGTCTGTCTGTCTGTCTGTCTGTCTGTCTGTCTGTCTGTCTGTCTGTCTGTCTGTCTGTCTGTCTGTCTGTCTGTCTGTCTGTCTGTCTGTCTGTCTGTCTGTCTGTCTGTCTGTCTGTCTGTCTGTCTGTCTGTCTGTCTGTCTGTCTGTCTGTCTGTCTGTCTGTCTGTCTGTCTGTCTGTCTGTCTGTCTGTCTGTCTGTCTGTCTGTCTGTCTGTCTGTCTGTCTGTCTGTCTGTCTGTCTGTCTGTCTGTCTGTCTGTCTGTCTGTCTGTCTGTCTGTCTGTCTGTCTGTCTGTCTGTCTGTCTGTCTGTCTGTCTGTCTGTCTGTCTGTCTGTCTGTCTGTCTGTCTGTCTGTCTGTCTGTCTGTCTGTCTGTCTGTCTGTCTGTCTGTCTGTCTGTCTGTCTGTCTGTCTGTCTGTCTGTCTGTCTGTCTGTCTGTCTGTCTGTCTGTCTGTCTGTCTGTCTGTCTGTCTGTCTGTCTGTCTGTCTGTCTGTCTGTCTGTCTGTCTGTCTGTCTGTCTGTCTGTCTGTCTGTCTGTCTGTCTGTCTGTCTGTCTGTCTGTCTGTCTGTCTGTCTGTCTGTCTGTCTGTCTGTCTGTCTGTCTGTCTGTCTGTCTGTCTGTCTGTCTGTCTGTCTGTCTGTCTGTCTGTCTGTCTGTCTGTCTGTCTGTCTGTCTGTCTGTCTGTCTGTCTGTCTGTCTGTCTGTCTGTCTGTCTGTCTGTCTGTCTGTCTGTCTGTCTGTCTGTCTGTCCGTCCGTCCGTCCGTCCGTCCGTCCGTCCGTCCGTCCGTCCGTCCGTCCGTCCGTCCGTCCGTCCGTCCGTCCGTCCGTCCGTCCGTCCGTCCGTCCGTCCGTCCGTCCGTCCGTCCGTCCGTCCGTCCGTCCGTCCGTCCGTCCGTCCGTCCGTCCGTCCGTCCGTCCGTCCGTCCGTCCGTCCGTCCGTCCGTCCGTCCGTCCGTCCGTCCGTCCGTCCGTCCGTCCGTCCGTCCGTCAACAATATTTTGACAATTGGGAAAGAGAACGCACGAGTGCGGTAATGGTAAAAAAAAGCACGAGTGTGTAATAGCCCAAATCCCGCACGCTATACGTCCCTGCAATACGCCGCTTTTTGAGCAACTGTATTAATAGTACATTACACAACCACAAGAAAGGCCGACATCGCAGAAGTTTGCGGCCCGAGCTGCAAGCGAGGAACGTAAATATGCGATCGAGAGCTTTCTTTATTACCTCCCGTGTTGTTTACATCTTTTGATGTCTCCACTTGGCCAGAAAGCGGCTTTTTCCGTACGTGCAGCGTGCGGAAAAAAGTAGCGACGTAGCTATAACGTACCTGTCAAAAAGTAGCGACGTAGCTATAACGTCACACGGTGCACTTAACACCTAGTAACGACGCAATCATCAATATTTGTCGTGAAATTATTGAGTCTAAAAAAGTTTGTCTATTAAAATTGAGTTACTTTAATAATAAATACAGGGAGAGGAAGTCAGGGTATGGTCTTGGTGGGTATCGCTGTGTGAGAGTCGGCAGTACCTACAAATGCCAAGTAACCATCTGCTGTGTTAGTGGCGTAACACCGATTCGAAGCAGAGCCCTGGCCAGTCCGCGTCACCCACGTCCTCGCCGTCTCTCCTGGGAACTGCTGCAGCCGCACAACGCGCGGTCGCCACGAATATGCAGCTAAGCTGAGGGTGCAGGGCGCCAGGCGAATCTTCTGCGCCTTAAAACAGAAACCATCTCACTAGGGAGGAAACCCGAAACAAAACTGAGCACGCCCACAGGCTCCAAGGTGGCAGCCCCACCAGTGGGCTAGGGTATAGTGGGCTAATCACCCGCTTACCCGAACCCCCCACTTGATTACTGAAACTGAAATAATGATAAACCGGACCGATCAAACTACGACGACCTTTGGCTTTAAAACACGGACACGAATTGCATGTTGGAATGTGCGAACACTGAGCGACGACAGCCGACTAGCCCAAGCAGAAGCAGAAATGCTCAGATACAAACTGCAGATACTCGGCCTCAGTGAAATTCGCAGGAACGGATTCGGGGAACTGAGAACGTCCAGAGGCCTGACACTTCTTTACTCCGGGAAGGAGGATGAACAGAACGTACGTGAAAACGGCGTGGGACTCCTTCTTTCTGACGCTTCGAGGAAAAGCCTGCTGGGCTGGAAACCAATCTCAGAGCGAATCATCACAGCCCGCTTCAACAGCAAAGCCCGCAAGATAACCGTCGTTCAATGCTACGCGCCCACAAACCCGTCATCAGAGGAAGACAAGGACGTTTTCTATAGTGCACTCAACCGGACTCTGAAAAACATCCGCAAACAGGATATAGTCATTGTCTTGGGGGATCTGAATGCCAAGGTTGGCACGAATAACGACGGCTGTCAAAGACACATGGGCACACACGGGCTGGGAGTCCGAAACGAGAACGGGGAGAGATTCTTGGAGTTCTGTCAGGACAATGACCTCACCATCGGAGGCACTTTATTCATCCATGGAGACCACCACAAATACACATGGACCTCACCCGATGGAGTCACCAAGAACCAGATCGACCACGTTGCTATTAGCTCCAAATGGCGCTCATCATTGCTCGACGTTCGCAACCGCCGTGGCGCGGATATTGACAGCGATCACCACCTAGTCGTAGCCGAGGTGCGACTCAAAGTAGCCGTAGCTCGAACTGCCAGTGCGAACACCAGGGTAGGCAAACGATTTGAGGTCAACAAGCTGCGGAACCCAGACGTTGGCGACGCCTTTAGGCTGGAACTGCGAAATCGCTTCTCAGTCCTTGAAACGGACTCCACTACATCTGTCGACACGGAGTGGAACCACATTAAAATGGCCTATACAGAAACCAGCTCCGTAGTTCTTGGACACAAAACACACTCACGTGAGGACTGGATGTCACAGGAAACCTGGAACCTCATTGAAGAAAGGCGCCAACTCCATCTTCAACTTTTGGCAACTACCGACGAGGCAGTGCGCGAGGACCTGTGGCTGCAGTATCGGCAAATTCGCAAGAGAATTTATCGTAGTACCCGTCATGACCGACGAGTATGGGCTGACTGCATTGGGGACTGCGCCCAACGCGCTGCCAACTCCGGAAATCTCAGGGAGATGTACAGGGCGACGAAGACCTTGGCCGGAGACCGGGACCAGAGGAAGAAGAAGCCCCTGAAAGACAAGAGAGGCCAGTTGATCGTGACATCGGAGGGGCAGCTACAACGCTGGTGGGAGCACTTTGAGGAGATCTTCCGAGTCCCGAACGACCCCGATACCACTGCGACGCCTAGTGTCAGTTTGCCCGCACAATGCCTAGACATTGATGTGTCTCCCCCTACAGGAGAGGAAGTAGTGAAGGCGATCCTATCACTGAAGACCGGGAAAGCTCCAGGAGTCGACCTCATCACAGCGGAAATGCTGAAAGCTGATGCATCTACCGCTGCCAACGCACTGACCCCACTATTGAGGAAGATCTGGTCAGCCGAAGAGTTACCCGACGACTGGACCAAAGGCCTTCTAATCACCGTACCCAAAAAGGGAGACCTCAGTGAATGTGGCAATTGGAGAGGCATCACTTTGCTCTCGATTCCCTCTAAGGTGCTCTGTAAGATCATCTTAGACAGGTTGTCGGGGGCAGTCGAGCCTCACCTGCGCAATGAACAGGCTGGTTTCCGACCCTACCGATCGTGTACGGACCAGATCAACACCTTGCGCATAATACTCGAACAGGCATCAGAATGGCAGAGGGAAATGTACTTGACCTTCGTTGATTTCGAAAAAGCCTTCGACACGCTGCGATGGCGCAACATCTGGGAACGGCTACGTGAAGTTGGAGTCCCCGAGAAGATCACCAATATGATTAAGGCCATCTACAGGAACTATTCTTGTAGAGTGACACACGACGGCCTCGTCTCGGAAGAAATACCGGTACATGCGGGTGTCCGCCAGGGGTGTCTCCTTTCACCTCTCCTCTTCCTTATCGTCCTGGATGGCATAATGATCAAGACCATCAACGGCAAGCGCCGCGGCATAGAGTGGGGACTGTCCAATGTCTTAGAGGACTTGGACTATGCCGATGACCTATGCCTATTGAGCCACACACGCGCCGACATGCAAGCCAAACTGGATGAGCTACGGCGAGAGGCTTTGGAGACAGGACTCAAAATAAACACCAGGAAGACTCAGGAGATGAGGTGCGGAGCGACGAGTTCATCGCCGTTGCTCATCGGCACAGAGGCGGTGGAGAGGGTCCACAAATACACTTACCTCGGTAGCGTGGTATCGGAAACAGGAGGGACCGAAGATGACATCGCTTCAAGAATCGCCAAGGGGAGAGCAACTTTCGCGCGGCTTCGTCCGGTGTGGCAATCACGGAAACTGACCAGGAGAATCAAACTCAAAATATTCCGGTCCAATGTCAAAACCGTGTTGCTATACGGATGTGAGACGTGGAAAGTCACCAAAGACATCTCGCGTCGGCTTCAAGTCTTCATCAACCGCTGTCCTCGCCGTATTCTGGGTATATACTGGCCCGAGAAAATCACCAACGTGGACCTATGGGATCGCTGCGGTGAGACCCCAATCGACCAGCAGATCAAACGTCGCAAGTGGAATTGGATCGGCCACACACTCCGAAGGGACCCCGACCACATCCCGAGGCAAGCCTTCGACTGGAATCCCCAAGGAAAACGTAAACGTGGCCGCCCTAAGCAATCCTGGCGACGGACGATCATCGCAGAGGCGGCGACTATCGGCAAGACGTGGAGCGAAACGAAACGCGAAGCTCAAGACCGTGAGGGATGGCGAATCATTGTGGATGCCCTTTGCCCCATCCAGGGGACATAGGAATTTAAGTCAAGTAAGTCAATAATAAATACTACTAAAGTCAGTTGTAAACTTGCAAACCAATAATAATCAGTACTAGAATAATAAGATGTCGCTGCGTTGACATGTCAGCTCAATAAGTAAATTAATTACGCGCATACATTAAATTACATCTGTATACCAAAGGGTTAGGTAGCGAGACAAAGCCGCCGCGTTTATTTTGCCCAAGTAAAGCATTTTGCAATTAAATATAATACTTTTTTAATTCTGTCCTGTCTATCCTTAATCAATCTGACAGTTTTTCAGAGTTATAGCTCTATCAAATAACATTTGTTTCATTTGGGAAATTTTACGTCCCCTGATGACATTAAAAAGAATCACCAATTTTTAGCCGAGGTAAATTCAATTTTGTGGCAATACAGCTTTTCAATCTTTCTATCCTTTCTATCTCGTCCTCTTGGAACAAGATTGCAGAGTCATGACGTATAGGTACCTCGCAAATACAAAAGTAACTATAATCTAATGCAATATTAGGTAGCGATTCTTGACTATTATACAACCTCCTTAGGCACATACATCGAAACCCATAATTTACCCGTTCGTAGGAGAATTTCGTTGTTACCGTCGTCAAATAGCTCGCGTTGATTGTGACGCAAGTTAAACTTAGTAACGAGTTTTCGTTTTACTTCCCAAACTCATTACCAAGCTGTCAGCTGTCCAAAGTATATGCAACTTTGAAATAATGAAAGGCGTTTGCGGCTCAAGTGCTCCTCGCCCTCTAAAGTGGCTCTTACCTTAAGTTTACTGTTTTAAATGGCTTCTTAAAACATCGAGTTCGAGAATAACGTCTGGAAGTACTGGCCCATGAAGGATCTCATGAAGGGCAACATACTGCAGTTCAAAAGCTACAAGAATTCAATGTAATTAGCACCAAAACTTATCAATGGCTATTGATGGTTTTGGCTACGGCGCGCATACGCAGTGAAGCAAGCGGGCGCAGCACACATCAAGCGTACGAAGAAGTGTCTCTAATTAGAAGCTTTGCAGTGAACGTGTGAGGGAGGCAGCTTGGAATAGCCTTCGCACGCCTCAGCGCCTCACTTCAGCCGCACCACGGTCCAGCGAGCATAGCCAACACCAAACTGCCTTGTAGGCACTGAAGTTGTGAATTTCCATTGGGGTTTACTTACGTATATAAAATATGCACTTTTAATTAGAGGATTCCTACTATAACCTATCTATTATATTCTTTTTAATGCACTAACCCGTGCTAAGGACAATTTTAAAAACCTATTTAGAGGCTAAAAATTCCACCCATGCCGGGATTCGAAGCCGCGACCTCTGGCTATCCGTGCCAGGGCTCTTCCAATGGGCGTCTCACCAGCATCAGTAAAATTTCGAACCTCTTTACAATAGTCTCTGTATTACGTACAGGCAGCGACGAATATTTTTATAACCTATCTAATCAAGAGAATGACCACAATACTTGTAGTAGATGCTACAATTATGTTATAAAGGTTATTGCGTATAAATGCTATAACGTCTGGCCTGTAAGACTCCCTTGACGTTGTGAAAAAATCCAACATCTAAGTTAACGCAAAAAAACTTAAGGCCATGCCGCAAAATAACGTATATTCCCTATGAATTTTGATTCCCACACTCAAGGGAATCAACATTCATAGGGTATCCCGTTGACCTAGAACTATGAAATTTAGCAAATCATATCTTCTTAAATTATATTTGTAATTATACCATAAAAAATTGTCTTTGAAGTTCGGGAAAAGCTCGTAAAAATTGCAAGTCGCGATTCGTAAACTATTTTTAATATGTAAGTACCGACTAACAAACCACGAAACTCTAAGTGCGAGAGTGCGACTCGCACTTGTTTTTATTTTATTTTAATTGCTTTGCGAATCAATCATGCGTCTTAACAACGGACCTGTCCGCGGACGTAGTGAGTGTTGTATGTCTGGCCGTTGCGTAAATCTAAAAGTGACAACTAGGTACACTACAATTATAATGGACTGTACTTGCCGACATGACCATGGCAACTGCAACGTTGTTGAAACGTCGAGAATTAAGATAATTAAGTTTTACCTAATAAATAATCGCGATCAGAGCAATTTGATATAATTATAACTATCTTCTTCGTGTGTGATGATGGTCTATTGCATTGTATGGAGAGCGATATTGTATTTCTTAAGATACACCTTTGTCGTATGTGACGCCTTTTAATAGTAAGTTACGACAATAGAGCGCCACTTCACTCCATCGCCACACCTTTGTCGTGTCGACAAAGACTGTTAACTGCTTTATTATGCACAATGGCTTAGCATGCGATTTTTCTAGAGTACCCAGATATTTTCATTGATACTGTATAAAATTATTAACAGACGCGTAGACGTTTGTTACGTCTTAAATGTATGTTATTGAAGATTTATAAAAACAATTTTACGGTATATTTATTACAGCGGGTTCATTCTTTATCCAGATTGATGACGGTCATTATTAAAAAAGAACGTCAAAGTACGATGAAGACCTTGGGGCTGCTAGAATGACGTGATATGGATTATATCTCGGTGCCATAATGAATAAGGGTCGGGCAGGCGTTGCTTCCTAATTAATGGTCTCCCTTATAGCTCGGATCCTCACAACGCATTTTAATTGCTTTGTCTCATCGCATTATGAACGACGGCAAGTGAGTTCTACTAGCTTTTGGTATTCAACTCAAATGTCAGCAGTGAGTGGAGAGACGGGATGGCACCCGGCGCGGAGAACTATTCCAATCTAAATTTTGATAAATATTCGAGTCCAGTCCGAGATTTACTTAGTTGTCCATTGTGAGCTTTTCACTCAACGCTTTCGACTGAAATTATATTACTATACCCTTTACCAGATATACGTTAAATAGATGCAAGCAAATAGTAAAAAAAAATATGTACATTGTTTGTTATTTGCTGATCCATTTCATCGATTCAAGTAAAAACCATCACACCCTTTTCTGCTCTATTGGTAGGGCGCTGGCACGGAGAGCTAGACGTTGCGGGTTCGAATCCCGGCATGGGTGAAATTTTTAGCCTCTAAATAGGTTTTTAAACCCTTTTCTGTGTTTTGCCTTTGATCGTATGCATAGGTTTGGTACAGGTAGTAAATTCTAAAGACAAACAATGTAGGTATAGCAACTTGTATTTAATCTGGAATTCGTCGTGTTACTTGCTTGGAATCAAAGTTCAACTCGGGTTAAAAGGACAGGGCAATTATTTTGTGTCTGCTGAAATTATGAAATTTAGGTTTTACAAGTGATGCCTTGCGAGTCTACAATACGACCTACGAATACCTTCTATAAGTATTATTAGGGAGGTACGAAATGTCGGTTGCGTGTATGCCACTGTTACGTCGGCTTAGCCTCGTCTGATATGGGAAGTCCGATAACATGACCTTAGAGTAAATTTCAGGTGGTGGCCTCGCGCCCCGTACCGACTACCCCGTAGAGGGATCCCACTGTCAAGTTCTCGCCAAGGTCGGAGCCATTATGCTTATTAGGGGCAATTTTCAATACCCAGTCACTTATTTTCCTGTTATCAAATGTCAAGGTGGAGAGTATCGATCGATTCAATATTTCGATACTTATGTCAACGACTGATGCCGCATATTTAATGAAAAGCCATTGGCGTATCTAGAGTTATTTTCCGATCCCAGAAAATTATACAGTCAATAAGCCTATTTAGGTCTTACTATAGGGCTCAGTCCTTCTTTCAGAGAAAGGGAATACACCGCTAGTTGATGATTTCAAGCGCTAAGTTGTGTACACATAACTTAGGGTACTTCTTCGCGATGTTTACCGTCTCTGTAAGAGGGTGGTATACTCACAAATGTTATTAGGCTTAGAATACGAAGTCATTGGTACATTTAGAAACACCAGCGTTTGAACCTACAGCCTCTTGAATGACAGGCAAACCTTCTACCAACGTGGTAATGTGACCACCGCTACAAAAGTCCCCCTAAAAAGCCAATGAAATGATAAATCTTCGATGGGCTCAGCCCAGCGCTGTTATGCCTAAAACAGGCGCAAAATCTAAAACACCGAAATAACAGTTTCTGCTTTAAAAACTTGTTAGTGCATTAAAAAGAATATAGGTGCGGTTTTGAGCATTATAATTATACCAAAATGCCGGAAAAAACAGGAGCAATCCTTAGTAAAGAAATTAAGAAACCAACCAGCTCGTACTCGTTGAACGTAAGTTGTTGTACTCGTAAATTATAAAATCCTGAATTGTTTATTGAGTGCTGAGCAAATGTTTGGCAGTTTGCACCGTTACCTATGTTCCCTTAGTCACACACTGTTAGCAAAAATAAATTTTATAGATTCTTCAAACCTCGATCCTCCATTAAATGTTCGACAAAGTAAGGCGTTATTTATGAACAAAGCTTTAAAACTTTTTACTTAATAAGCAAGAAAATACCTAAGCGGGTATCATACCAAATGATTTGCTTCGATACATTTTGACACTTTTCAACAAAGTTTTGCCAATAAAGCGACGAAGTAGAAACGGCAGCATTTGGATGAGAAGTTTAAGCTGGGCTTCATTTGGCTATTCATTTACAGGATTTTAATACATTTCAGCCTTAAAAAAATAGTGCTAAGGATTCGTCAGGAAACCTGGCTTTAATAACGCAATTATGTAAGCCGCCGGCTTACTTTTTATTATGTTTGATGCAAGTTATGACTTACTGTTCATAAATATTTAATATGATTGGTTGAAATTGCTCTGCAACGAAAGGAACAATGTTCATCTGATATCAAATTGAACCAATAATATTTTAGTAACGGCCTTTCATCTTACCAGGAATTGGATAGAGTTCGCCGTTAAAACAGAAGACTAATCAAAACTAATGGTAGCTACCTTATAAAGCGGTTTTCTCGCTCCGCTGGGATATTGTTCCTTATTATCGCGATAATCTATCACAGAAAACGGTAGATCTTTACCACGCTTGGCACGTTTCGTGTTCAGCATGGCCGATGGCCCTGCAAAAAAGATGCGTCATTACACCCTAATTATCTCAACACACACTCATGTAAACTCACATCTGTATCTTGGAGTCTGATATTTTTCTCATTTATAATAATGCTTATAACCAGCTATAGGATGTTCTACTACAGGGTACAGGCATTCTTTCAGAGAGAGTATGAACAAGAATGTGCAGCTTGTTAAGTAAGTGTTTTTCTATTTCTTGGTACACCAAAGGTGCCCAGCGCGTATTGGCGATTTCATGAATGCAAATAAAATTGTGAAATAAGGTACAATTATTTCGTCCTTGGAAAGCTTATGAAATCTCATCATCGTATCGTGAAATGCAATCTAAACCGGCGGCTGTGGTGGTGCCGGCGGCGTGCCTACTCTTATTCCAGTTCCTGGATGTAGGTTACTATTTACGCAAATGGGATCAGGCTCTCGGGATCTCATTAAAATTAGAAATGTGCGCTCCGAGTGCCAATCTGTTCATAATAGTAATTTTAATATAGATTGTGAATATTTTATTATGTCACAAGTATTAAAGCAGAACCATCACAGAGAAATAACAGCGAAGACTTCATTTTACAAAAAGGCGCTTCTTCGAAAAGCTTGTATTTTATAATACAAGTTTGGTTGGAGTCCGCACTTATTCATTATTCACGACTGAGTGAACGCCCAACTTGCAATATGCTTCTGCTCACTCTCTACACCGAAGAATGATGACATGTGAGTGAAGGCGTCGCTCCGCCTCGAAACGTTGTTTGTCTTCACGCAAAATTTAAATAAGCAAAAGTTTGATACTCTTTGCTTATACTGAGGCTCTTCGTAGAACAAAATATACTTTTTGAACTTTTAATTATGTTTATTTTAAAAATGAACTGAGTTTCATATCTTTCTAATAAATTTAGGCAAACTGTAATTACCTACCAACTCTTTCTTCTACCCCCTGCGGTTGACTTTATTTGATTTTATTTCTAAAATTTAAGTTCAATAAATAAATACTTTAGATACATAATTCTTCTAAGTGCATAGATGACAAACGAGATCCAGCAGCGTAGGATTTGTCAATCAACGAAAGGTGAGGTAGGGAGGCAGAGCGCAGTAGGTACCTACGTCATTCGGGAAGGCTCTTTGCATGCATCTTAAGTAAGATAAATTAATAATTGTATATTACTTACCTTCCCCCTTCCTTTCTCTCTTTTATAAGGAATATTCTTACGTATCCGTATATTTCCGTTATTGACTACATAAGACACAATCTATCTTAATTTCCAGCTGCCTGATGAATCAGGAGCCCTGTATCCAAATGTCGCGTCCCAGGAGATGTATTACGAAGATTTTGATATATTAAAAAGTCAGAGAGGTACCAAGGAATGTATGTGATACCCAATTTGGTGTCATTTTCCCGAGGGTCCGACGATGATGTACGAAAGCTTATATCCATATGTCATGGCGTTAACAAGGGCCATAGCATTTGATATGTGAATCTTAAAACCGATTTTTGATAAAGCGGTAACTCGAGCCTAAATGTCATCATCAAACCTGCTCCTGCTTTTTCTTACTTACTAGTCAATATAATCTTTTCCACACTTACTGTTAATATTTTCCTATGGTATTATGAATATCGTAGCTTTTGATATCTGGTAAATTACGAAAATCCAAACAAAAACATACTTGGTCCAATAAGTGTAGAAATTAAAGAGTAAGGTTTTGCTCATACTTTTTGTCTGTGTTAGTTAATTAATTGCACTTAAAAGCGATATAAAAATAACAGACATTTAATTAACAAGATGTATTGTGTTTAATCAAAGGTAGTAAACGGTCTTAATTATCGATAATGTTTTCTTGAAATTTTGGACAAGCTGTACTTACATGAGCATTTCTCCGAATGGAAAGGGAGAACGTCTAACTTCAGTGATTTTACCTTTACGGGACAGTTATTGTGTGGGAATCTAACTAAACCGTTAAAAATATAAATACAAGCGAAGTGTGATTATATACTTTTTGCGAAGTGAGCTCCTTGCTTGGAAGTATCTTGAAGGGCAGTAGGGAGAACAAAGCAATGTACATTTTCTTCTTTATTCGTCAGAGGTAGTTTAAATAATCTATGGTTTAGTCTTTTCCAAATCTGATCTTTCCTTTGCCAATGCCAATTTAAACTATTTTTGAGGAGTATAATTTAAATGAAATGTGTTTTTATAAACAACACTATTAAGCCCGAAAAACTTATTTCCTTAAAACACTCGAAAAGCGCTGATCTGTTAGCGTAGCGTATATCTGTAGCGGAGATTTCACAAGGCAAAATCGTAACCACAGATTAATAAACAGCCCTAGACCGTAATTAATTATGTTCACAGACTACATAAATATATAATTATATTCCTTTATGATCTTCAATCACTATTACGAAGTGGGCCACGGTAGAAGGTTGATGGGCAATGAATCAGAAAAAGGTGATATCAGAAACAATTCTATGGTAAAGTACTATACGGGATTATCAAAAAAATTATGTAATTTTATTTCTTAAATATTTCTTAGATACTCATACAAAGTATAAGGTAAACGTATTTATTAGGTAAACGTACCTAACGTTTTACCTAATAAATAATCGCGATTAGACGCATTTAATATATAACTTCTACAGTAATTATTTCTGAAACACACCAAGACTAGATTTGTTTTATAACTTTTGGCCTATGTGTTGTGCCCAGAGTTATGATAATTGAAATAGCTATCACTGTTAGGTCAGGTTTATTTAATTATATTATTATAATACGATGGGTCAGTGGGGGCCCCCACTGACCCATCGTATTATATTATACATCGGGGCGCGTAAACTTCAAAAATAAATATGGACACGCCTCATCGATTCATCAGGCGAAGCAAGAGTATCTCGGCCAACATCAACCTGGCCATTTAAAGAGGGCAAATAGTCCTGGGAACTCTTCCCAAGGGCAGCGGTCTAGATTTTTTCATATGAAGGCTATTTTATAAATATATTAATATTAAGTACGAGTATATACAGTTTACTATTCTAGGATAACATAAGAATATTCTTTATTGTATATTGGAAAAAATAGTCACCGAAACGGCAGATACAAAAGATCAAATAGAATTGGCGGCCTTATTGTGCTAATAGCAATATCTTCAAGGCAACCTCAAATTGGAGAATTTGCCGAGAATTATACCTATTATATTAATATTATAATATATTTGTAATTAGTAATTTTTGAGATAATTATTCCTGGTGTACATATACTTTAAAAACCTATTTAGAGGCTAAAAATTCCACCCATGCCGGGATTCGAACCCGCGACCTCTAGCTATCCGTGCTAGCGCTCTATCCAACTGAGCTAATGGGCGACTCACCGGCATCAATGTAATTTTGAACCTCTTTACACTATTATCTGTATTACATACAGGCAGCGACATCTGGCCAAAGTAGATTGCATCACTTACAGCCCCGACTACCTACTTTGCAGTTAAGTTTTTACATCGGAATGATATCGTTTTACCCACATGATTATACTATTTTTATTTTTAATGCACTAACCCGTGCTAAGGACAATTTTAAAAACCTATTTAGAGGCTAAAAATTCCACCCATGCCGGGATTCGAACCCACGACCTCTGGCTATCCGTGCCAGCGCTCTATCCAAATGAGCTAATGGGCGACTCACCGGCATCAGTGAAATTTCGAACCTCTTTACACTATACTCTGTATTACGTACAGGCAGCGACATCTGGCTGAAGTAGATTGCATCACTTACAGCCCCGACTACCTACTTTGCAGTTAAGTTTTTCCATCGGAATGATATCGCTGTTATTAAAAATAGTATAATCATGTGGGTCGCCCATTAGGTCAGTTGGATAGAGCACTGGCACGGATAGCCAGAGGTCGCGGCTTTGAATCCCGGCGTGGGTGGAATTTTTAGCCTCTAAATAGGTTTTTAAAATTGTCCTTAGCATCGGTTAGTGCGTTTTAAATAAAAATAGTATAATCATGTGGGTACAGCGATATCATTCCGATGTAAAAACTTAACTGCAAAGTAGGTAGTCGGGGCTGTTAGTATGAGTTAGACCTGAGATTTCCGCACTTAGCCTCATGATTGGGCCATTGTAAGTAGTGGAACTGTCAGTTTACTCCAGCCAGCCTATCTCTTTTCAGAAAGCCAGCAGTGCTCCGATGTCACTGCGGGCTTCCTGAAGGGACCCTGGCTTCTCAATGATGGCGGTCCGTTGCCTTCACAGTGAATGGTCACGTGGGCGGGTGTTTCCTCTTCTTTGAGGCATCCCCGGCAAAAAAGGGCTGTCGGTTAGACCCCTGTTGTAGAGATGTCTGTTCAGTGAGCAGTGGCCTGTTAAAATTGCCACAGCTTTGCGCAGATTTTATCTTCTCAGACGCAGCAGGCTACGTGAAAGACGTTTCGAGATTGTTGTTAAGGCCCCCTGGCTTGTCTACATTTGGTTTCTGTTCTCCAAAGTTCAGCATGCTGGCTTTCTGTTCGCGACCTCAACCATTTTCTTAACTGGTTGTATGGGAGTGAAAGGTTCGGGTCCTTCCACTGTTGTTTCCGAGCCTCTTTTAGCGAGTTCATCTGCGGCATCATTGCCCAGGGAGCCGCTATAACCCTTTATCCATTGTAAAGTGACTCGGTTATTTGTTGACAGTTTTTCCAATTAATGGTGACACTCTAGTATCAAGCTGTTGTTTGTAAGATTGCTGTTGAGTGCTTGTAGGACTGAGGCGCTGTCCGAGATTATACGTATATTGCGTAAGCCTGCGCATTTCTTGTGTTCAACAGCGCGACTGCTCTTGCTATACCGATGCATTCTGCCTGAAAGACTGTATTCAGGTTGCCAAGGGTTTAAGATATTTTTAGATTTAGTTCGTTGGAAAAGACTTCTGCGCCCGTTCCTGTTTCAGTTTTGGAGCCGTCCGTGTACTAGTCAGGGGGCTGTAAGTGATGCAATCTAATTCAGCCAGATGTCGCTGCCTGTAAGTAATACAGAGAATAGTGTAAAGAGGTTCAAAATTTCACCCGGTGAGTCGCTCATTAGCTCTGTTGGATAGAGCGCTGGCACGGATAGCCAGAGGTCGCGGGTTCGAATCCCGGCATGGGTGGAATTTTTAGCGGTGGAATTTTCAGTTGCTCGCGCGCAGCGAACCGGGTTTGACGCGCAGTCACCGCGCTCAGTGTACCTACCTACTACCATCGATAAAATATTACTAAAGTATATTTTATCGATGCTACTACGCATATCAAAGGGCGGCCGAAAATCGCTATGGTTAAGTGCTCAAAGTGTTCTAAAGTAGTCACCAAAAAGAGTCCTGGTATACAGTGCACCAAGTGCAGTAGATGGCTCCACGGCTCATGCGCATCCATATCAACCGACCAACTTAACGTATTATTCTCGACCGAGTCGGTAGATTGAAAATGTCGCGCTTGTACTGGAAGTACAAAGGCAAAACGACTTTCATGCATATTACCGGATGCCGACGAGGACGAGAACGAGAATACTGACACTGAACCTGCTATCAAAAAACAAGCCGAGGTGGAAAAGATAAAACTTCTGCGTGAGATACGAAAAGAAGTTCGAGAAATTCTAACCGACGAGTTAGAAACATCCCTGGAATATTACTCGAGCAAAATCGATGACTACGAGAAGAGATTATCCTCCTACGAAAGCAAAGTCAAAGAGATGGAAAAACAGTGCATCGATTTGAAAAACACTTGCAAAAACTTCAGCATGAAAAACGAACTTCTAGAACAAAGAACAAATCACCTAGAACAATTTAAAATAATGAACAACATTGAAATATGTGGAATTAAAGAGGAAGAAGGCGAAAATATCAATAAAATCGTACAAGAGGTCTGTTCTAATTTAAAAGTGAATGAAACTGATGTAATAAAATCCTACAGAAAAAAGACCAAACAAAAGAAGAAGAAAATGTCAGGTAAACCAGCACCTATATCCGATATCGTGGTTGTGCAACTCAAGGAAGGCTGCCGAGAAAGGTGGTTTGAAGCCGCTAAAGAGTACCCGATAACCAACAAGTCCATCGGACAAAAGGGGGACACCAAAATCTATATACGTGAGTCGCTTACCCCCTCCACTGCTTTTCTTCTATGGAAAACCAAAATGGAACTCAAAGACCTGTATAAATTCGTCTGGTGTAAAAATGGCCATGTTTTGGTACGTAAAGCTGAGAAAGAGAAAACTCAGAGTGTTTAGTCCGCCAGCGATATTGAAAGATTGCTTGCACAGCACCCAATCCACCATGGGTAAGTATTCTACAGTCATATACATACCTACAACTAAAATAGAGAGATGGATGATATCACACCCTCAATATATGAGCGAAACTATCCCACCTGGAACGAATTTGCACAAAAGATACCAACCACACGACACTCATTGTTAATACTTCATGTAAACATTCGATCTATGATAAAAAAACTTTGCACAACTCTAACATATAGTAACAAGCAGCACTCGCCAGATACAAGTAATCATCGTGTCAGAAGCTAACATAACAGCAAACTGCGAGAAACTATTTGAGATCCCGGACTACGAAATGTACACAAAGCTACGGAAACGCAGACGTGGCGGTGGACTGATCATCTACGCACACAAAAGTGTAAACTTTATCGAACAACCAAACCCGTCACATGGCTTCGAAAATATCATAGGTGAAATTGAAACAGACTACAAATTCAAAACAATATTATGTGCAGTCTACAGACCCCCTAATTTAAACAAAAATACGTTTATCCATGAACATTGTCTCTTATATGTAAATATGCAAATAAAACTATTTTTTTTTTGTGATTGGAGATATCAATTTGGACTTAAAACAAACAAGCCCAACTGTATCAACATACCTAAATACAATGTACGAAAAAGGCTTCGAGTGTGGCATCAATCAGTTTACGCGCATTGAAAAAAAAACTCAATAAAATCACTAAGTCATGCATTGACCATATATTTACCCGTTTACATTGTAGCAATAGGCGCTCTAAACGCGCGCATACAGCGGTTATAAACAATGCGTTAGCAGATCACTTGATAACCGGATTGGCGATAGAAGACGTCAACAGATCCGACTCAATGAGCTCCCGCAAAAATATAACCATAATAGATAATAATAAGGTTGAAATTGAACTGCGCAAAACAGATTGGAGCTAGGCACTGACCTACGACAATCTAAACGATATACTTAATTTTGTTCTCGATAGATTTAATGAGGTATATGATAAATGCACGCATAGTGTAAGCATAAAAACAAATCGAAGAAATGTAAGTGAATGGGTAACAACTAGAATAATACAAATGTGTAAAAAAAAAGGGATGAATTATTTGAGATTTGTAAAAAGTATGAAAGTAACCTAAAGAATAGACAACTGTACAATATTTATAGGAACAAAACAAATAACCATATTAATAATGTTAAAAATAACTACACTAAAAAACAATTAACTAATAATTTTTAATAACCCTAAAAAGATATGGGAAATAATAAACACACTCTGTGGAAAAATTGTAAAATCCGTAGATGAAATACTAATAAAATCATTTAAAACTGATACCCACACTATAGCAAATAAATTTGCTAAAACATTTCAAGACGATGTGAAAACCCTATGTAATTTCTGCACTACACCCTTATTGGACGAGGAGTCTTACATTCACCACCCTAATATATGTATGAGAATGAATAAAGCCAAAGATGACGTTATATACACGATCATAAAACACCTGAATGAAAAGAAGAGTCCTGGGTCTGATAAGATTCGTGCAAAAAACCTTAAATGTATTATGCCTGAAATTACTCCTGTTATCACACACGTAATTAATTCCTGCCTACGAAACTCATTGTATCCAAATAAATGAAAAGAAGGCATAATAAGGCCTATACACAAAAAAGGCAATTATACTGACTGTAATAATTATAGACCCATAACAATTCTGTCCTGTATAGATAAAATAATTGAGAAGTATATAGGATCTGAAATCAACAATTTCCTCGCAAAACACAAAATAATTAATAACAAACAATTTGGCTTTCAAAAAAATAAAAATACTTCCCAGTTATTATCCAAATTTACAGACGAAGTCAGCAAGCACCTAAATGAAAAACATCATGTGCTTGCTGTCTTCGTAGATTTCAGTAAGGCGGTTGACACTTTAAACTACACAATTCTATTTCGTAAACTACAGCAGGCGGGCATACAGGGCCCTTTTCTAGAATGGTTCAAAAACTATCATGAAAACCGCGTTACATTCGTAAAGATAGCCGCGGACCTTAGTGATAAAACCACGACAGAAGAAGGCACCGCACAAGGATCTATACTCGCTCCAACTGAGTACTTACTTTACGTGAATGACATGTGTAACATATTCACAACAGGTTCAGTGTACCAGTTTGCCGACGATACCTGTCTTCTAGTTGCTCGGAGTAATCTAAATGAAGCACAGAATGGATTACAAAAAAATTTTGATCTCTTGTGTAAATGGGCACACGACGTCGGTCTAGTCTTGAATGCACAAAAGACCAAATTAATGCATATCCACTCTCCATACCTAAAGTCATCACTCCAACCGACAATCGTGGCTCATAGTCATTCATGCTTACATCAGTACAAGCCGGCATGTGGCTGCGTACCGCTAGAATTAGTTAACCAACACATGTATCTTGGACTAATCATTGATAAAAACTTTAACTGGGCGCCACACATTGAAAAGGTCTGTAATAAACTCAGGGCTATTCTGTGTAAACTTTCTATTCTTAAATATAAAATGCCCCATAACATACTGAGAACGATATACGTGTCACTGGCCGATTCTATTATGTCATATGGTATTAGTAGCTACGGTCGGACGTTCAAGACATATATTGAAAACATTTATAAATTGCAACTAAGTTTAATCAAAACCATCGCACCAAAAAACCTAAACACGCAATACAAAAATGACGATGCCGGTTTATTAAAACAATATAAAATAATAAATGTTTTCGATAAATTCAAGATGGCCATTGTAAGTGAGGAATGCGGCAGAATGGACTCCCTGACGAAACGAACCCGTCCTAAACAACTTCGGAACCTGCAGTACCTTCCTACCTACACTTTACCGCATTACAACAACTATTATGGGACTCGTACAGCGGAGTAGATTCTGCCAATGATTCTAAACGAACTACCCACCGAACTTGTTGAAAAAATCCAGTATGAACCAAATAAGTGCCGACATGCCCTAAAACAACACTTCTTAAGTTAAAAATCGAGTAACTCACCTCACAAATAAACCTGTACAGGTTTCAGTGAAGGTTTTTTTTGTATTTAAATAGTATTCTGTAAATGTCTTGAATAGATACTAATAAAAAAAAGCCTCTAAATAGGTTTTTCAAATTGTCCTTAGCACGGGTTAGTGCATTAAAAATAAAAATAGTATTTACATATACTTACTCAATTTATTATTATGATATTTATTACCTACAAATTAATATTTATTTACGGTCTAAATTTGGTTAATATGGTCTACTATTTTAGATATTTAACTGCGCTTTTGCAAAGCAGGGAACCATTGAAAAAAAGAAAAAAATAACCTGATTTCTCAAAAGCTGTAAATGATAAACTTTATTTTACCCTGTCTAATGCCCACAGTTGCAGAAGGGCATCGAGTACTGTACATACGATTAGCCGCTCTTACATTAGACGATAACCGTGACTGCGCGACATCGCCGGACTGCTAGTTTCATCCTTATACTCATACTACGACCGTTGTCGAATATCTACAAGTCCAACGATTATTAGCTTCATTCCGGATTCGTTAACTAGACTTTTTGTCGGAAAAGTCCGACCAGGTTACGCTCTCATTCGCAGAGCTCAATCATTGCGTGTAGAGACGGAGCTGGTCAGACTTTTCCAAATCAAGCAATTAAACCTGTAATTTAGCACATGAAGTTTATTGCTAATGAAAGTTTGAGTTCTAAAATAGTCTCTACGAGGTTCTAAGGCAACTCATTTGCGGTAAGGGCCGCCCGGCTGTGGAATGATCTGCCGGTCTCAATAAGGCGCTCTCCTTCCCCAGCTGTCTTTATAAACAGAGTTCGTGATCTTTATTTATTAGTATAGTCATTAAAATGTTGTCCTTTTGTGTATAGATATTATTACTTCCCTTGTCTTGTGTAGAACTTTATTATAAGATATATATGTATGTTTATAATAAATTATAAGTTTATATAAGTAACGATATGTACCTAAGTGTATTATTATTAAGTTTAAGTATGATCAAATTTGCACTGGCTACCCGTCTTTCTAATTTCCTTCAGCAACTTCTCATCGTAAGGTTGTCCGGAAAAAATTGCTTTTAGAATTAAGGCCGCCAATTGTACTATATATATTTGCAATTGTTTTGTATTTGTAAAGTTTTGTATTTATAAATAATGTTGTTATATTCTTATCTCATCCAACGATATCGTTCAGTTACGGTCATCGGCAAATGTGAAACCGCGAATTTCCCTCAGTTTTATTTCATTGTGATTCTTCGACCGTCGTGCTTACATCGGCTCTGCAATTTGATATTCAGACGCGACCGGAAAACATATCAGTCGATAAAACCCCTACAACACACCTTGGAAGGTGTGTTTTAAGGGTTTTATCGACTGATGTTTCACTGAAACACATAAAAAAATGTTAACGATTTTAAAGGCGACATAGGTGCACTCTTTGCAGTGCAGCCGCGGTGGGTAGTGCCTTTGGGCCACTGGGCTTATTTAGTAGCAAGTGAAGATCCAAAAGAAATCTCGAATGGGTGATTAAATTTTGTTTTAATTATAAAAGAATTTAAATATAGGTAATAGAATGGTATTGTGGAGTTGTTGCAGGTCGAATGAAAGGGATGTTGATGTAGTATATACAGATGTATAATTGTCAAAAATTGTGTATAAAGGTTTGCAAGTTAAATGTTTTGAAAAAAACGACTATTTTATATAGTGCCCAATCTGAGGTTATGAGAGTAGTTATGTGTGAAGTAACAGACAGAAGGCCTGAATGCACTTACGGGCACTTACCCGCGACCTGATGTGGGTGCGGGTAAATGAAATCCAAATTTCTTACCGCAAGTATGCGAGCTTTAGTTTTTGCATCAGTATATACTAGACGATGAATTTTGAGTTGTTTGAAGACCACAGCCAAACGGCCGTGAGTTAACAATAACCTTCGAAAGAGTAGTTTGTTTTTTTCGAAGGTTCTTTCCAATAAAATTTCGACGCTAGTCGGAGATGCGCTGACTAAATCGCGCATTTTTGAACCAAGATTTATCTATTAATTTTACTATGTGTATAGTTACAAGTAATCGTCTGAATAGATGGCATTTTTTTTATTACTAATCACATAAGCACGGCTTTCAAACCACCCAAATTTTAGTATGTATAACTAAATGCGCGCATTTCACTGCCTCGCTTAAGTAATCGCCAGTGTGTTTGAGCCCTTAATTGGGTCGAAACATTTTACGCTCCAGAATTATTTAAAATGAAAATTAGGTTCGTTGTAGGTTAGAGCATTAGGACCCTATTGTGCCTCTCCGGCAAACTTTTTGATTTTGTATCCGAACGGTTAATCAATTACGTTGCCTTTCTACGTAACATGCCACCGCCATTTCCAGCCTGAGCACAGTTCGTATAATTATACAAATATATGTGTCGTATGACAAACTTTGATTATATACATGTCTAACCACTGATTGTCACATAATTATGGAGATGAGGTCGGAGCGCTTGCACAGGAAACGAATGATTTGTCCCGCACTTCAGTGAACAAAAGTCCAGTCTCACCGGGCTTGCGAAGCGGCGCTAACAATGAATTCTCGTTATCAGCTCTTTTGTACCAGTATTTTGGACGCGACTAAGGAATAATAAGGATAAAAGATAAATGATTTGGTAGATAGGAACGAATATTTAATTCAGTGTTTCTCTGGGTGTAAACAAATATTGCTTTTTTTATTAAATTATGTTGGACGAGCAAACTACTTGATGGGCATTATTGTTTTCCGTAATTTAGCTATTTATGTTAAAAAAAGTTTTGGTCCTTAGATCTTTGTAATGAGATGCATTCCTTCTTCACTCACACTAGAAGGGACCACACGTTGTAGTGCCTGGGACATTAGTTTTTACATGCAGTAGGCTTGCTCAGCACCTATCATCCCCACCCTGATTGTTTAAGCGGCCTCGCAAGACAAGAGACGTGCTGAGCCACCAAGCCACGGTAAAAAATATACAAGTAAAACATGTAGTACCACACGCTAACAGTTAGCGTTGTTTCTACAAATTCGTAGATGAATAGAACTTTGAAAATAAAGTTATAGGTATCCGACTTGGGAATCGAACCTAGATCAATTTCTGCAAAAAGTTTGTTTTTTAAGTTTTTTATTCAAAAAATTTACAGAATACATATTAAATACAAAAAATCCTTCACTGAAACCTGTATAGGTTTATCTGTGCGGTGAGCGTAGACAAACGCTGTTTGAAATTAAATAAAATTATATATCCATTAAACAAAGTATGTTTTAAAAATAGACGTGACTAAAGGTATGTAAAACGAAGACCGAAGCTCATTCGCAGAATCAGGACGTATACACGGACGGCTCTTATGCACGTTATAGCGAGGTAGAGTCGGCGCCAAAAGTAATCGTCAAAATTAATAATAATAACACTTATTTGTGATTTTCTTCTTTTAAAAGCTGCTGTTATACATGGCATTTTGTATAGAACGCGCATTTAAACAGATTGATTAATAGTAAAAAATAAGAAATATTGGATATTTAGGATTTTTAGGGAAGGGAATTTTTGTTTCTGCTCTATCATTCAAAGTATTTAAATTTGTTTAATTAAAGCCTATTATGACTGTAATATTGACTAAATATTAAAAAATATCATTTTTGGGCAATCGGAAGATGATAGCTTTAGATCCAAAATAATTTTTCTTTTACGGAATGTTGTGGAATGTGTTTGTAAAACAGTTTAAAAGAAATTAATTTCATATCTGCGTGCAGTGTAGCTGAGCCACAATTTAAAACTCCTTACGAACCACTAGATTCTATAGTATAGATCTTCAGTTAAGTCTAAGTAAGCGTTTAAGCTAGGAAAGAGTACATACATACATAACCTTACGCCTATATGCCAGAGGGGTAGGCAGAGACCAGGGACTGCCACTTGCCACGATCCTGACAGATCACCTTCGCTTCATCAACGTTCATAAGTCGTTGCATGCACGCACGCCGGTTCCGGGTACTTTTTATCTTTCCCTTTTCTAATACATCCCCTATTTGGTCGATGTAAGTCCGTCTGGGACGTCCCTTACCAGCCCTTCCACACAAATTCGCAATTATATATTTGTTTCGTCAATATTTCTTCCTTCATCCTCTCCACATGCTAGGAAAGAGTATCAAACATAAAATCCAAAAAATATTGCGGTTGTCTCAACCTCACTTCGTTGAAACGATTTTATTCCTTTTTCTATTGGCTTTTAACAGACCTGTTGAAGAATTCAAGGCGCCTCTTTCACGACACTGATTATAAGGATGAATCCAAATTAACTCTACATTAACTTGGATATTTCTGGGAGCACACCAAGAGGTTTACTTTACTTGTAATTAGAGAGAGCTCGGCATCCTCCGCAAGACGCCGGGCCTCCTTAGCCTCGTTAGAATTACAAATCTGCTAATTTAGACGCGTGGCGCGTCGAACTGCGGGCGGCGCTGGAGGCGCGCGGGCTAATGTGTCGCGTCGCCCCAACCGAGCTTCAAGCACAGGTTATCTGTGACGTAACTACGCTCTCATTATTCGGCTTTATCGGTCTGGGGCCAAGAATTGGGCTTCGTATCTCAAATTACAGCGGAGAAAACGCGTAGCGGGCGACACACCTCGCGTACTAAGTTATTAACATCTCAGCGGCCTTACCTCGCGAATCCGCGACAGTCCATAAAGCGTATAAAAGCTCGGATAGAAAATGACGGGGAGTCTGTGATATAGGTACGTTTGTATCATTTTGATTACTTTACTGATAAAATTAAGCATCGAGATAGCTTAGCTAACAAGGTATATCGGAAATATCTGGGGCACTTGATTGAAACGGGAATTAGAAATAAACGTTATAGGCATGTAATTGACAAAAGTGTACAGACACTTGCTTTTAAACACACGTTAAAAATTATTACCACAGGAAGGGGTGGGCTGAAAGCAGGGTCCTCCAATTACCTGACATTAACCTGACAGACCTCTTTTGCTTCATAAACATTTAAGTTCTTGCATGTACCTTGCAGGTTTCGGGTACTATTTGGCACGTGGCTCCTGGTATCTACCTACCTCTCCGGGATACGTGAGTTTATGTAATGCATATACGTTACCCCAGTTGGAATCCTGGGTTATGTAAGTAGGTATCTTGGGGCTGTCAGTCGATATATATTAAGTTAGTGCTCACTGCTCAAGGGACACCGTCAAGGAGCTATTTTTTATTGATAAACGACATCGCAATGAAACTTCAACAATACATTTAGAGTACAAACATCGAGGTTTGCTCGTGCATAGAATTGGACATAAACTTATCAATAAAAATATAGACACATAGAATAATCTTTATTGTACACAAAAATTATACAAAAAATATAATTAATTGGCACAGGACCGTGTGGAATGGCGCAGTAAAAAGGAGGCCTATGCCCAGCAGCAGTGGGTCGATGTGGGCTGATTATAGATAGATGGATAATAAATACATTATTACGTATAGCCTCGTGAAAAAAATGTCTTATGGGTAATTTCTTTTTTGTTCTATTATTCTCAGCTGTAACAATGAGAACCCTTGATTTGTGTTCTCTAAAGATATTGGTAAAGCGTCACTGAGATCCGGTATGTTGTTTGCGATTTACAACCTAACAACGTTTGTATGGGAATTGCTCCTTGAGGGGTCGCCTTGATATAATGAAAGAGAAACATGCCATTCTCCTTTGAGTCCTCGAGTAATTTAATAAAGATAAAGGGATTTTGAATGCTAGGGCAGATTTTATTTGATATTCTTTGCGGTAATATAATACAGATAAAATCTACTACATTAGTGTCTTTTCTGCCAGCTGTTCAAAGTATTTGCAGAGCTGATAGCAAACGGGTCCTTCTAAATTGGACACATTCTATTACTTCGGTAAAGTTATTTCTTCGGTAAAGTTAAGCGCTCGTGGCCTAGCCGAACCGTGTGATTGGAATCAATCACTTGAGTTAAGCAACAAAAGGCGCGGTCAGGTGCAGGATGGGTGACCGTCCCGTGATTACCGCCAGTGGCTTTTTTCCGAGCGCTTCCGTGGTTCACAAGGCATGTTAAGCCGTTGGCGCCGGCTGGCATGTAATGGCAGTCGTTAAGCCATGTCCGAGGCCATATGGGCGGCTTGATAACTTCTGACTGTAAGGCCCGCCACTGTTTTACAATCCTCCACCAATCCGGACTTGGCCCCCGTGGAGTATGGCCTAACCTTCCTGTGATGCAGGAAGAGACCCGTGTTCCAGCAGTGGGGACATACAATATCGATCGATTTATTTTCAGTTGATTCATAGTAAAAGTTGTTGCTTTGAAAAATACTCGTAAGTTAATTTCAAGTATAGAGACGATTAGCGTATTTTGTAAAAAGTAACAGCACACACGTAAATGTTCTTTGTAATAAAAAAATGGACTCGGCGGTGCAACATCATTACATTATCGGGTGTCTCATTGTTCTATATCTTACACAGTAAAGATCAAGTGGAAAGAACAATGACCGCGGTGTAACCGAACATTCAAAAACTGAAGTAGATAATATCGAACAATTCGACTGCTGAGAATTAACTACTAAGCAGGTAGAACCAATAATTATTCTGATCCTTAAAATAAGAAAATAAATCATATTACCTACGTAATTTTATCTTCTAGTAACTCTTTTGTACCATGTTCTGCATGTATGCTGATGGTGTGCCTACTAAAATAAAATAGTATGTTTTTCATCCCACCATCTCGGAAAGAGTATTTTTAATCTTCAATATCTGAGTGGAAATGCCGTTTTTATTCTCTAGAGGATAAAGTAAATTGAATTCAGAACATCGTGTGCACTAAGTTTGTGAATAAAAAAAGTGTACCTATCTTGTGATTGTAAACGTTTTTTTTTTGCATTTAGTCATTTCCTCGCTGAGGTGGATAAAAAGTTACGTGTTGCACTCGAGTGCAAAGATTTTTCACCTCGTGCTCTTTTGATTCCCTCGCTAACGCTCAGGATTCTAATTTTGAATCACTCGCTGCGATCGTGATTCAATTTTAGAATCCTTCGCTTGCTCGGTCATCAAAATTGAACGCGCGGTTAAAAAGCAACTTTGCACTCTTGTATAACAAATAACTATTATACATCTACTAGAAAAAAAACCAAGTTGAGTATAATTAAATTAAAAATTTAACTAAAATTTGAAGGCTTAAGTTGAGTAGAAAAACTACTGTTCCAGAAGATATTATTTCCCAATTTCAGATTAGTTGGGACATTGAAAGTTTTTTTATTGATCAATAGAAAAGTACCTTTCTGAAGCACCCTCTAAGATGTACGTATATAATGCAGTCATTATCAATCATCTCGCCTCCTCTCCGACACGAGACAGAGGTTCATTAGTTCATTCCCGGAAACGGATGCGTGACATTTCCCGTATTAATTCCTCCACCGCTTGAAATGTCACTGTGCTTCTCCGGGTGTAATGAAATCAGGGTAACAAGTGAAGTTTTGCATCTACTGGAGAAATATGAAGGGCAATTATACTAGAAGGTAACGAATTGGTTTAAACTCCTAAGTTTTAATTCCAGATTTAATCTAACTGGATATTTTTAAAACCTACATCGTTTTAAAAATATCCAGTTATGGAAGCATTTTTCCATTGAATTATAAACGTTTTCTAATAAAAGTATAGGCACATAAGAATATAGGGTAGTTTAGCCGGTTTTCGGCCATTTAAGGACATTTTCATATTCAGAGCGATTTTTTTCAATTACAGAGTAAACAAAAATGGACAAATAAAATACTTTTGAATCGTAAAACTATTGCAATTTCCATTTTTCAAACCTTCATCTAAGAAAACATTATCGTTTAATTATAAAAAATAAAAATATCGTGAGGTGTGGATTTTGCCCTTTTCCCGGCCACCTATTTCAGTTTACGGCCACTTGTTTTGTTAGTTTTCGGCCATTTTGTTTTTTCTAATAACTCTTATTTTTATGGTGGTGTATCGTTTTTAAATAACAATAAAATGAGTAAAAAAAATCAAAGAGCTTTTAATATTGTTTATACTTAAAACTAAAACATTAACCAATTTCCCGCCTCTCAATAAATCATGGCCGATAAACAAAATTGGTCAACCCGGGTTTCGGCCACCTTGCATAAAATGGCCGACAACTTAATTTGAAGGAGTTAACTTTCGGCCGCCAACGTCAATATATAATTAAACTCTTTCGAACAAATCAAGGATGAAAGAGTTCTCTTAGATCAGGATCTTAGTTAATATAAGAGAAACTTATTGAAATAAATAGATTTACTAGTATTTATCATTTTTAAATTATATCTCAACAATATGATTTGGAAAAAGTGATTATTCAATGGTAAATTAATGAATTTATAATCGTAGGATCGGTGTCACATTTCGGCCAGGCGGCCGAGAATCAACTGGCTCGTCAAAATTGACAACATTTCATTTTTTTAGCATACGGATTTTATTGTCCTAAAGGAAACTAGATACAAAATAAAACGAACCTTATTTTTTTATTTTCTAAAACACGCACGTTTTCTTATATTTTTTACATTTTAAAGTTTAAAATATTTTTACCGGAAGTGACGAAACAACGAGGCTCACAATATGTTTTCTTTTGCCTAATATCCTAAAAAAAAATATAGTTACAAATGTCATTTTAGTATTGCCAGGGCCATGTTAAAAAACAGTTTCTGAATTTTTTTAACATATGCAAATATTACACTATTTTTATTTTTAATGCACTAACCCGTGCTAAGGAACAAAGCCTAAATTTTAGCCTCTAAATAGGTTTTTAAATATGCAAATATGTTTTTCTTTTATACAATTAAATCAGCTTAGTTCAATTCATCATCCCTTATATGTAGTTGTTCCTTTTTTGTCAAATGTACTTTGTGTTGGCAAAGCCTTTATCTGCGTTCGGAGTGTTTTTGCTGCCAGTTTGTTACTTTTGTAGCTACTTTTTCAAGGTTATTTATAATGGTATGGTAAGTATAAAGTATGGTAACCCTGATATTATGTTGTGTGGTTTGCCTTGCGTAGGTAGGTACCTAACGTAAACAGACTTTGTGTAGTGTTAAATTTATTTCTCTCTACTCAAATTCTATCCTATACAAGAACAAGAAAGTCATTAGTAGGTACGGTAATTCATGGATGTTTTTTGTAATATACGGTATACGGCAGGATTTCGACTGCCGTATCATATAATACGGCAATTCAAGTCCAACATGCTCGTAACCTTAAAACAAAAAAATGCTACAAACGAAACGTAATAAATGTGTCCGATTTTCGGGATATCCCAAAGAAAATTTTTCTGCAGACATAAATAGAACTAGATGTCTCATGCAAACTCTTTAATATGTCCTACACTTAGCTAAACAAGCTATTCAAAATCAAGGCGGTTGCACAAAATTTCAGGTGTCAGGAGATAATTATGCTTATCAAAATGAAAAGCAAAGAAAAATATTCATTGCACAAGCAGTGTATTAGAAATATAGGTATAGGATGAAGAAATGATAGAAAGTTGAAAATATACTTATTATTTTTGTGTTACAATCACTAACTATTCAATTAAAAGATAATACGGCAGATCAGCGATTTTTTTTAATAAATACGGCAATTTGAAGGTTTAGATACGGCAACCCAGATTTTGACGATAATAACACTGGTCGTCAGCTAAGTCGCTAAATTATTTTTGTCCTCAAAACTTCTTGTCGCTAAGGCTCTCGCAAAAGTCGTCATTTCTAGCGACTAAGTCGCTAAATTGGCAACATCAGTGTTGCCAATTTAGCGACTTAGTCGCTTTTTTAGGTTAGATCTTGAAATTGCCTTTTTTTATCGTGGCACAGGCATGTTCACTGGGAGCCATGGTGTGACGTCATCAGCGTATTTTTGTGTTATTACCATTTTCTCGGAAATGAAACCACAGAAAAAACTGAAATAAATTTTTACGTGCTTAACAAAGCCAATTCTCGAAATGGTTTTCGAATTAGAGCTCCATACAATTTTGAAATGTTGTCAATTGAAGTTAGTTATCCGTCCACCTAATATTTACTAAAAGTACTAAGTATTATAGACATTTTCATCAAAATAACATCAGTTTAACATATTAACTGTGCATTATAGTAATATTTTGGTGGATAAGTAAATCAATACACAATGTCGTAACTTACCATGCAAATAATTGGCGCGCACTATTTTTTTCTCTGCTTTCGACACACACTCACATTGCTTGAAACGCGAGGGAAAACTGACGAAACAAATGAAACGCTACTAAGATACTTAATAGGGATGTGGACTAATGTTCGGAATGGATTTTGTTTCATAGATAGACGCTATTTAAACACGAAAAAAATTATTTCATGAAAAAATACGTCATATTTTACTAAAAAAATACATAATTAAAACTACTTTTTAAAATTCCCGCCAAAACGTTCTAAACTAACGCGTGAGTATGATGACGTCACAGACCGATAAACAATCTCGCGCTCTATGAAAGTTAACCTGATATTCAGTGAATTCTTACGAATAAATAAGTTTTCTGAAAGGTGTTAAAATGAATACGATGTACAAATGCTGTGCAGTACCCATGTGTAAAAGTACGTCAATAAGTACGCCGCAAAAAATGTTCATACATGTTCCGAAAATTGCTAAAATAAGGAGAAAGTGGCTAACGCTTGCTAGAAGATGTTCAACATCATTGTCATCTACAAGTACCAGCTATTTTTGTGAAGACCACTTTGATGTAGGTACCTAAGCCAAATATTCTAAAAGTATTGTACGATAAAATTTAACGAGTATGTACTTAGGTACAAAATAGTTTTAGATAGGTAGTTTTGTAGGTTATGTAAGTGGCAAAACTTGTTTCAACTTTTTACACACTTGTACACTATACGTAACTCATTTTATAACACATCAAATTTCAGCTTCAAAATGACATGGAAAACTATGTACAATATACAACAATGGGCTCGGTAGGTCGAATAAGGATGAGACCTGGTTGTTTACCTACAAAGTTTGCTTGCCAACCAACAAGGGCCAATACCTCTACCTATGGCTGCCGACCAGCAGCTGCAAAAAGGCAAAGGCTCGCATTGATAAATGAATGTGAAGAAGACATAAGAAAAGCTGCAGTTCAACATAGTGAAAATTTAAATATTGAAGTTCCTAATCAACATGAAGGTCAGTACCCTTTGAGCCCCATAAAGTAAATTCAGGGTGTTAAAGTAAGCACTTTTTGTGTACCACAATTATTGTTAACCCCTTGAAACTATTTTCAATAACTATGTTACCTGTGAATGTATTAACATTAACATACAGGCACATACATTGTTTCTGGCCCCACACTAGGATACCCTGTGTCGTGGGAACGAGAAACAGCTACGTCACAAACATGTAAACATCCAAGAGTTATTTTTTTTCTCTCCAGCCGGGGATCGAACCCAGGACCTCTCGCATAGTAAGCAGATGCGCTAACCATTACGCCACAGAGGTTGTCAGTAGGATGTAGAATGTAGTTTCCAACTTTGAGATAAAGTACTTTTGATTGACTGATCCGTGCTTCGCAAGGCACGTTAAGCAGTTGGTGCCGACTGCCGTCAATGGCAGTCCTTAAGCCAAGTCAAAGCCTTAGACCTTCTTTAGGGAAGAGACCCCTCGGTGGGGACTAGTATATGTCTGTCTTAATAGAACTTTGTCTTTCAGATGCATTCCATGAGCAACAACAAACAACAAAAATTGATAAAGCAGCCCAGATAAACATAAGGCCCAAATATCGCAGTAAAACTACTCAGACTGAAATTAAAACACGCACAAGACAAACCTCTCCGATAAAGTTTCCTAGTACTTCTATATCTACTTCTCCATTCAAAGTTTCAGAGTTGAAGCCATTTATAAAACCACAGTTATTGAGAACAATTGCATCCTGCAACTTAAGAAACGATGACAAATCAGACAGTGATATATCATCAATGTACAATCCATCTGTATCAGGCATATCAAAAACTTCTTCTGACACAACTAGTTTAAAAGATGAGTTGAAAAAAATACCTAATTTAAAATCTATGGTAGAACATACTGTACATAAAATAAAAAAAAATCCACAGTTCTATATAGGTGTACCGAAAGATTGTTTTGATTTAATTAAAATTATGCATGAGCATACAGGTATTCCAGAACACAAAATATTATTGTGTTTGAAGAAAATTCGACTGGACAGCAAGTTTTCTGAACTTTCTGATGAGTTTGAAATAAGCAAGTCATATGCATGTAAAATATTTACAGAAAGTGTAGGCAAAATAGCTGAAGTTATGAGGCCTTTTATTGTAAGTTTAGACAAGTTGGCAATCAAAAGATGTTTGCCCATTGCATTTAGAAAAAATTATTATGATGTAACTTGCATAATAGATTGTCTCCAAATTGAAATTCAAAAACCTGGTAAAGCCTTAAATCAATCTCTGACATGGTCAGAGTATAAAAAGGCCAACACCATAAAATACCTGATTTCAAGTACACCAAATGGACTCGTGAATTATATTTCACAGGGTTATGGAGGGAGAATCAGTGATGTATGTCTGGTAGAAAATAGTGAATTTCTTAACTGTTTACCAAGTGGGGCACATGTAATGGCTGACCGAGGCTTTAAACATGTTGAAACACTATTACTTAGGGTTGGGTGTAAACTAATAAGGCCACCTAGTGTAGTATCAGGTAATAAATTATCTAAAGAAGAAGCAAAGGAGACGAAAAAAATTGCAAGTCTGAGGATTCATATAGAGAGAGTTATTAGACGCATCAGAGAGTTTTCTTTTTTAAAGCCACATGCTTGTGTAAATAGTTATCTTATAGGGAAACTTGATGATGTCATAGTTATTGCTTGTGGTCTTATAAATTTACAAAACTCATTAATTAATAAGTGATAATATAAATAATATGAAACTGAAAATAAAAACACTAAAATAAAAATAATGAGGTGTTTATTTATTTTTTTCTCTTTTACTCATCTGTTGTTTTATACAATAACGGGTAAATATTTTGTTTCGAAAATAATAATAAAAAATTTATTAAAGAACTAACATATTCTTTATCAAATTCCACTAATATAATATTTACTTTATTATTAATTTGAAAATTAACATCTGCAACACAAAAGTAGCACTTTTTATAACCACAAACATACATTTGTATTTGGTCATAACATAACATTTGTTTGAGGGTTTCCCATTCTGTATATAATGTTTTAGTGTTCTCATTATAGGGGCATTTTCTATAAGAAACTGCTCGCCTATTCCATCTGGTGAACAGGCAATCATGGGAAAGTCTTTGCTAATGAAAATACCACATTTCCTTATCCTTTTTTGGAGCATGGTTTGCACAGTTTTTAATACCTTACATTCCAAAGCTCTCCCACGTTGCATAGCTGGAGTATCCGGAATGTTGCCACCCATTATCAATGATACCATTGAAAATTCAATGATGATACTAAGGTACCATCACTTGTTTTGCATTTTTTCACTTCATAAGCCTTGGAAGCTGTTATTCGACCAAATCAAACTTTCTCAACAAATCAAACGACCAGACCAAACCAAGTTGCTGCCAGTCCGGTCTCTTGTGTTTTCCTCCACCTTTTTTAATAAGTCAGTAGTAAATAAGCCAGATATTTGCTTGATGAAGTCATCACTACATGCTTCTTTAAATTTCTGCACTAACTGGTACATTGAAAGCCCTTCATCGTTAGTGATGTTTTGCACATATCTTAATAATGCACAGTTGTGAATACCTTTCGCTGTAGCCTGTTCCACAAACTTGTCAAAAACACTGGCATCTGAAGAGGTTGAAGCTTGTGTCTTAGTTAATTATGAGGTTGTAATAAATTTTAGCGTTGTTCCCACTTTCGATAGTTGAGATTTTTTCCAGTAACATTCTATCTGAGTACATGATGGCTCTTCGCTTCTTCGGTGCATCCACATCAGAAATGCTACAGCATGTTTGCACCCACCCATTGATGCAGCACAAGCGTGGCATTGTGTGCTGATAACAAGACTGTTTTTTTCATCCACAATGACAGTCACTGTATACGGCTTAGCTCGAACTTGGTGTTCAGGGCACACGCGGCACTTCACTGTACAAATGTTCAATTCTCTTCTCAACTGAACGTATCCTACGGCATCATCGCCATAAGATTCTCTTGAAGATCTGGAATAGAGAAAGTAGGTAGCGTAAATATAGGTACAATAAAAATTTTACATAACCTAACTTTTCACATTGTTGTTAATTTGTTATAGTTAGTTGTAATATGACATTAAAGTATGCAAAAATTATGTAAAGTGAATATAATTTAATAAAAAGTAGTGATGTAAAATTATAGGTAGGTATTTCAAACGTACTTACGATGACATTTGTACGTTTCTAAGCTCCGCTGCACAAAAATCCTTATTTCGGGCAAAATAACTTGCCACCATCAACGAATCTATCTTCGGTAAGTTAGAACTACTTCCTTTGATGAATCCAGTCTCCATTGTTATAATATTACAATAATATTATAATAATATCGTTGAAATTAGTTCGCCGGTGATACTTTTGACTACGTGAGCTTGTTTTGTTTAGCGGTCAGTGACGTCACCCGCGCTTTGATGGACGTTCGCAGTCACGTGATAATGGGTATTAAATAATGCAATTTAAACTATTTTTATTTATTTTATGGCAAATAAATATATTCTTAGAATGTTATTATACGTTTTTAAATACGGTCTTTAATTATAAAAAAATAACTTAACATGAATTGGTAACATGTGTCAACATCCGTATTATGTAGGCAAAGACATCATTAGAATCTATGCGGTAACAATAGATTTTTTACTCGGGCCTATTTTATTTTCTTATTATTTCGTAAAAACTGCGTGATGGCCGAAAACTGAAGGTGGCCGGCAAACCGACTAAGTTACCCTATATAAAAAAACTTAAATACTGATATCTCATCATCTCATCTATATTAATTAAAATGAGCGCCTCGCAATGAGCGAGGCGCTCATTTGAACAACTTGAGACGTAATTTTGCACCCTTGACCTTGACTTGGAGTGTTCTTTTACTATGGGACTAGAATTACATTTAACAGTTTATAATCTTAATGTAGTAAACTGTTAGTTGTAGAGAAACAGTAGATTGTTTACTCATGGACAAGTAACTATTTTAAGGCGAAATTGTTACTTTGAATCCTGAGTGGGATAAATAAGTGCAACTTAAAAATAAGAATACAATACGAGGGCTGCTACTTATGTATGCGGAATAGAAAAAATTAACAAATGTATATGGCTAAATATGCTTTTATTGTTTTTCAAAGTATTCTCTACTATTATCGATGCACTTTTGCATTCGATGAAACCAATTTGTAAAACACTTTTTCCACTCTGATGGAGGTACCCCCAAAACGTGCTGTTTAAACGCATCTACGGCATCTTCAAGGGTCGAAAATCGTTGACCACGTAATTTATTCTTTACATTTGGCAATAAATAGAAATCATTGGAAGCCAAATCAGGGCTGTACGGTGGATGACCCATCAATTCAATTTTTTGACCATCCAAAAATGTAGTTGATTCCTGAGATGTATGACAGCTGGCATTGTCATGGTGAAGTATGATTGTCATGGTGAAGTTGTTTTGGCGTATTTCTTCAAATATTTCCGGCAAACAAATGGTCGTGTACCACTCCAAATTAACCGTTCTGCGATTCTCCAGTGGTATCGTAGCCACATGGCCGTTAATTCCGAAAAAGCAGGACACCATTTGCATTACAGTGCTTTTTGCCCGAGCCACTTTCGTGGGGTTCGGCTCATTTTGAAACACCCAAACTGTTGATTGTTGTTTAGTTTCGGGATCGTACGCGTAGATCCAGGATTCGTCACCTGTGTAGATATTATAAACAGATTTTAAGTCGCCAACGTTGAATTTTTTTAAGGTTTTCTTGCACCATTCGACGCGAGCATCTTTTTGATCCTGACTTAAGTTGTGCGGGATCCAACGCGAACAAATTTTTTTTTACAGACAAATGTTTATGTAATATCCTATGAATGCTCGTCAAACATATGCCCAGAATAGCCTCTATCTCGCGATATGTAACATGGCGGTCTTGCATTATTAGTTTTCGCACAGCTTCAATATTTTGTGGCACAACCACCGATTTCGGGCGACCTTCTTTAACTTCGTCCGTGAGCTTACTGCGCTCGCGATTAAACTCACTAAACCAGTGATACACAGTCATTTTTGATGGAGCTTCACCCCCAAAAGCCGAAATTGTTTCGTTAAACCACGTCGAAAATCGTAATAAATCATAGCACGAATATTTTCACGAGTGTGTTCCATTTTTTCAGCGATATGACATTTGGATTTCCTTGGCTGCCTACTAAGCACAGGGTCTCCTAGATTGGTACCACGACATGTGATGGTGTTGTGCGGAAGTTATTATTACAGTTATCTTTCTACAAACTCGAGATTAGATTTTTTTTGTATGCTGTTCACCTCAAAAGCCTCATATCATAGAGAGTTCTCGGTGTAGGAGGCTCACCCGAGACGGGGTTACGAACTGAGCAAATATTGGCCCTGCTGAAACGGTCGATTCGACTGTTTCTTGTCCCAACATCATACCATTTACTCCTTTATACCTCCCCAGACGAAGTCCCGACGACCCTACCGAAGCCATTTAATATTTTACGTGTGGCGGATTTTTAAGCAGTGTTTTTGAGACGCCCCGTGCAATAGAAAACTGACTTTAGATGCCGACACATAAAATATTCGATCGTTAGGAACTGAACGAGACGCAAAGTAAAGTTACGCTGCGAAGTTTTCCGCTGAACCGCGTTTGCTTTCGACAAAGTTGAAATTCTCGAAACGTTTCTATGAAAAATGTTTGCTTGGCTTCATGAGCCCACCGCTTATTTGTACGTTTTTTCCGCCATATGTATATACAATTAGGGGTTTAAATGTACAGTCGACAGTGGGTCAACCTTTTGTTGCAAAGTCATCCTTAGGGGTGCTTTGCACCCCTCCTCTTATTTATTTTTTTTATTTTATATTAAGTTACTGTTTGAATAAAATTGAAGGCATCTAGGATCTTCAGTTAGCCTTCCTCAGTTAACTTTCCATCGTAAGGTTGTCTGGAAGAAATAGCTTTTAGCAATAAGGCCACCAATTGTACTATGTATATTTGCAATTATTTTGTATTTGTTCTTTTTCCAGTGTACAATAAAGAATATTCTTATCTTAGCCTATCATCATTTTGTCAATTTATTTCGTTTCCTCCTCCACCTTTTTCATGTGAATACTAAGCATCCATATCTTGTTTCAAATAGTTATAAGGAAAGAAATGCCACTTACTTGTCGCATAAAACTGTTCTAAGGAAAGAAAAAATAACCAGCTAGTTGAGAGATAAACTCGCGCACCGAGGATTTCGTACAAATTTGTAGGTAGGTCAATAATTAGTTTAAAGGAGACGATATTACTTGCCAAATTTCATAGTTCTAAGCCAACAGGAATCATCCTATCAATTTTGATTCTTTTGAATGTCAAAATATGGAAATTCTTGCGGCATAAACGGTCGTAACTTTTTTAGCCTTAACTTATTATTTGATTTTTTTACAACTTCAAGAGACTACATAACACCTGAGTACCTACATTGTTATAATTTTAACTCGATACTACCACGCGTTGCGAGATAAAGGATCTTAACAGATAAACAGACGGACAGACAGACAGACGGACCGATGGACAGACGGACTGACGGACGGACGGATTGTTGTCCGTTTTTCTTTTTTAAGGTACGAAGCCGCCTAAAACTAAAATTCCGTTTCTTAATTTTGCTATCCTGATTAAGATAAAAATATTTAGAAATTTTATTATTGCTTAATTTCAGAGAAAATAAATAAAAACCAAACATTGTGTGATGACGTCACACATCGGTGGAATGCGGAGGTTCCGTTGCCTAGTAATATTACAATTGTTATAATGACAGATGTCATTTTGAATTTCATTCAAATGTCATGTCGGAGTAATGCCTTTTCCTTTCCTTAATTCGCGAAAGAAAGAATTTTACATAGGCTAAATCGAAAACCATTTCGAGGTTTTTATCCAAATAGCAGTATTTTCAATGTTAGAGCTAATCAAATCAAAAGATGGGCTTTATTTTCAGAAATTTATATTTGTTATCAAACTGCTGCGTGACGTCATACGACGGTTACAGTACTCTGTAGGCAGCTGACCAAAATATATAGGTATACTGTGAACCGTAGAGGGAGTAAAACTATAGAGCAAGCCACAGCGCACACATACAAGTTTTAAATGAAACAAACTTCGTAGCGACCATGGGTGAGAAAGAGATAGAGTAAACAGCAAAAGTGTAACTGCTTTTTTTTGTTTGCCCCCAGTGTCAAGTTGACGTTTTTGGGGGCAAACAAACGACAAGATTTTGAAAATTTTATCATATTTAACGCTACGCTAGCCGTTTCGAAGAGCAACCGTGTATTTGTGAAATGATATATTAAAAGTGACCTAAATAGAGAAAGTATGGTGAATTGTAGTGTACTCGTATGCAGAAATCGTTAAGAAAGAGCTTTGGGGGAAGTGTCCTTTGATAGGTAAGTAATTATTGTGTTTCAGTTATTGTTAAGCCCAAAGTTGCCTTATGTTGAGTATTTTAGTTAAGTTTCAACTAGTAGCTTTGCAACTAGTCCGTAAGAAAAGCAATTTAATAGAATATTCTTTCCTAACCTAAAAAAACGAAGAGTAAAAAAATGTTGCCATCCGTTTATGTCGAAAATCCCGATCATTACTTGACCGTGTTGGCAGACGTTATAAGCGACCGTACGATGGGAAAATAAAAAGTAGTATTCCCTAAGAAGGCTGCTAAAAAAACAGAACGTTTTCAAAACCTTTGTTTTATTACTTTAAAGTAAACAATCGATTAAACATAAACACACTATTTTTAGGTTTTTATTTATCCCCGTAAAGGGTTTTACTGTAATGTTAATATTATTGCTCTTGTTTGAGAAAAATCCACACAACACCCATAGCGCTTAATATGTTGTTTTGCCAAAAGTGTGCCGTTTAGAGTTTCATTGCTTAGCCTATTTCGGATCTTTGTTTTAATAAGATTGACTGAACTGAAGCAGCGTTCATAATCTGTGTCACAAAAACGAGTAACCGGTAACGTCGCACATTAGTTAGATTTACCTTAAGGGTTGCTACTTAGTAAGTAAAAGAATAAATAGTGACGTGCTATGTTGGTATTAGTACTTTGGTTGAATAAAATCTAAAAAAAGTCGTATGTTTACGTACGATTTCTGCCCCTTGATCGTACGAGTATATGCAACATAAATGTAAAACATCGTATGAATACGATTTAAATCGTATATCTGGCAACGCTGCGTGATCATTACTTAACTCGAAGTCCCAGACTTCGACGGCTTGTCCTTGTACAGATATTAAGTTACAAACGTAATCAAAATATATTATGAATCTTTAATACTTAATGTATAGTTATTAAAAATCAAATGTACCTAAAACTATAACCCGGGCTTGGCCCCTGCGGTGGAGTATGGCCTAACCTTTCTGCGATGCAGGACCCGTGCTCCAGAGTTATGGACATACAAGGGTTGATATCGAAATCTATAATAAAAACAATAGAGACAGAAACATTACGGCTACAGCACTGAATTATCAAATATAATATCCTGATGCTTTGTTAGATAGCTGCATCGCCTTCCTATGTGACTTGTTGCCCATATAATTTTTCAGCATTCATTCCACTCAGCAGAAAATGTGTCAACTCGAATTTATCGCAAGAACCCTTTCGGTGTTTTTGTGCATTCTGCCGCAAGCAATGTGCCCTTGAATTCAGTATAGAATTCAAATTTGAATTTGTATCAATGAATCTCGTACAATACCGTCTAGCCGCGATCGTTTATTAGGTAAAACGTAATTACCTTATTTCCCTAATAAATAATCGACCCGTTCAATATACAACAGCTATGTATGAGTATCGCGAATAATAATACTAAAGTTAATACTTATTATATTTTAATGTATTGCAATATTTATTAATATTAGCAATGTTTCTTTTCCAGATTTCTTCAAAATAGTTCTGTTCTGGAAAAATGGGTGCTAGCATTTAGAAGAGAGAACTGGTCACCTACATCAAATGCTCGAATATGCTCTCTACATTTCGACAAAATGTACATTTTGGTGGTCTGAGGTACCCTTCGAAAGATTTTTTATGTGGTGAATTTTTATATGAAAAAAACTTATTAATAAAACAGTTTATGATTGTATTCCATTGGTGGTCCTAGATAGCGTTCCTAAGCGCCTTAACTTGTAAAATTGAAACGTGTAAAATAAAACGTATTTTTAATTATACAAAATGACAATTGTTTATAAAACGTTTGCTACGTTCTGCAAACAATTGTCAGACATGTATGATTAATAAAATTCAAAACTAAATCTGCAATTTTATTCATGGCCTATGAACGACTGAAATATTTTATCCCTCATTATGGCAATTCACTTTTACTGTGGCAACATTCACGCACACAAACAAATAATATTCACCAACGTGAAAACGGTTACACTGTGACTTGATCTATAGTTCTACTCTATCTACGCTGTGAACACAATATCCATATCGAGCTGTCAAAATTTGCTGACAGACACGTAGTATCTCTATGTAGTCTGTGTGACAGACTGACTTGCTTGACTGATCACGTTTGGTTGTTGTGGATTTGCTTTAGTGGTTTTAAATTTTTCTTGGCAATTTTTATTTGTAGATATAGCTAATACCGACGATTTCGCATACGCCCTGGACACTGATTTATACCATCTTTTTTGACAGTATTCACAGACTCCTGACTTTGACTCACTCATATGCTAACGCAATCGCGTGACACTCTACACGGCTGGGCCGCCGTATGACGTCACAAACTTAAATATTTCAAAAAATTATTTCATAGTGATAAACTTAATTAATTGGAAAAAAAACGAAATTAGTTTCTTAAAATTACGTCTAATATCAGGAAAAAAATTAAAATAGAGCTATCATAAAAAGTTTCCTTCCGGAATTCCATTGGTTTTGAAAAAGGCGGCAAGGGTGTTAGTATTATTAAGCCGTATATGTGACGTCATTTGGCGTTTACGTCCTTTTAGAATAAGACGAAATTCAAACAGAAAAAATATGAATGAATATCATCGAAGTTCCGAAAATAAAAAAAATATGTGTCGTTTTATTTTGCATCTAGTTTCCTTTAAGACAATAAAATACGTATGCTAAAAATTGAAATGTTGTCTATTGCCCTAATTGATTTTAATAAATTTTTTGAGGCCTACTCATTTAGCCTCTGCGTAGGCAAAAATAAACGTGGACATATACATTCTTACTTGCATATATATTACGTACATACGTGTGAAAATATAAACCTCTTTTGCTTTTGAATTGTAGTCGGATAGAGTTGAACACCGACAAAGGGAAATCCTCACCACCGTACCGGGGGTCTTCCTTTCACAGATATTTCAGTTTGCGACATGCGATAGTGTCCGACGACGCAGTGTTTTTGTTTTTATTTGCATACCAATCCAAATCTTTCCATCGAAAAAGGAATGTTCCGTTGGTTTGGATATGGTTATGCTCTCAAACGAGTGCTGTTCGTGTGTCTTTCCGCGGCACTTGTGTTCCCCACTTTTGTAAGACATTTAACGAATGCTTTGGCATCTAAAGTTATTGATGGCAATCATGAAATCTTAGCATACGTATAAGTGGCAACTGATGTATTTGGTTTAAGATGACTTGACAAAAGATAGTCAGAGTGGAGTTTATTTTCCCGCTGCCTTTTCTCGACATTCAGCAAACAGAATATAAATTCTTTACGTTGAAATAAATTTATTGAATTTGTGGAGAGGATGAAGTAAGAAAGGTAAACGAAACAAATATATAGTTAGATAAAGATAGAGAACACTATTGTATATAAAAATGGAAATTACACAAATATTTCTTAACCTAAGAGTACAGACGACGGCCTTATCACTAAAAGTGATCTCTTCCAGACAACCTTTGGATGGACTGGACTAATATATTGGAGAAGGAAGTAGATGTACAAACTTACAACATTATTACAAAGGAATAAATGAATGTATTGCGAATGTGAGTGGAAGGGCCGGTAAGGGACGTCCCAGGCGGACATACGTCGACCAAATAGGGGATGTATGTGCAAAGGGGATAATAAAAATTACCCGGAACTGGCGTGCGTGCATGACACGACTTATAAACGTTGATGAAGCGAAGGTGATCTGTCAGGATCGTGGCAAGTGGCAGTCCCTGGTCTCTACCTACCCCTCTGGGATACAGGCGTGAGGTTATGTTATTTTATGCCATACCTGGCAATAAAGTGGCTTTTTCCGCACGCTGCGCGATTATTTATTAGATTAAACGTAATTCCCGACATTTCGGCAGCGTTGCAGTTGCCGTGGTCATGAGTAGACTAAATTTGCGAGTACAGTCATTACCGTTACTTAGCCTAAATGTCAAAAGCTACCCAAAAGTACCTAAATTGCAACGCTTTCGACGCAGTGCATAAAACCTTCGCGTGTACGCACTGCATAGTACTCTAGAGATATCGTGCAAACTGGCACCGTTTACACGACAAATAAACCAAATTCACGGATTCAGGTTCAATTCAGAAAAAACGGCGTAAAAGCATTTATGCCACACCTGGCAATAAAATGGCTTTTTCCGCACGCTGCGCGTACGGAAAAACCCGCTTTCTGGCCAAATGTAGACATAAAAAGATGTATACAACACGGGAGATAATAAAGAAAGCTCTCGATCGCATATTTACGTCCCTCGCTTGCAGCTCGGGCCGCAAACTTCTGCGATCTCGGCCTTTCTTTGTATTACCATCCATCAATTCCACCAACTTAGTCAGTAAATTGACATTTGCGATGTGACCAGTTTATGACAGAAAAATAATAGGGATGTACACAATCGACATAAAATATAGACTTAGCTTAATTTTTTTATTTTATAGATTTATCCCACAACTCACGAAAGCTATGTAAGACATGATGAATACAAACTTTTTTATTGATATATATAACTTTGGACACCTGTATTTAATTTTCTTTACTAGAAAATGTGGTGATTGTCAACTTTGATATTATATTTTTGGTTGTTCGCAACACCCATCTTCACGTCAATTCCAGTTTGGCCTAAAATGTTGTGTGTCAGTTGTGTGTGCCTCAGTTTCGTTTCTATTGCAGTAGCGTGAATATGTTCTTATGGTTTTTGATGTTCTTTGACGACTTTTGCTTCTCACTTGGACATCGATTTGATAGCATCTGGGCTACCATTGGATTGAACTACGATTGACCTCGGCTTCTCATCTTGCGTGGATTGCATTACTTACTAGCTTACGTCTCCTGGATATCTACTTGGAGTCAATTATGGATCCTCAACCATCTACCTCAAAACATTAAAACCTTTCCCCGAGGAAACAAAGGAGGCGCCAATCACTTAAAAGTTTGAAATGATATTGAAAACTTACAAATTATTATGTTTTTGGAAAAGAAAGCTATGAATCACCGTATGATTTGCCGAGAAAAGAGGATTGTGTTTCAACGACTGCTGAGATATTGGGCATATCCAAACGGTCTGCTTATCGTGTAATAAACAAAGTAAAACTGATGCCGGCGAGTCGCCTATTAGGGCGCTGGCACGTTTGGCCAGAGGTCGCGGATTCGATTCCCGGCATGGGTGGATTTTTTAGCCTATAAATAGGTATTTTAGGTTGTCCTTAGCACGGGTTAATGCATTAAAAAGAATATAATTAAAATAAAACTGGTTATGAAAAATATAACATAACATTTTACATACTGGCACATACATTGCTTCTGGCCCACTAGGATACCCTGTGTCGTGGAAACCCGAAACAATTAAATCATAAACTTGTAAACATCCAAGACCTTTTTTTTTTGTTTCCAGCCGGGATTCGAACCCGGGACCTCTTGCATGGCAGGCAGACGCCTATATGCGGTGGAAGAATTTGCCGCTCAGTATGGTGTCACCATTCTGCTACTACCTCCCTACCATTGCGAATTGAACCAATAGAATTGGTTTGGGCACAAGTCAAGGGTCATGTCGCAATAAAAGCTAGAAAATTAATGAAGTCAAAAAACTATTTGAAGATGGCTTAAATTTGGTGACACCTCAACGCTGGGCGGACTGTATAGAGAACACGAAGAAAGTTGAAGATAAAATGATTACTTGATTGACGATGTCGTAGATACATTTATAATTCATGTATGCGATTCAGATACTACGTCAATGTCGTCAGATTCAGAATAAAAGTATAGAACCTAAAACCCGATATTTTATTCTAAATTAAAATCGATTGTCATATAATATTTAAAAATACAATTATTCAGGTTATTATCGTGTCCATGATTTGTAACCAAGAACAGTTCTAAAAAAAAAAAAATTCTTGTCAAATCGATCGACTAAAGACATCACTATTTTAGCAGGCAACTCTTTTTCACTTTTATCCGTCAATTTACTAAGTTGATGGGCTGAACTTTTGTGTAATGTACTATTATGTTACCAATCCAAAAGTTCTCAAACTCGTGCGATAGTAAAACCTACGTCACGTTTTTATTTTTATTTGCATACCAATATCAGGGTCTACAAACTTTTTCATTTCACGGCGCACTTACATACATACGCTAGTTACATAATTAAGTTTTGTTACGGTCTGGCCGAAATATAACATGGATAATACGTGATACTCGGTACAGATTTCTGTAAACAAAGTACAAAGTAAGTTAAGTTTCCGGCAAAGAGAAAACAGGTGCGCTGTGCGCTTCGCGGCGCTACCGCACACTTTGGGAAATTCATGTCAGTCTAACTTTGGTCGTATGTCACTGTAGTGTCTCATAGGAATACCGTTTGCACGTGAAAAGTGTGGTGTAAGCCGTATAGGATACTGATTATTGCAGATTCCGTTAGTACTTTGCATGAATTTACATAAAATGTTGTTTGCGTTTGGGACTCGGTCCTTATTTAATTACATAATTTCTACCCAAATCAGCCTCAGTGATTATACAGGGTGGGTACACAACTGGACCCGCGCTAAAGGTTTCATCCATCTTCCATTAGTTGAGCCTTACCCGATGCACACAGCAATGTTGATACATTGACAAAGCTGACGAGAAGATAGGTACAGTGTATCCGTTCTTAAATGGCAAAACGAGTAAACAAACCTCACTCGACCACAAAACACGAATTCCGGAAGCATCACTCGATGTAGGTTACCACATTTAGTTGTAGACACTAGTTAAGACACAGGGGCATCATATTTTACCGAAAACTGGCTGAATTTGTGATTAAAACTATGATTTTTTGCCGAAATTCTAAATACACTGATTTTCTGATCACAGGTTAGCAAAACTACACAGATTACTTTGTCATTTTTATTAGTGTTGGGATGCGGTTGTATGAGGTGAATGAAAGAACGAATGAACGAAATTGCGCTGTTATGTTATTTAAGAAGTGCACATAGCACCGGAATAATAAAAATAACAAAATAGAGTAGGTATTGAATAAAGAATTAAAGTTTGATTGATTTTTTTACTAAAACCTTGCATGTTAAGCGGGTGTTTCATTAGCGAGCCACCAGTTTTATTTACCGCAGTTTTTATTTTCTGCGAGCCAACGGTATAGACCGCAACTACATCACCCCAAAATACGGCGATTTTTTTTTTCAAATTTTACTCTGTGGGTTATGCCGTTGATTCTTCGAGCATACTTGAAATTCTGTCAGTTTTAAAGCGGTATACAAAACGGCCAGTGGATCAGCCGAGCCAGCGAGCAAGAAGTTTTTTTCACGTTGCTGTAGCCACGGTTGCCAGATGAGATTTTCTAAATATCTCCAAGTCATTATACAATTTTTATTTTTTTAATGCACTAACCCGTGCTAAGGACAATTTTAAAAAACCTACTTAGAGACTAAAAATTCCATCCAGACTTTACTACAGCCAGATGTCGCTGCCTGTACGTAATACAGAGAATAGTGTAAAGAGGTTCGAAATTTCACTGATGCCGGTGAGTCGCCCATTAGCTCAGTTGGAAAGAGCGCTGGCACGGATAGCCAGAGGTTGCGGGATCGAACCCCGGCATGGGTGGAATTTTTAGCCTCTAAATAGGTTTTTTAAAATTGTCCTTAGCATGGGTAAGTGCATTAAAAATAAAAATAGTATAATCATGTGGGTACAGCGATATCATTCCGATGTAAAAAAATAACCTTACTGCAAAGTAGGTAGTCGGGGCTGTAAGTGATGCAATCTACTTCAGCCAGAGGTCGCTGCCTGTACGTAACACAGAGAATAGTGTAAAAAAAAACTAAAAATATTATCTTTTGCAGCACTAACCCCCATTTTAAATGGTCAAACATCTTTAGTGTTCTACACGTTTTTCGATTCTACTTTTCCCCATAATGATCTTAAGAACTCTTTATTGAGGAGATAGCATTACTGCCAACATTTATTAGCGGAATTTTCTTTATTTTTTTTTTGTCCCAGTTTGTATGTATATGGTTTGAGTTCAGTGTAGCAGATGGATTGCGATACTAATATATTATTTCATAATTATTTAGTTTATTTTATGACTTAAACTTCGTTCATTCCATTCATTCAATAATGAAATCCGTCATTCATTCAGTAATTTCAGCAACACTATGAAATGTCACAATTTATTGGTCAGCCATGTTTGTTTACTCGTTTTGCCATTTAAGAACGAATACACTGTACTTTGAAAATTGTTGATTGATTTATGACTTTTCGCAAACGTCAGATGTCAAGATAATTTATCAATGTCAAGATCTAATCTGTGATCAAGATTGCGAAGGACCGTAACCGCTATAGTTTTAGTGCAATAGTCAGACCAGAACGGTAGGTAAGTCTTATTTACAAAAAGGCGGCTCCACTAAAACAATCTTAAGACAGAAATACAACCGTTTATAACGGAATGTCATACCATAAACCGGATTTAAAAGGGTATTGAAAGTGTCTAAGAGAAAATTACTTTTTAAAGAAGACATACCTAAATAAGTCCATAAAATTTTACCAAAATATCTACCGAATCAAGTTCTCGTGTGAAACTAGAATACTTCCGTCGCCCGTGTTACACTGTCATCACACCACACGATCGTAATCAAACAGTTCAACATGTTTGCGTCCAATTTAAAATAAACCCATAAGATCTTCAGACTTAGTCTGAAATCTCACTGGAATTGCAGTTTATAGCTAAGAGATCTACGATAATGTCTCCACGCGTTGTCATTGACATGCAACGCGGGGAAAAAGTATCTTAAATCTATGGTTAGTCCAAGCATATCCGAGAGCTTTCATGTCTGGTGTCTGGTGGACCATTAATTGTATTAAGTAACTTCAGCTGTAACAAAATTTAGAGCGAAACGACCACGACAATGTTGTAACTTGTTAGGACAACAAATTGTGATTTATACCGAAAAGGCCCGAGTTACTAACTTTCCCACAAATTTTCAAAGACTAAGATCCTTCACAACTGGCGGCCGGGGACCATCGAGCAACCAATAAGAAATATTTTCGTGAAAATATCAAAGTTTAATAACTTTGATATTTTCACGAAAATATTTCTTTAATCCTACTTTTAAGTAGGTTTAAAATAATATCTCCTTAACCCTTAGGTGTAGACAAAGGGCTTACCATCAGGCTTATGCTAAGTCACCTAAAATATCCCGAAATGTTGGAAAAGCAAGTAGATCTAAAATCCATACGTAAAATTAAAACAATGCCTGCTTGCCGGATCACCCAATTGCTATTATCATTCTACTGCATCCCGTGGGTGCAAACAATATTTCAATGTACTTATCTGTACGTGCTGTAGCCGGCACGTATTGTTCACGTTTTCACAAAATTAGGAACGCAAGTTTTTTGCTAAGCAAAGCGGCAATACCGGTAGACTTATCTGTTCCACTGTCTTATCCCCCGCGAATCCGAGAAAAATTGCTTCACCTTACGCGCAGATTCTGTCGTCTCAAATAAACTCCCGGAGAGTGTTTTTGTCACTGGCTTTGAGAATCAGATCACTTGAAAGAACAGCAGACTGTTGTATCTTTAGACGAGAACACAAAGTGGGCTATCTAACACATATGCACTATAACAATAGTGGTTTTATTTTCTTTAGGGTACGTAAACGAGTGACTGTAAATTTAAGTTTTAAGTGACAAATATTTTACGGTATATTACTAAGTGAGCTACTGACTGCGAGTGACGAGAAATCAACAGAACAGCAACTTACAAACATTCGAGTCACTTAAAATAAAAATCTTTCAATATTTTGCGAATTATTTATATTGAGTGGCATTTTATCTTAAAGGAAGTATTTTGAAACACTACTTTGAAAAATACTATAATGAGCAGAGCAAACACACATTTTTTTGAAAATTTTCTTTTGAAATAACTATTTGAAAAAACACTATTAGCCAAGAAATTTGTAGTGTTTATCGCTTACTTTTTCTCCACTACAACTCGACCTGAAGGCAGCAATAACAATAACGTTCACATTCAACGGATTGTAAAATCTTTACGTTGAAATAAATTTATTATTTCTGATTCTCTCCATAGTATTTCTTTCGTTATTCTTTCTTCCTTCATTCTCTCCATATATCCATATTAGGAACCTTAACAATGTACTTTTGTAACATTCATAGTATTCGTCCAATAGTATTACCAATGACCAATGTAACATGCACAAATTATTTATATATACGCTCACATATGTGGTCATCATCCGTTACATCCATGCACTCTACTTCTTTGCAACTACAATGTAAAGGTCGATGTGCTGTCGACTGTACACCAGAAAATGGGAGCTTCCACTCTTCAATAAGTACCCTTATTGAAGAGTGGAAGCTCCCATCAACTTTTACTGTGAGAGAAACTTTGAAGTCGCGAAAAATATATCAGCTGCTAATTAATACCGCACGCGGTAGCCTTAGAATGGAACGGCTGATAAACTTTGTTAACTGTTGTTCTTACTGAACTGCCTTATTTACGGATTCATATTGGGATACGGTATAAGGGGAACTTGAATCAAACTTAGATTGGAATGACATTGTTTTTGTGACAGTTGAAAACGTAGAAAACTCAGATGACATAAATAAAAAAATATACGTCTCACTGGAGGGTACAGCCCTTCTCTCAGAGAGAGAGAGAGAGAGAGAGAGAGAGAGAAAGAGTATGGGTTTAATTACCACGCGAGTCCACCGCGGATTGTGGCATTTCAAGCGCTGAGTTGTTGAACACCTTTGACACTCAGGTTTCCTCAGGATTCCCTTTTTCTTCACCATAATAAAACCATAAAACTATTTGCAGCTTTATAAACCTATTTAGAGGCTAAAAATTCCACCCATGCCGGGATTCGAACCCGCGACTTCTTGCTATCCGTGTCAGCGCTCTTCCAACAGAGCTAATGGGCGACTCACTGGCATCAGTGAAAATTTGAAAACCTCTTTACAATGCTCTCTGTATTACGTATTATTATTTGTATTATTTGCAGGTTTCAAGAAATACCAAGTAATTCTAGTAACAAAAAAGTTATAAGAGCTTTTAAATTTTTAACAGTTTTGTAATAAAATTGCTACAAAAATTATTTTAAGAGTTAAAAGCTTCATGAACGAACGAACGAACGAACGTAGGAATGAATGAATGAATGAGTGAGTGAGTGAGTGAGTGAGTGAGTTAGTGAGTGAGTGAGTGAGTGAGTGAGTGAGTGAGTGAGTGAACGAACGAACGAACGAATGAACGAACGAACGAACGAACGAACGAACGAACGAACGAACGAACGAACGAACGAACGAACGAATGAATGAATGAATGAATGAATGAAAATTCTTTATTGCACTAAAACAAATTTGTACAAAGGCGAGCTTAATACTAGATAGTATTTTCTTCCAGCTAACCTATGTACCGTCACAAAGCCCGATTTATGACTGAAATGACTATTCGACAGGTTATAATAATCATGTAAGTGTTAGTCGTAAAAGAAAAAAAACTGCATGTTTATTTACCATTTTACATAGTTCTACAATGAGATTAATAGTATATTTCATTACAAGTGCGGAAAGGCTGTCATTGCAAAGAGTGCCGACAAATGTCTACCCGAGCCGAGGCGCAGCCGAAGGCGAGGGTTGACAGTCGGAACAAGTTGCAATGGGAACCGTCATTGCAACTTGTTTACTTGTGCACGTGTATTGAACGACTATTTTTAATACAGTTGCGAAAAAATTAATCAATTTATTAAAATAAAATTATTTGGAAAATGGCGACAACCGTAAAAGAATATAAGCAGAGATTTTTTTTTCTTCACCCATTCTGGTAGGCAAAGGGAACTATGCCCATATAGCCAAGTCTTCAGTAGAATTTTTTTATTGATATGAAATGAAAATGAAATTTAATGAGATGAAATGAAAAAAAAACCTATTCATAAAGTAATTAAACAATTATTTTTATTTTTAATGCACTAACCCGTGCTAAGGAACAAATTTAAAAACCTATTTAGAGGCTAAAAATTTCACCCATACCGGGATTCGAACCCGCAACCTCTGGCTATCCGTACCAGCGCTCTACCAATTGAGCCAATGGGCGACTCACGGCATCAGTGAAATTTCGAATTTTTAGCCTCTAAATAGGTTTTTAAATAAGTAATGAAACAAATTAGTAGCTTCTTTTTAGAAATATACGTATTTGCATGAATCATAAAAACTTCTATGAATTTTTTTAGTAAAAACTTCATAGTTGTTTTTTTTTTTAATAGACATTATTTTTACAGTTGGGAAAGAGAACGCACGAGTGCGGGAAAGGTAAAAAAAGCACGAGTGTCCGAGATAGTCCACATCCCGCACGCTATACGTCCCTGCAATACGCCACTTTTTGAGCAACTGTATTAAAAAACATTTTTTGTCCGTCTTTTTCACTCTCGGAGGAAACGAATGGACAGATAATGGGTAAAATAGATTTTTCATTCATGCATTTTGCAGGTCTAGACGCGCCGGATTACTTACTGTGGTCGAGTTGTTTGTGATCGATAGCAACAACATATACACCTTTAATTTTGGGTGGTTTGAAAGCCAAAGCAAAATGAACGTGCCTTCGATATCAGCCCTTGCACATCCCCACTGCTGGGGCACAGGTCATATAATGTTAGGCCATACTCCGGGCGCCAAGTCCGGGTTTGTAAAGGATTGTAAGACAGTGTAGCGGGAGAAGACAGAAGAAGACGACAGAAGTTACCAAGCCACCCATAAGGCCTCTGACATGGCTTAACATGACAGCCGGCACCAACAGCTTAACGTGCCTTGACAATAGCTATCGAATACTAGAAAGTTTAAAAAAAGCGGACACTCACGAAAGGGCTGGTCCACCAGTTCAAAGTCGCTCAGCAAGCTATGGAGAGAGCTATACTCGTTTCTCTGAAGGATAGGATTCGTAATGAATGCATCCGAACCAAAGTTATCGACATAGCTCAGAGAATCAGCAAGCTGAAGTGGCAGTGGGCTGGCCATATTTCGCGAAGAACCGACGACCGTTGAAGTAAACGCGTTCTTGAGTGGAGACCGCGACTCGGCAAACGTAGTGTAGGACGCCCTCCGACTAGGTGGGATGACGATCTGCGAAAAACTGCAGGCAGATGCTGGATGCGGCAAGCTGAAGACAGGGCGTTATGGCGCTCATTAGGGGAGGGCTACGTCTAGCAGAAGTAGCAGTGGACTAATATAGCCTGAAGAAGAAGAAGAAGAAGCTTAAAAAAGCACTTTCAAAAAATTATTCCGATACTAATTGGTATCCATTAGTAGCCAGCCAGAGCGGTGCGCGCGTGCCGCCGCTTTGCGTGTCATTGATCTGATAGACGTTGAGGCGATACTAATTGTTCGCGCATTTTTTGTAACAAGATTTTTCAGCTCGAAACAAGATTATTCAACTATTACAAGATTATTTAACTTGTTTATATCCCACCTGGCTGTAATATCGCATCGTATTGTTACTGCCCGAACTAAATATGTAATGAGTAGCCGGTTTTACTTTATGGCTTAGCCTCGGGCCTGTATCTAGCTATACAGTATACAGGGTGGTACCAAATTATGTGCCGGTTGTGCCACAATAAAATAGATATTTATAAAGGGAATGAAAATTAATAGGGTACCATCCCTCGCCCATGATTTATGAAATTTTACAAGTAATGTCGTCTTATACTGCAAATACAGGAAAAAATTTTAACACTATAAATTTATAATTAAAACATAAAAAATAATAATAATAAATATTCATGGAGATTACGCAGATCTCGTTAGCCCCATACTAAGTAAAACTGAATGACTTGTGTTACAGGTGCTAACTTGATAGATCTAATACAATAAATGCATTGTACTAAATCATACTCTCTGAACTGTGGGAAAAGGCTCGGAAAAAACTGCGAGACCCGATTCCTAAACTATTTATATGAAAGTACCTACCAATAAATTTGTACGGAATCCTTGGTGCGCTAGACTGACTCGCACTTGCTCGGTTTTTTACAATGGGGAAAATTAGAAATCGTGAAAAAAATTAACTGATCCATATAATTATTTAATACTGCGGGTGGTGCCTTTCGTATGGAGTAAGTAGCTGATAATTTATTCGCGATTTCGAAGTTTTCCCTATAATAAAAACTATTCGTACTGACGAGTAGTCCATAGAGTCCATATGGAGTTTTTGGTACAGCCTGTATATACTTGTTCATGTATAGTATTTTTCTTTCAGTTCTGGATTACATCAGCCACCATAGACGATGAAACCGACTTATTAAGTCATACCTACTGTACAGAATAATTTATCAATGTAGGTAACTTGTATCAACCGCCGATGCAAAGCGGGAAAATCGTCTGCAATAATAATTCGTTAAAATTGACAATAGCGATTACAGAGTCGGTGATTATCCACCCAAAGCAATTACGAGGGTAACTCGATCGGTTATTATGAGAGATTGCAGTGTAAATTGATTGCATTTGGCGAGGTGCGAACGCGAGGTTGGGCCGCCGGGCGGCGGGAAGCGGTCGTAGGTACTAAGTGCCGCCCGGCACCCTCTCCCGCCATTATCTTCTCGAGCACATCCATTTACTAATGGCACCCTGTTAATGGCCGCTCTCCGTAAACATTGCCCAGGGTTGACTTAACGCCTGCAGTTTTAAGCACACATATTTAGAACTCGATGCCTAGGTACCTCAGATGCGAGAATGAAAACAATGTAGGGCATAAATACGTTTGATTCAGATGGATATTATTTTTTTGATTTAGCCCAAATTTCCGGGGAATAAAGAAACTCCATTGTTTATTTAGAACTAGCTGTACCCCGCGGTGTTACCTGCGGTTTATCGATTTTCCCATGGGGATAAGATATTTTCCAGCAGTAAAACGTAGCCTGTATGTTAATCCAGGGTTACAGCTTACTCCATACCAAATATTATTAAAATCGCTCCAGCTGTTTAAACTCACAAACTCTTGCCTTTATAATATTGAGTGTGACGTGATGATAGTGTGATTTGATGATTAATCTGAACTTTATGGAACACAAACTCTACCTTTGTTTGCCTTGTGCGAGCAAATATCTGAGCGGCTACACTTATGTTTTGCTACTCACAATAAGTACCTACATTTAGTTCTATAAATACTTTATATATGCCCAGTTTAGCCGTTCGCTGGAGCGGTATAAAACAAAGGAAAGTTGTGCAAATGATAAATAACAATTTGAATAATAAAGAAAACGCTGGAGTTAGGCTTCGAATAGAATACGAAAGAGAAGAATTGTTTCGTAATTAAGGTCTTTTCAGTCGTGCGCTACGATGGATTATTCAAAAGTTGCTCCTTGGACGAAGCTGCGAAAGCCTCTGGCAAGCCAAGGACTACTTGAAACGCCCTAGTTACTCGGCAAAAAGAGAATTCCACTTCAATATGCCGGGGTACATACCTAACCCACACACCCTCTTCACATAGGAGTTATTATGCAGCCAGATTTTTATTTTGTCACCAGTAAAATTGTTGCTGAAAATAAGAAAAGGCGTGTTTTTTTTCTTTTTGTACAACTCAGTACAATAATAATGGGTACACAAATTTGTCAACGAAAATTATTTTTATGATTACCACGCTCCTCCGTAGACGCAAGGTGTGATGCGCTGTCGAACGATGTGGATAAAAAAATAAATCACCTTTATCCGATGGATCAATTCGGTGTATCATATTCTACTAAGGTAGTATTTCATTAACCTTGATTTACTATAGGTACTATTCTATTGCTCTTTCAGAAAAATACTTTTGAAAATCAATCATGATAATATCTAAAAATCAAACTGATTAAAAAAGAGAAAAGCACTTACCGCAACAACAGTTGCACACATTATTTGAAACTTATGACAAAAGCAAAATGTGAATACTTTTGTCGCGAGCTGCCTGGTGCTGTGTGGTGTCGACCTAGAGAATAGCACCAACCCAATTCTTCCCGCGGGTGTCGTAAAAGGCGACTAAGGGACACAAACCGGGGGGTGGGCAGCAGCGCCCCCTGCAGTACAATTCCACCGAACTGCGATCCCCAACCCGCATGCCCAGCATGGGGATTATGGGCATTACCCCCTATGAAAGCACAACGTGGCGCTCTTTAGGGGAGGGCTATGTCCAGCAGTGGACAAGTATAGCCTGACGACGATGAGCTGCCGTAAACGGCTGCTGACGCAGTCATACCCTTAGGCCGTGAACCCTCAGCACTGATTTTCAGTCACTGTTCAATGAGAAACTGCCCTCAATGTGTTCCAAACCGCAGCGTGGTCTGTTTCTATTATGAATAATGAATAAAATACTGTAGTACGTTTGTGTGTTCTCTGTGTGACGTTCTAGATCTACATTGTTAAGCCTGCATGACATTTATTGTTTGTTACACGTTTTACACTCCGTAATTATGATACCTAATTAACAATGGCAAGTTTAAATATAAATGTGAGTATGCCTTTGAGTATTTTATTTCAAACATAGAATAGGCTTTGCTATTCCATAGTCAAACATAGAAAAATACAGCTACGACTATTACATTTTAGTAAAGTACCTAGGTATATTTAGGTACTGCTACTGATCTAAATCAATTAATTATAAGTAGGTTGAAGTAGGTATGTTCCTTAGGGGGTGCGATGCCAGATTACCTCCCCGTGTGCCCTTCCGCTTCCGTTCCTACTGATTCATCTTGAACCAGTGGGAAGGGTAAGTGGAAAGGGCTGGTGCACCCTGGGCGCTGGTCAGTAACTTCTCTTTATGGGATCTTGCTGGCCAGCGGCGAAAAATCTGGCGGGAGGGGTCGCGTGGGCCCTGTTTCACTTTGTGGAGCGGGACCCAGGCGACCAACCGATTGAAGGACCGACTGGGGGGGGCGCCGCTGCGCGAAAGCGCGCGCGCCTCGAACCAGTCGGACCAGAGTGGCCGCCGGGACGCGGAGGGTCGGGGGACCCTCTGCCTCCATCACGGCGGGAGGGGTCGCGTGGGCCCTGTTTCACTCTGCGGAGCGGGACCCGCAGGCGACCAACCGAATGAAGGACCGACTGGTGGGGGCGCTGCTGCGCCGAAGCGCGCGCGCCTCGTACCAGTCGGACCAGAGTGGCCGCCGGGACGCGGAGGGTCGGGGGACCCTCCGACTCCATCACGGTGGGCCGGAGGGCGCCCTTGCGTGTTCCGAGGGTGCCTTTTGGCACGGAGAGGGCCCGCGCGGTCGCTCACCGCCTTTTCTGCTTTCAGAGAGGCGCGGGTGGGCGACGCGACGGGCCTCGCGTGTGGGGCGTGTGGGGACCGTGATGCCTTGGCCCCCACGCGCCTCAACGAGGAGGTGCGCCGCCCTCCTCACCTCATCGACCGGGTCGCGATGGGGTGGAGGGGGTGGCGCGTTGGGGCGTGTGGTGGCCGAGGTCTTTTGCACTCGGCCACTATGCGCTCCAACGAGGAGATGCGGCGCTTTCTAGCCCCGTCGTCGAGCACCGACGGGGCAGGGGGCGTCGCCGAAGGAGTGCCCGAAAGGGCGCCTGCAGACGGGGTCGCGGAAGTGTGCGCAAGCGTCCCCGTGGCCCCGTCCTTTGCGGTGCGGAGGAACACCCCAGGAGTTTTAGTCGGTATACCGCCCTTTTCAGGGCTGGGAGTCCGACATAACCACTGCGCTCCCCCGAGCCGGTGGTACCCGTAATTGGGGTTTCTCCTGGGTGAAAAAAAAAAGGTATGTTCCTTAGTGATTTACACAATAAATTCCCATGCTCTTCCAAAAATACGGGGCTCCACGATAAACAGTATCCTAAAGTATCAAACATAATTAATACCTATGTGATATACTTCGTATTATGTTATGAATATGTGGGACGTGTATTAGACGGCAGTAATTATTGCCTGCACGGAATACCTAGCCATTTTAGCTTCGTAATTTTGAACGACGCCTATGCTTGAGCCGATTATCTATGAGTTTTGCTTGTTTGAATTCAACAGATATCAAAAGTTGCCCTATAATACGCTGATTTAACCCTTAATCGGACGTGGCTAGTTTGACTTTTATATTGGTTTTGGACTTTATTTCAAGTTTACAAAGTTCATTTTATTGTGACTACTATAATGCTATTGCTTTATTAAGGTTAAATTCAAAATTCAAAATTATTTATTTCAGCAAAGATTTTTCACACAGATGATTGACATCAGGTTGCCTTTATTACAAAACTAAGAGTAATTCAATAGTGCAATCAGTTTATCTGTGGCCCCACACTAAATAAGCTTGTATCGTGGGATACCAGAAATACATTTACAATTTAATTATTTCGCAATGGTAAGGCAGAATTATTAACAAAATTGAATGCCATAAATAACATTAGTTTAAACATGCAACAAGATTGTAGAGTGGTGGTGTAGTGTAATGTGGTGTGGTGTAATACAATAGAATGTAATACAATACGATATAATATAATACAGTACAATTAAATATTATACAATATTATAGATGGAGAGAGCTGGTGGCGGAATCTGCCCTTAGTCACGTCCCTCAGCCATGAGTAAACGACGAAGAAGAAGAAGAATATTATAGCAGGAACTCAGGATATAACTCTCAGAATATCCTCCGTTTGATAGTAGGTCATTTTAAGCAACGCGTCACCAAGTTTTATTTTGGCTGTGAAATAGTCTCAGTTGCTGAGATCGCAGATCTTGTGGACCTTGTTGTAAATGAATGGGTGCAAGAATTCACCGAATTGATTTGCAAATTGAAGACTCTTTTCTTTACAAGTTCATTATTGCTATTTAGGTTTAGTAAGGTTTTGTGGACCGCGAGCACTACTTTTTGGATAAATAATCCGCGAACACTCAGTAGTTTAGACTCTTGATACAGCAGGTTGGTTGGGTATCTGTATTTCTTTTTAAGCATTACGAGTAACTTCATGACCGAACGCTGAGCCCTTTCGACCTGCAAAATTGTAGTCTTCTGCCCCTGCAACTGATACACAATATGTCAATATAGACTGACACACAGCTATATAAATTTAAGAAGGTCTGTGTCTGCAGAGTTTCTCAGATGTTTCATAACATTTATAACCTTTCGGACTCTACCGGATAAAGCATGATTATGTTCTTTAAATGAAAGATTTTTGTCAAGTGTTACGCCTAGATATTTTAAAGAAGACACTCTACCCAGCAAGTAAAAAAAAAAGTAAAAATAATTTATTTGCTAGAACACGGGTACATATTATCATGTTTTAAATTTATTCTTAAGATCCTTCATGTTCTACCTTTCGGTGTGCAAATATTTTTGCTGGATCGCCTAATTTAAAATATAATATGATAAAATTAATGACCAAAAAATTGAATCTAATTAATAAAACATTAAAGTGAACATAACATATCACAATACAACAGACCAATTGAAATTAAAACATTCAATGTAAAATTAAATTAAATGTCAACATGTATAAATAAAAGTTCATAAAATTATAAATAAAGTAATGTCAAAATTATATTAAAAATTATGCTGAATTATAACTTATCATAAATGAAATCATTTATATTGTAATACATTTTGTTTAGTAAAAGTTGAAACAATTTCTTTCTAAAAATTGGTAATGATAATTGCTTAAAACTATCAGGTACATGATTATAAATTCGAATTGCCATACAGAATGTGTTGTTCTTGTACAAAGTTAGTCGTTGAAAAGGCATATAGAGCTTATCCTTATATCTAGTCGATCGACTTATAACATCACAATTTTTTTTAAAGAGGTCTGGATGTTTTTGTACGAATAAGCTTATTTCGTAAATATAAAGGCAAGGTAATGGTAAAATATTACATTTTTTGAAAAGTGGTTTACAGCTATCAATGAATCCTGCTCCGCAGACCGATCTTATGCATTTTTTTTGTACTTTAAATACTCTGTCGACTTCAACAGAGTTTCCCCATAAAATTATGCAATAACGCAGTAATGATGAAACATAACCATGATAAGCTAAAAGTGCCGCTTTTTCAGATGCCACATCTCTAGTTCTTCGCAAGGCATAAAAAAACTTGTCAATCTTTGTACATAATGCACTTACATGTTGTTTCCAGTTGCAGTTTTTGTCGATATTTAAGCCTAAAAATAAGAGGGAGTCAACTTCTTCAATTTTTATACCATTATATTTAATATTCAATTTAATTAAATTATTATTATTACTATATGTTTGGAATTGTATTAATTTAGTTTTGCCGATATTAATATGTAAGTTGTTACTTTTAAGCCAGTCAACAATAGTGTGCAAGGTTGTATTTACTTCAGCTTCATATTCTTCCTGCTTTTTGCATTTGATAATTAATGTAGTATCATCGGCAAATAGTATAGAGTCATGACGAGTAGCATCTGGTAGGTCGTTAATATACAAGAGAAAAAGTAACGGTCCAAGGACCAAGGAGGCCCTGCGGTACACCGTATGCATTGTTAAGATATGTTGATCGATATGACATCTTGCTATGATCAGTAGTACTTGTTACTTCAACACACTGACGCCGCCCAGAAAGGTAATTTTTTAGCCAATCAAGTGCCGGTCCACGTATTCCATATTTGTCAAGTTTTTCTAACAGTGTTCTATGGCAGACAAAGTCAAAAGCTTTGCTCATATCTAAAAAAATTGAGACAAGATATATTTTATTATTAAGACAATCAGTGACATTTTTGATTAAATTGAAACAAGCTAATGTGGTTGAACTATGTTTACGAAACCCAAATTGTTGTTTTTTAAGTAGTTCATTAGTGCATATGAAGCTGTATATTTTATTGTACATTACTCTTTCGAATATTTTGGAGAATATTGGAATAAGGGCTATGGGTCGATAGTTATTTATATCTTCTTTTGCTCCCTTTTTAAACAAAGGCTTTACGACCGATTGCTTAAGGCGAGCAGGAAATTGGCCTTCTACAAGAGACATATTGATAATGTGGGATAAGGGTTCTGCAAGGTATAGAGCGACACTTTTTATTATCCTTGTATTTATGACATCGAAGCCTGAAGAATTTGTATTCCGCAACTGCTTTATTATAAGTAGTATATCCTGTTCATTTACAGGACTTAAAAATATACTTTTTGAGTTAAAACCTATATTTTTTGTAAATTTATTGTCATTTGCAAGACAGTTTGTTATATTTTTATTGGTTAGGTCTATGAAAAAATTATTAAATATTTCATTAATTTGTTTAGGATCGGTATAGGACTTATCGTCAAATATAATATAATGTATATCATTATTTAGTTGCCGATTGCCTTTGATAATATCCCACGATGCTTTGCATTTATTTTTGGCTTTTATTAGATAGTTTGTATTTTCTATTTGTTGAGCGGTTTGCATACATTTTTTTAATATTCTTGTGTATGTTTTATACTGTTTTAGGTTTTGTTTTTTATTATCTGGACGTAGTCGGTAATTAAGATAAAGACGTCTTTTATTTATACAGCATCTTTTAATGTGCATGAGCATGGAGAGCCCGAGCCGTTTGTCTTAAAATTATCTTTGCCACATCGATGGACGCAGATATGTGCAAAAGGCAGCGAGCTGGATGCCACAAAATGCTGTATTAATATTTTAAAATTTGTTACAGAATGTTTAATTTTTGATTGGATAGAATGAAAGCTCCTCAAATGACTAAGTAGTTTCGTAATTACATAAACAACGTATTTGCTGGAAAGGAAAAGTATAATAATATTGGCAAATAAGTAGGCAAAGGCTTTGATAGCCTTTGGGCTCGAGTTATCGCCTT